>JAOXYL010000010.1:11379578-11390738 GCA_028564955.1 Terapon puta
AGGCCGGCGTGAAGTCCAGGCTGATGATCGAACAACACACACACACAACATTAACACACTGAATGTGTGTTCTTTCCGATGTGAAGGGAACAACACATCACATACTTGAGTTTGAAGTGTTCACGATGAGCGAAGGTGAACGTCCTCTTTGAATTTTGTCCATCAATCCACCAACAAAACACACAAAAATATGCATCCACATACTTTTGGCCATTTAGTGTCACACAGCTTTGTGCACAACTTAGAAAAAATGTCACATTCAAGACAACAGCGAAAGTCGTTAACCTGAGGCTGTTTTTTCTCCGAAAAAACTGGCGGAGCTGGATTCACTCTTCAGCTCTGAAACAATGAGAAACTCGCACAAAACCCGGCCGTAAACACGCTGACCCCGGAGAGGAAACCCGACACGGCGGGGCCTCGCATCGCCACAGCGTCTCGTCACGTCGTCCGGTTTTAGAAAACGCTGCCGTGAGCACGGAGCAAAAATAAGCAAAGGCGAGTTTGAGTCGGTTGGGCTGCGGCGGGACGGGTCACTTAACCTCGTCATGACTTCATACGAGTGTCCCGCCCGACCTGGTGAGATCCTGTGAACAAACATGAGCTCGGCTGACTGACAACAAAACACATCAAATACTGAGGGTGTTTTTGCATTTTTCTGCTTTTTATTCTCTTCTGTGCATCTGTGCATCAACACAGGTGGATCTAATCACACGATTAATCGCTGTAAAAAAAGGTTTGCAAATAAAATGACATTCAACTTTAAAGGACATTTATATTTCATGTCTATATTTTAAGCTGTTTGCATGTTATTTAATGGAGCAGTTGGGAAGTTGATGGTTTCCATCGTCCGATCTAAGAGCATCCTGCTTCATCTGCTCAGTAATAAATTCTGCTGTGACGTCAGGTGTCTTTATGTCGGTGAATCCACCTGCACAGATGCTCTTTTCCATGTTAAACCTAATTTTTTTCATCAGTTTGACTCCAATCAGACATGAAAAGAACTTGGACATGTTGAGGACAAGATCACGTTGACTTCTGCTTTCACACAGGACACGTCAGTTTGTAAATCTCTATACTACATCACCTTTTTTTAGAAGGTTTTATTCACATTTTAGTGGAAATAACAAGCCAAACAATGCGCTGAAATAACATGCAAAATTACTGAAATGTCTTTTTTCGTTTCATTTTACTGAATCATGTGCACAGATTGTACAGAAAATGTGCAAATGAAGTAAAACACACTCATGAAACACTTGAATCAAGCACACAGTGTCATTAAAAACAGGAGACGTCTACGTTCAGGTGCTCGGACTCGCATAACGTTTGCTTCTGAGTCTTTTCAAGTTTCAATTTTCTAAAAGTTTTCTATGATCAAATCAAATAGTGTGTTTGGATGGATTACATTTTTTTCCGCTGTGACCATCAAACCAGCTGTAAATGTCCCTTTCAGGTCGCCTGCACAGTTGCCTGCCTCAACGTTGGCAACAACTCGTCTATAAAAGTTTTGTGGTGTTGAGTTACATTCTCCAAATATCGCGGTTTCATTGTGCGATTGCATAAGAGTCACGTCACGCTCGGAGCATGCGGTGTTATTTTCAAACTAGCCTGGTCATGCCGACGCGTATTTTTGGGCCCCTGCATATTAAATTTAGAGCTGTCAGCGCTGCGTCACCCCCAGACTCCCCCCAGAGAGGAAAAATAAAGAGGAGACAAGTCATATTTCAGGAGAGGTAGCTCGGTTCAGCGGCGACTGATCCTGAACTCAACCTCAAGCTCATCGTTTACAGAGCGACTCATCAAGGCCCGCCGCCGCTCGGTGGCTTGAAAGGAAAACACAGAGACTTAATCCAGGAGGGAATTCTGCAAATCTGACTGCAAACAACTGTTTAGTGGATGAGAATGGGAGGAAAAACAAGGAGATGTACAGTATTCATCTAACAGCTTGGCAAAAGGTCAACATTTGCATATAAATGCGGCGGCGGCGGGCCTTGATGCGAGCGCACACGGCAGCGAGCTCTGAGCAGAATTAATGAAAAGCTTTAAGCTCCACAATAAGTTTGTCCTTCGTGGAGTTTGTACCTCACAATGCACATCTCTGCAGCGTGCGTCATCATCGGTATAGCTCGACGCAGCCACAGAAACATCAGAATGAGCAGAAACATTCACTCCTGCTCAGGATTTATTGTTTGTTCGACCTTTATTAAAGCGGAGAAGGTTGCATGCTCATTTTTCAACGCCCACGTGCCTCATATGCATTTACTGTACGCGCGGACGTTCGGATATTCAACCGAGCGAGATCCCTTTCCTTCGTTTTCTGCTCGGCGATCGAACCCGCCGACCTCTCGCCGGTTTCGTTCGGAGGCTCTGCCGCTGACAGCTCCTGCATGTCTGGGTGTAAAAACAGGAGCGGGTGCAGATCCGAGCAGGCACGGGGGATTAAGCAGACAGTGATACCTGCCTCCATGACATAAGCGCCAACTGTCGTCAGTGATCGACAGTGTAACCGTAGATTTAGCGTGCTCCTTCTTTAGCCGATGCCTCCTGACCTTGAAACCTGTAAAAACCCCTTTCTCTGAGCCTCGCTGTGCCGCCTCGGAGATGTGAGGTTGTTACAGCGGCAGCTACAGCGGTGAAGGCTCATTTTTAACCGGCTAATGCCTCCTCTGCTGTGGTTTGCTGTGCGGGTTCGTGCGAGGACAAGGAAGGCAGCTGGGTGCCAGATGAGAACGGTAATTAGGCCGGTATCCACCGGGCTTTGGTTACAGGTGCAGATCTGCCTGCAGGGATGAACAAAGCTGTCAATGGAAAAGATCATTCATGCTGAAACAACAGAAAGGAGGGAGGGGGAGGCTGGCTGGCTCCGGCTACAGAGAGCCCGAGCCAGGACAAGATAAATCGCTCTGAGTGGCATCGCGACAAGCCGAAAGCAGGCGTATAAATCATTTTCCCGGGCGCTTTAAGAGCAAAAGGAGCGGCTTTGATTTCAGCTGCAGAGCCTCGGTAGAGCGAGACATCTGCCACGCCGCCCGGCCGCTGAACTACCTGCCGACGGTATTGTTTTTAATCACACGTGTTAAATTGGACAAGAGGGGCGCTCTGGTGTGACTGTCTGCTCCCTCGCTGAGTTTTAAAGCCACGCTGAAGAATTTAAAAAAGGATTTAAGCAGTTTTGCTGCTGGTTCGATCTTGAGCCGCTGTAGGAAACGTTCCCTCGCCGTCTCTTTAACGTGTTTTTTTTTTTTTGCTCGGCTGCGTGTTTTCTCTGCAGTTTTTTATGTTTGCAAAACAACTTCCTTATCGTGCTGGTTAAGTCCATTTAGTGTCACAACAAAAAACTGGAGGGACGTCCATATATGGTCAAAAGTATGCAGAGCACATACTTTTCCTGATTTGGTCGACGTCCTGCAACGAAGACAAACAGTATTTCAGAGAGTGTGCTTCAACTTTTCCTGCATTTTCCAGTTTAAACGTGACACCTGGGCGAGCGAAGGCTGCAGATTAATGCTCGCTGTTTCAGAATGACGCCTTAAAGAGTCATTTAACACCAGGTTAAAAAACAGTGATGTCACGGTGCACTGACACAGCCCAGAGAAGAAGAAGAAGAAGAAGAAGAAGAAGAAGAAGAAGAAGAAGAAGAAGAAGAAGAAGAATTACTTTACTTTATGAGACAATAAAATGTTCACTTCCTCTTTAACAAAGACATATTGTAGTAATGTTTAGGTGTCCACATACTTTTGGCCACATAGTGTTAGAAGTTTCTTCATGAAATGTTTAAAAATATCTACATAAATGTCATGCAAAATGCTTTTAAGACAACATTACTTTACATTATTTACACTTAATCTGAACCTCTCTTAATCTTTTTCACAGCTTTAATGATTAATCACTTAACAGATTAACATTTTACATCTTTAACATACATTGAATTCAAGAAATATGATGCATTGCTGAAGATTAAACTCACCAACAGTCTATGAAATAGTTCAAATTAGCTCCACAGCGACTGGTTATACCATGAAAACGCGATTTAAACATGAAAGCCTCTGTAAATAATGTAATCCACAATAATATATAAAGCTATCAGGGGACATTTCTTAATAATATTTGACATTTTGATGCAGGATTTAGTAACAATAGAGCATTTTTATATTGCAGTATTTAAACTTTTGCTTTCCCTTTCAGTTAAAAGTTCTCCATAAAACCTTTTAAAACCTCATTTTAAGTCTGCAGAACGAAATGCAACACTAATTTCATGTGAATATAAACTTCCAGTGACTTTTCCTTTGCCAAATTGGACATATGCCCTCCTGAAAACGATCTTTGAGATGCAGCGGCCTGATTTGATGTTTGTATGGGAAACTCCATCCTTCCATTCATCATTCATGCTCGCATCTTCAAGTGTCCACTTGCCCTCTCTCTGTCACACGTCACACACACACACCTCGACACGCGTTTTCGGCGTGCGTGCTCGCAGTTTTAGATGTATTTACATCCTTTGTTGCTCTGCGATGCACTTTGCGAGCAACCTGCTTTTTGTTAAAAGCACTTTGTCGATAAATTTGACTTCCCTCGACACTCAATACTGAGTCCATTAAGCCGCAGAGCCATGGGGCTGCTCTGTACGCAAGGGCCACTGGTTCCAGTAAGGTATATCTGCTGAGCTCTCATTAGCAAGCATCATCATACGTAATTCTGGCACGTGTAATGCCATTAGAGGGGATTTGGCATCTGATAGTTGAGTAATGGGATTAGCCGGGCTGTAAATCTCCAGGACCAGAACTGTAGGTCTTCCCCACTCGCAGGGAGACAGATAGACACACAACCCAACCCGCCGCTTCCACGCGAGCGTAATGCAAGTCATCCCTTTGTCATGGCTCGTTTGACTCAGCGTCCTTCGGTAAACCTCAGATGGTTTCGCCTGGAGATGCTCACACGCTTTGATTTGTTGATTTGCATGAAAAGACACAAAAATATTGCTGCGAAGACGGTAAAAAACTTCTTTATTACCTTCACACAGGTGGGTAAAAATGGTACAAAGTCAGATCATCGGTTTCAGAAAGCTGCAGAAACATTCGGACGCACTCCCCCTTTAATCTGACGTCTTAAAGATGCGGGGGGGGGGGGGGGTTTCCTAAGCTATTCGAACATCCAACAAGCAGCTCTAACTGAACCCCTTTAATGCCCACAGTTTGACAAATTGTGTGTGTAAGCACTTTGCTTCATTATCCAATACTGTTGCAATTATTAATATTATTACTCTTTCTTTCATGTTCATAAGCCCCCCTCTGTTCTTTTATCTCCCTCTCCACACATAAAGAAAAAAGAAAAGCTCACGCTGACGCCTCATTCTGCCTCAGCTGCTAAAACACATATAAATTTGCAGTCTGTTGACTTTAACGTCTTATTGTTTGGCGCTTCACAGACCCCCACTGCTTTCTTATATTATAGCATCATACACACATTAAACCTCATCATGTAAAAATACAGAGACAGCAACTCTTCCATTTGACCTTTGACACAAACAGGCCTTGAATATTTGATGAAAGTGAATATAATTATGGACAAATGTTCCTTTTTTAGTCATGTTATTCTGGGTTTAGGCGTGGCAGCAGCGTGTAATAAGTCCCGTCATCTCCGCTCACGAGCACAGATGTAAATCCATTTTGTTTAACTGGATTTTTACAGCTCGAGTCTCCGAGACCTCAAACTCGAGGTCAAGCGTCACTTTTCTGCTGACGCGTGAATCAGCAGCTTTCCTGAGCTGAAGAGAAATCATCGTCGTGGTGAAACGTTAAGAAGAGGTTCTTCCGGTTGGATTTCTGCAAGCGGCGAGATGTCAAAGTGAAAAAAGAAGAAAACACTCAAACACACATTTCAGGAAACTCTTAAGGGTAATAACTACATTTACCTGCATCACAGCGGCTGGCAGGTTGCAGTGACCTCGGAGCAAAATTACAAAGAGACAAACAGAGAGCGAAAATGCGTCAGCGAGGCCGAAGGAAGAAGGAAGAGCTGCGTCTCACTTATTCATGCTCTGTAATAACGTTTAATACAACATCAGATCATCAAACATCAAACTGCCAAAGAGTAAAGTCACAGGTTAGATGTGAAATCTTAGTCTAACCCTCAATTTGTTTTTGTTGCCTTGAGATATTTTTTTGTTTTTTAAGTTTAGTTTGTACAAAATCATTTGTTTTTTTATGATTTTACTGTTCGATGTTGATTTCACAGCTTCATAAATGAGTCAAATTGAAGATGAACATATTCTGTCTGCTGCTTTACCGTCCAACCGCTCAGTTTTTCTATTTATTCCAGATATATCAAATATCTGTAATGTCCATGGGTCTCTTCTTGTATTTCAGTATCTGGCAGAGCTGTGCCGCTCAGAGGTCATTTTGCAGGTGAAGCCCAAGGTGATCCTGCTGCTATTGTTAAAGCAAAAGTTCATGCAGGGTTCACCCTAAATTCCTCTAATTGAATTAGTTGATTACTGACGTAAGACAAAGGAAACCAACAATGAAGTGTAATCTAATTACTCTGTGATTTGAGGAACATGACTGTGCTTACGACGTCCTGACGGAGAATCGGACGTTTGTTTCTGGACGCACGTTTCTGATGTTTTCCAGCGAGTGATTTCTTTTAAAACAACAGCACACACACACACATTTCCAGGACAGAGCCGAGCTTCTCCTTCCTGTGAGTTCATTCGTGATGAAAGTTCAAAATGGTTGCCGGGGGAATAACATCTACGGGAACTGAACTCCCCACCCGGGCCGGCGTTAGAGCTCCGACCATTAAGCAGCGTTCGGGGCCGTGCGTTTTGCCGAAGATGAAAGCCAACGCTCAGATATAGAACAGGTGACTCAGCTTGGCAGAGAAATCCCCTGAGACCTTTGACCTCCTAATCGTTTAGCAGCGCTTATGGTTGGAGATCTGCTCCAGGCTATTAGAGAGATTAGTGTCACGCAGATTTGGGAAGGGGCCAAGCCTATATCTGTACTTCATGGTATTCTCAGCATTTATTACTGAGCACCCAACCCATGTTGAAACCTGATATGTGGCCGTATAGTAGCACATACTGCAGCCGGAGGCGATGTGTGGGTGCTATATGTGTTGACCTGCATCGAGCCTGTGTGCTGTGAGCGTGCTGTTTTTAGAACAGGATATATTTTGTGGTTTAAACTTGTGAAACATCACTATAAGTAGCCACGGCTGCTGTTTCCTATTTTCTTAACCTCTATTTTGGACTCAAATAAAAGCTAAACTGCACACACGCATACGCAAATTGTCGCCTAAAGTGTGTGTTATCTGCAAATGCATGTGTTAATGGTGCATGGTAAACAGTGGTTTTGGTTGTTTCCTATTTTGAGACCATGCTCGCCGCCCCGCTCTGTGCGTGCAGCGGCACACGCAGGTGTT
The DNA here is from genome assembly GCA_028564955.1 of Terapon puta. Lineage (NCBI taxonomy): Eukaryota > Metazoa > Chordata > Actinopteri > Centrarchiformes > Terapontidae > Terapon > Terapon puta. Next base: position 11,386,998 of record JAOXYL010000010.1, read on the forward strand.
GAAAACGAGCAGCCACCTCGAATTAAAAACAATCCTCAGCTCTGAGAGCAGATTCATCAAGTTCGCCAAGCTCACACAGGAAGTGGACTAAACTGCCTTAAAAATGAAAAAACACAGATTAAACCAAGAACTGAAAATAAGAAACTGGACATTTTTTGATTATCAGGTAATATTTGAGTGTATGGTGTAAAAAAAAAAAGATGAGAAGGTTGATTTTAGTTTGGGAATGAAACTAAAGCGTGTCAGATTAAACCTCACATTAGCACCCAAAATACAACTATAGTGTTAAATGAAATAATGAAGGTCATTAAACTAATCTTTGATCACCAGGAGGTCACAACAAACTGCCCACATTAGTCAAAAAGGAGCCAATTACAATTACAACATATTCTTAATACGGTATCCAGGCCTTCCTTGAATTATATATTGAGTTAAGAGTGGATAAAGTGAAAAACATAAAGGAATAACAGCATAGCATTGCATTTTGTTGTGAAATAAAATAACATTGCCACTGCTATTAGATGTCTTCTTTAAACTTTCTTCTTCAAAAAAGCTGTTTCATCTCTGTGTGAATTAAATTTTACTAGTAGTATTATAATATTCTTCTTTTTTAATGTCATTGTTATTAGTCATTAATATTTCATTATTATTATCATTACTATTATTGCTGTTGCTGTTGTACTCATTATATTGTCTTTAATGTTGTTTTATATCATCCTTGTTGTCCTCTTATTATTATTATTCTTATCAGTGTTGTCGTTTTCATTGTTATGATCATTTTTATTTTTGTACATCAGTCCAGTGTGGCCTTTTATTTTGAAAAGCCTCGCTGGAAGCCTCCCACATCACTCGGCTGTTTTGACTCGTTCCAGTGACGCCATCTTGAAATCGTCCCGACCGGAGGAGCCGAGGAGGAGACGGACTTCGGAGAGCCAGCTCGTCCGAAACTCGACATCTGCGGCAGCAACACGGATTAACGGCGGCTTTGGCGGCTGTTGCCCATCGTCTGACGGCGTTTCCACTTCGCCCATCGCGGTTATTTCGACGCGGGAGAGGCGCACTTTGAGGCGGGCAAGAGCGAGAGCCTGGTAGTCGGTTGTCTCCCCCGGCGGAGCTGCGCTTGTGGCCGGGCAGCCGCGCCGGACTGTCGGATCAAACCGAGGCGTCCACACGGAATATAACAGCGCTAAAACCCGCTTTGAGCCCCCTGTGCCCGCCGCTAAAGGCCTGGAAATGCTTATTTAAACGCCACATTTGCGCCGTTTTGAAGCTGCGCGTCGCGGAGAAGTTTGACCGGAGAGCGGAGTGCGCTCGATTTCCAGCCCGATGGATGTTCGCCCTGCCCGGCTGTGGCTCGCCGCTCCGCTCCGCTGCTCCGAAAACAGCCGGAGCAGGTGAACAGCACGTCGGCTCACAACAATGCTGCAGACCTGCCAAGTGCACGACAGCCCGGGCTTGAACGCCAACAAGTCGCCCTCCATTGCTGCTGTGTAAACCTGGAAATACCACCCTCCTCTTCTTCATCCCCTCCTCCTCTTCCTCTCTTGTTTTTTATTTTTTTTGCACAAGCATTACCTGGGATATTTTGGATTTAACATTTTTAAAAATGTCCTTTTTGCAGAGACAGTGCTCTCTGGAGCTGCGAGACATTTAACTTAACAGCTTTGAGATTTTTTACAGGGCTTTTTTTGGGGTATTTTTTTGTTTTGTTTTTTTATTATTCTCTTTCTAGTCAGAGGATCAGATTCGGATGGAAAATGGGAGACGCCACCAAACTGGCCTTCGCCGTTTTCCTCATCTCCTGCTCTTCAGGTGGGTGTGTGTGTGTGTGTGTGGTAGGGGTGTATGCATGAGTGATTGTCATCTGTAAAGGATCCCGTGCAATGCATTTTATCATATCTGCAGAATGCATTTCGCAGCTTGTCGTTATGTGTGAATGCAGAGCAATGCAGCCCCAGTGTCGGTGCCCTTTATTTGCATCCTGTATTTGTGGATGGGTGGGGGGGTTGTGAGGGGGTGGGCATACCAGCACAAACTAGGTTCATTTCAGCTTAATTGCATTAGAAAAAAAACAGGAGGGGCTGTGAGAAGATGGCTGTTTTGTGCTCCCAACTTGCAATGAGAGGTCAGATGGGGCTGAGGTGAAGAAAACGTGCTTAAAAGCAGCACAGGACAGATAATTAAAGGTGTATTTAGACAAAAACTGCAATAAAAGTCTTTGCAGCTGCAAGTGTAAGTCACTTTCACCTCAAATATGTCCTCCAAAGGTCACCAAAGGTTAGATTTTGAGGTTAGATTATTTTATTTAACTCCTTATTCAGCTAGTGTGAGCTCATTGAAATTGTACACACCTCATCGTGGTGAAGTCATTTTCATCCTTCCCGCTGGTGAACGTGCGTCCTCAAACCCCGAAGGCCCATCGGACGTCAGCGGGGTCACTGAGGTGAGAACGAGGTGGGGAGGGGAGGAAAGGAAAGGAAAGGAAAAGGGGGTCAACCCGGGAAGGCTGTTTTCTTTCGGTTACATGGATGTGATTGGGTTTGAATCAGCTTTATTGATCAGGTGTGATTGAACACATTGAAGGAGTTTGACATATCTCAGTGTGTCAAACAAAAACAGCTCGACAAGATTAAAAATAAGCATCATATTATTATGTTAAAGTATAAATATATATGGAATAAAAGAAATAGTAACAGTAACATGGAGCCTGGAAGACAATAAAGTGACAAGATTATCATTTGTAAGCATTTTAAGCCTGTTAATTAAACATTTATATTGCAAAATTCAAGGTTTTCCCAACTTTCCAGGCTTGTTGTTTCAAAGGTTGAGGCCTGTCAGTGTTGTGGTGAACCTTAATGCCCCCGGTGAACCTGTCCCACCCCCTCCCAGCCTAACTAAAATGGTACGGGGTAACCAGGCAGTGTTCCTCCAGCGGGCCAACAATGTCTAAACACCGGCGGGGGGACTTGGACGAGCGTCAGAACACCTGAGTTTGTCGCTGGATGTTGACTTTGTCGCCAAACCGGTGGCTTTTAATAACAGCACGTTCCACGCCGCCGCTCGCGAGGACGACCGACGGTGGCTTAACTCACCTGTCGGCTTTGATCGCGGTTGACAGGAGGCAGATCCTCGCGTAACCGCAGAGATTTGTGTGGGCTGAAAGACGCGTTCTTTTAAAAAAAAAGGTGACAAAACGCAGACCCGCAAGGCTTTCAAAATGTAAAACATCATCAGCGTTTACACGTTTCTGCAGGGTCGACCCTGCGCATGAAATACCCAGCGTGCTCGAGTGAAAGGTGGAACAAAACGTGAAGCCGTCCTTTCCCAGCGAGCCCTGGGGTACCGTGAGTGTTTGAGCAGAAATTAAAAGGCTTCTCAAATACAGTAATGGTTGGGGTTGGTTGGAGTGAAAGCCAGGTGCCGTCTGTGCTGCACGGTGCAGCAGATGATAATTCCACTCGCTCATTAGCGTCTGAAGTGGGGAAATGAATGGTTCCTACTTGAGGTGGAATAATAATCCTTTTATGAAATCCAGGTTGATTTGGCACAGCTCAAGACGACACCAAGAAACCTCTGATAAGGGCAGGGCACTCAGCCCAGAGAGGGTTTATTTGATGAGGCCTATTGCGACATGCCAAAAAAAAAAAAGAAAAACCTCTAACGCTGAGGATTTTTTTATTTAAAGAAATTCAGAGGACGCTACTAATGCTAATTTAGTTTAAATTCAACTGTGGTGTCTGT
>JAOXYL010000010.1:11736183-11749843 GCA_028564955.1 Terapon puta
TTTTTGCAAACTAAAATAAAAATCCTACACTCTTCTTACACTACTTATAAAAACAGACTCTTTGGCTCACAATTATTATAAGTGAGAATAAAAGGCGGGAGAATAAAGAGCCGAGAGGTTTTCAGGTGGGAATCGGTGAGTAATTGCAGAGGGAAACATCGCTCTGCAGACAGTCATCAAATTTTAAACTTTATTCAGACGAAATCTGTGGAGCAAAGCTGATAAAAAATGATGAAAAATGTGATAATTTCTCCTTAAAACTAATTTCTTTCTCTCTATTTCCTCTTAGAGAAACACAATCAGTCACTACAGTGTTTGATCAACATATCTGCTGATTGTGAAGAAATTTCATCACAAATACACAATTAAAGCATCACCGGGTTTAGTTTGTTTGTTGGGGATCATTAAATGTTGAAAAAGTTTAGTTGTCACTTTTTATCCAGTTTCAGTTTCAGTCTGACAAATGAAATCTTTCCGTTTAATGCTACGTTAAACTTTGACGAATGACTAAATATAAAACATGCAGGATGTTGATATAAAACTCTGCAGGATGAGTAGTTTTACTTTTGGTTTTTAAGAACAGTCAATTCAAACTGCATCAACAAAACTGATCAAACAAATATTTTTATTGTTTGATTTCTTGTTTCTGTTGGGATTTCCCACCTGAGGTACTTTACTTTACAGATACTTTACTCCTGCAGCTAAATGTACTTAAAAGTAAAAATAAAAGTAATCAAAGTGCAGTGAAAGTGTGTTATTGTGATTAAAATCACATTTTTCAGGTTTATTTCTCTTAAGAAGTAAAAGGAGAGCATAAAAACTGGAACTGACAAACAAAAAGTTCAGTATTTAATGATGAAATGTACACTAATGGAGTAAAAATGGAAGTAATCGAGTACTTTTACTCGAGTAAAAGTAGTCAGTCTGCAGCTGCTGATGTTTGTTTGTCTGATTCACGTCTTCGTGATGCTTCATGAACTCGTCTTTACGACAGGTGGAGGCTTTAAAGAAGTTCAAAGGGGGAGTTTTTCCTCCTCGTCCATTAAAGGTGGAAAATTTCATCTGTGACTCACTTCGGGCAGAAGGAGAGAAACCGGAGAGATAAAATGTGAATTTCCCCGGAGAGCTGGGTAATTTCTGGACAGTAACAGAGGAGGTTTGGCCGAGTCGCTTTCCCACAAGATCATTACGGGAAAGTGAAGATGTGATTTATGAAAGAGTTTGAAGAGACTTTAAGCTCGTTTCCTGCAGACTCTTCCTGTTTTCCAGCTTTTATCGTCTCTCTCTTGTTCTCTAAAACAAACAAGAAGAGAGAGAAAGAGTTATAAAATGTGAAATAAAGCTTTAATTTATGATCCTTGTAAAAGCTGACGATCACTGCATTCAGATTCACATGAAATAAAACATATAGTTACATGTTTTATATGTTTTTTTTCCTTTTATGTTCATTACTCTGTACAAAAATGTGTTATTAAATATAAAAAGTGGTTATAAATCTTGATAATTATCACTTGTATGCTATTTAAATAAATAAATAAAATGGATTTATGTTGTTTTTTAACCAATTTATGCAGGAAAATATCAACTATAACAGGTAAAGTGACTGATTTCCAAATGTAAAAGTTTGGTTTCTATTTAAAGTTTAATTTATTTTTTTAATTTATTTATTTTTTAGTTTAATTTTTTTATTTAATGTGTTAAGGTGTTAAATTACTCCTCCAACTTCTTACGTACACGAGGGATCAATTATTATTAAATCAAGGTGGATTCGGGCATCAGTGAAGTCCTGGAAAGCAAAAACAGGGAAAACAGGGAATTTGAGAGCGAAACCTCAGATTTTATTTTGAAGGGGTGACTGAGTTCATGGGAAGCTGCCGTTCATAAGTGTGTGTGTGTGTGTGTGTGTTAGACTACACACACGTACACAATTTACACAGTCATACACCACAGCTCATGACAGTGTGTGTGTGTGTGCGTGTAGGGAAGTGGTGATCTTAATCAACCCCAGATGAGCCGAAGAGGCCAGACGAGTCGAGTCACTGAGTGTGTGTGTGTGTGTGTGTGTGTGTGTGTGTGTGAGTGTGTGTGTGTGAGTGTGTGTGTGTGTGTGTGAGTGTGTGTGTGTGTGTGTATAACAGCAGAAATAACAGTCCAGGCTGTCGGAGTCCAACTCGAGGGCCGTCTCCCCCCAAAACCTCGGGCCCCGGGACCAACACACACAGACACACACACATACACACACACACACATATACACACACACACACACACACACACACTCTGAAGTCACCACCTGAGAATGTGAGGACACCTTAGCGTGCGAACAAAGCTCACACCGAGTACTCGAATACACATTTTACTCCAGAACGTCCCTTTGAGATGTAATCGAGTACTTTTACTCCATTACACTTAGTTACTTTACAAATTAAGAAAAAATTCTTTTCAGGAAGTTTGGGGGCGGGACTTGCAACAATGCACAACTCTGATTGGTCGAGAGCTCCCAACATTCTATTTTAGCCGCCAATTACAAAAAGATAGATAGATAGATAGATAGATAGATAGATAGATAGATAGATAGATAGATAGATAGATAGATAGATAGATAGATTTATGATTGATTGATTGATTGATGTGTTTTTGTGAATGTGGCTTGTTTAAAAGCTGCGTAAACGTCCGACCATCTGTCAGATCTGAGTAAGTGAAGTTAGTGAGTCATAAATTGTCAAAACCAACAGGAGCGATGACCAAAAAAAAACGACCGAAATAATGGAGGTTTCCATCCCGGGTGACTCACAGTTTCCCCACAACCAAAAACTCAGAGGTTTTCCAACTCAAATAAGACTTTTTTACAGACTTCGTACCTGTTTTTCATACCAACATGTGACGTTTTTATAGCGTGTTGACAGGAGCGACGGCCAAAACTGTAAAACCGTCCTGAGCTGAGGTCTGCAGGGTGAAAAACGAGGCTCGCTGGTTGAATTAATCCTCGTTCTGACAGAGACAGAGCAGAGGTTAGTCGAATCTGAAATTTCGGTTACGTTTGGACGGGATTGAAAGATTTTCCCGAAGGCCGAGCAGCACCTCTCTGTTTTTCTGTCATGAAACACTTTCATTTCATCGCTCACCAAAAACACCAGTTTCATTTTCCAGACGGTTTTATGTTGGCCCGGCGAGTGAGTCATCAAAACTTCGGGGTCTGGAAAGGATCGCCGCTGACGAAAACACTTCCCAGCATGCTCGGTTAGTCACATAGCAGAGTGATGGATTGAAAGCTCTTCCAAATAAATACATGAAAACAAATCTGCACTTCCCAGGTCTGCGATGAGGTTTTTATTCAACCCGTATTTATCCGGGGGGAGGTTCGCTCTTTCTCAACAATGCCGTGATTCAGTTTCGTGAAGCTGAGCACATTATCGTTTGGGGAGCTGCCCGGACGACCGCGGCTACCGGGAGGACGTTAAGTGTCTCCTTTCGAATCATTTCTGGGGAGGAAACGTCGTTAAAATGCTTCCAAATTTCCCTTAAAGAGGAGAAAACGCCGCGTTTAATCGCCTCAAAATGTAAATGATTAAACTCCCGACCGCCCCTCGTCTTTACAAGCCCCATCAAACGGCGAGGTGAGAAACCAGGCCTCGAAACTGAACTCTCCCCGGGAACGTTTCTGCACATCTGAACACAATCTGAGACGTTCAAAACACCTGATTTCTCCTGAAACTGCTTCACTTCAAACACACATGAAGACTTAAATAAATAAATAAAGTCATACGTGGTGGTTTGCAAACAAGAAATAGTCTCAGAATCGTTAAAATGCACTGCAAATTATTTGATTAGATTTAGAAGTGTTGATAATTTGTCTTGTTTTAAGAGTTAGTTTCTTATTTTAAGTGTTCAACTTTACACGATAATCTTATATCAAGCAAACCAATCTTAATTTAAGAAATCTTGTCAAGTATCTTGCTGCATGGACAGATCATTTCACTTGTTTTGAGACATTTTCCCTCAGATTTAGTGTTTTTATCTTGTTTTTAGACCCCTCTTTTTTGCAGTGTGTAAAGTCTGCAGCAGTGAAATGAGGAGAAACTCGTCGACCAAAACCAATTTGCCGTGCTCACACCTCGACCTCAGACCTCAGGCTCTGTCGATTCCTAGAAACAGCCTTCGCCATTGCCCTGATTATTTTAATAATGCAAATTGCTCGAAATCAAACAAATCAGCAGACATCTGCTTCACGCATAACAGACACCTCCAGCAGCATGAGACACTTTCAAAGTAAAAGTCCTCTCTGCTGTCTGCTCAATGATTCTTCCTCCTCGTTCATGTAAAAGCAGGATTTTACTGCTGGAGGTGGATTATTTTGAGCTGGTTTATATTTTGGGACCACAGCTGATGATTATTTTCTCCACTGATCCATTGATTGATTGTTGTAAAAAGAGAGAAACCCACAGCCCAAAGTGACTCCTTCACAATAAAGCTCCACGATGAATGAAATTATTCGAGAAAATCTGAAACATCTGAGCAGATTAAATGATTTGATTAATGGAAACCAGCACATTTTATAAACTCTTCATTTGTTTTGTGCACAAACCTTCATTTCAGGTGCAGAACTGTAGAAAATGCCCTCGTGATATTGATGAGCAGCGAAGGAGTGCGTGGGACGTTTGATATCCGAGGAATGAAGTGGGAGAGAAGAAAGTATGCGGCTCTCCATCACGTTCCTCATAAATTTACAGTTTCTCTGGAGATAACCTCCGGACGTTTGATGTTCTGTTTACGCAGAGCGATGAAGCGATACGACTCGTTTGCCTTTGTTTTCCTCCGTCTGTGAGCGGCGAGGTATCTCCTGCATCTCCAACGCGGCCTCGCAAATTCCACAAGTGCATCAAGAACCGAAATCGCCGAACTGAGATTTTCTCACAAGCTCAAACAGCGTCTGAAACTTCTGCTGATGCACAGAAACGAAACCTCATTTTTAACCGATCTGGAAATAAATTAGCAGTAAATACACATCAAACAAACACTTTTTTTACTCTTTAAACTTTTATCAGACGCTTCTGATGTTTAGTTACAAGCACAAATTGGTAGTGATCGTTTTAAAAAGAGCAGGGAGTTTCTCTTTGCGGTGAAACTACAAAATAAAACAATAAAATCGTTGCATGTTGAAGAAGTCTTATAAGTCGAATCAGCTCAAACACGTCTTTAACAAACGATTGAAAAGCAGGACTCAGACGTCTGCCTTCAATCCTCAGTGATTTCTGAATATTTTTAACGATAGCAGGGCGTTTGTTCAGCTGCTGTTCCTCTCCAAACCTCGGAGCTTCATGTTTGTTGTGGACGAGCTCGGTGTGGTCTGTTGTTTTTCTTCCTGCTGAAGTTGTGGAAAATAAGCAGAAGTCAAGTCAACAACACGCTTCTTTTTCCTCCATTATTTAATTTATTATTATACGTTTTTGGTGCAACACGCCCCCTACAGGCAGCTTGTTGCACCTTTCAGTTAAAAGTTTGTGAAGTTCGGGGACCTTCGTCATCGCGGTTCCAATAAAAAGCTTTTGGTGAAGGTTGGAGGAGGTTCGCGGCCGTGGTGGAAAGAAACCAGCGTTGGTTGTTGGTTGGAAACAGGAAACAAACAGCGGTCACACGTGCCAACGTCTCCTGGAGGGACGGCCTCTTATTTTTCATTTCTTTAGACTTTAAGCGTCTCTAAGTGAGTTTTCGTTTGCATGTTAGCTTCATATTTGCAAAGACATCACACTTAAGCTCCGCGGCTGTGACTAATAAAGTTTCATCGCAGGAGGAGGGAGCTTTATTTATTTTAGCTCCTGATTTGTGAGTCGCTGACAGGACGGCTGAAAAATGCTCCAAACAATTCAGATCGTTTCTCTTCTGAGACGCTTCGAGGTCGAGGCAGCGAACGAACAACGTTTCTCTCCAACCTGAGACAGAAACAAAACACCTCCCTTCAGAAAAGACAGCGAAGTGAAGGTGTTTTTTAAAAATGAAAGCAGAAAACTTCTCTCTCTCGATCATCTGCTTCTGATCAGCCTCTCTTTGTGCTCCTTTAATACCCAAACACGGTATTTAACACTCACAAAATCACAAGAGCTGGTGTGTCATTTAAGAAATCCAAAGCGAAACCACCTGCGTCGAAGCTTTATTGATACAAATGTCGATGTTTTCTCGTTTGGTCGGACACATGTGCCTTTAATTTCTCTGACCTGGGTTCAATTCTTGACTCATGAAAGCAAGTTTTCTCTTGAGAGGGACAAAAACATTGTGTTTTTATTTAAACCGAGCTTTTAACCAACAGCTTGAACTTTAACCAAACTTTTCTGTGCCAACCTGAAGTTTTTTTTTCTGCATTTTAACACTCAGATTGAAGATTTTTCCCACAAAATCTCACTAACAAAGTTGGAGTATCGTGTTCTTTTAAATCTTACAAATCAGATTTTTTATAATCTGGGCTGAATTTACATCAATTTATCAAACACAGACGTGTACAAACTCAATCACACTTTCACAAGTTCACTAATTAATGAGTTTATTGGGACTTTATGCTGGAGATTATTGTGTTTTTATCATTGACCTTTTAACATTGATATAAAAATCCTTGAGATTATAACTTTTATGTTCATGTAGGGATAATAAAGTGTATAAAGTGTCCTAAATTATCTGTTTGATATGTGATGGTAATGTTTGTTCACTTTCAGGATCAATACAGCTTTTATTTTTATGTGAATGTGAAGCTGTAACTTGCAGCTGTTAGCGTAGCTTAGCATAAAGACTGGAAACGGGGGGAATTGTTAGCCTCTCTGCCAAAAACAGATTAACGAGGTATAACGCGTAAATTAGCGAGTTTTAAAGGAGCTGATAGGTGGATTTAGTTCACTTTACATTTAACTTACATTTGTGTGAGTTTTAATCTGGGATTAACCTGGATTAAAAAGAAAAACGATGAATTATGAGAGCAGTAAAGTCTGTTAGATGAGGCTGATCTTTGAGAGGAAGTGGGATTATTCTTCCTGTTTGTGGTTTCTGAGCTCTCAGCTGATGGAAAACACAAACAACGACAGAAAAGGTGGGAACGAGGCGACGTTTATCCCCGAACAGACGGATCGTTGATGCCGCTGACACCGAGCTCTCTGTGTTATGAAACTCTTACACTATCATTTGAATATCCCGCGATTATGATTTGCATGCAACGAAGATCAAAGGGGCATCCAAATTCATGTGCAGCTTACCGCCTGATAACTCTTCCCCCAAACAAATTGCTAACAAGCTCGCAGCGCGCCACAAGAGCCGGTTTTTTAACGAGCGGTAATGTTCAGCTGTGCGGTATAAATAGGAGCGGAGGTTTCCAGAGGCTGTCGGGTTAAAGTACAGGGTAGGACGCTGTTAGGTCAGAGGTCCAGACGGTTTCATGAGAGCGAGGCGGCTTCGTGGGAGGGCGGACGACAAAACTTTATTTAGTCTGAATCAAGCAAACGAATCTGTCGGCGAGGTGAAATAATTTCACTCGTTCCCGAAGTGTTTGCTTAAATCAAACGACTTTTTTCTGACAGTTCACTCTTGAAAACGCTTTTTACAGACAAGAAATAAAGAAAGCTGAAAGAGAAAGTGCTGTTTGTTTGTGGAAGAAGCTTTTAATCATCTAGCTGGAGCATTTTCAGCAACATATCTCCATAAAACAATCAAATATTGGTCTTATTCGTCATATTTTTTATTTATTGTTGTTTGATCTTTTGTAATGGTGGAGAAATAAGCATCTACAGTCAGCTAAATTTAAAGAAAAGGGAGCAAAATCATCAGAAATGCATCCAATTTTTGCAGAAATATGTCACTTAAAACTAAAAATGAAGCTAAAAGTTGAAGCTAGAAGAAAAATAAGTGGGATTAATCCTTTAGTTAACATTAATATCTGAATAAAAATCTATTTAACGTCGTATTTTCAGACTGGACGGAGTTTTCTGACCTTAATTTAACATCCTGACTGAAACTTAACCACACAAAGAGCGGGAGCGGCCGATAAACCTTATGTCCATTTAATACCTGACCTTTAAGACGCTATTAACGTCCCTCGTTATTTAATACTGCCGGTGTTTCCTTAAGGATTACGGCCCCTTTTCACATCTCTGTCAACCTCTCCAGCCTAATCCTGTAAACGGTGACTAATCTGACGGTCATGAAAACAGGATCCCGAACAGCTCACGGTGACTCATCAGAGATATCTTCAGAAAACATCGATCTCCATCTGAACTCGTGTTTTCCAGTCGCAGCGGTGCCTTCTTCTTTTCCAAACACTTTTTTTAAGGGCGTCAGAGAAGGTGGAATAAGATGCTTTTCTGCAGCGTGATCAAAAAGATTATAAACTGCATCCCTCCTCTTCATTTCATGGGCAAAGAAACATGACTTCACCCAGCTTTTACAAGAAAATACATGCAAGTGAAGGTCATTTTGCAGATTGTGGTGAAAGATAAATAAGTTTAAGGCATGATAAGTGTTCATTCATTCTGCATTTTTGCTCTGTTTTTAGTCTCCGCCGCTTATCTCTTCAATAGAATAACTTTTTAAAGCTTTTTCTTTAAAAATGATGCCAAAAGAGTAAACCAGAGCAGCAAAAACATCAACAATGAGCTGAAACTTCGTTATAATATCTGATGGAAACTGCAGATTTTGGTGATAATTCTTCCTTTTTAATGCTAAATCTGCTCTCCCCTGCACAAAATACTCATTTAAACCACCAGAACAAATGTCAGATTTTTGCACAACCAGCATGAAAACCCACATAGTTGGAAATTCAGTGAAGTCTCAGCTTTGATTCCTCGCACTTCGAACTGTTTCCCATCAGATTGCAGGCAGGAGTTTCCAGTGGTAAACACATGGCGAAAGCATCTTATAAAAAACAATAAAACCACAGTAAATAAACTATAAAAACACAATAAAACAGCCACAAGCTGCAGGAAGATACAGACACACCGTGCAAACATCAGCTGATAAGAAGAGCTCATAAACGTGTGAGATCACTTCATTTAAAGTGCTAATTAATCCGGCTAATTGCAGTAAATGCAGAAAATAAGAGTGTGTTTCCTTCATTCCTCAGTTTGAAGGTCAAACTGGGGCAGGAAAGGGCTGATTTCCTCCCTCTGGTAAATGATTAATGCTATAAAAATAAACAAAGACCAAAAAACAGGAACAACACTGTTTCTGAGTCGTGTTGTTCGCAGTTGTTTGCAGGAAAATCACATTATTTAAGCATTTTTTCTGATTAAACTTCACAATAAAGGTCAAAGATCACATGCTCCTGTTTGGGTTTATAAAGTTTTACCACATTTTAGATGCTGTTGGAGAAACAAACATGGCGCTCAGGCCAAAACTGAGACGGGTTTTCTTGATTCCCGAACATTTTATAAGGTGTAAGAAACCGTTAATGAACAATCAGCTCACTTTTTCTTCCATTCATGCAACGACACGGCTCCTTAATGGACTCACATTTAACACACTATTGTCAACACGGCGCTCAAACAAGGTCTAATTGTGTTATAAACTCAAACAAAACGTCCTTTGTGGTGCTCGCAGGGTCTAAAATGACACAAATTCACTGAAATAACTGGAAACCGACTGCAGCAACCATCGAACTTAAAGGGTCAGTCCGACCAAAACACAATAAATAAATATATTAAATATCACTGGGTGAGCTGTGTACTTAGATTTCTTGGAAAAACATTGAAAATTTTCTGTTTTTTCTCAGTGGATCAACTCTTTGGATCCTTGTTTCTGCATCAAATCGACTCTGAAATGATAATTCAAGCTTTATTTTAACTCAGTAAATGGATAATCCAGATTATTGTATGTGTAATTTTCTTATTATTTTCTTTTTAAAGTATGCATTTATGTTGGATGCCTTGTTTCTGTATGTTGACTGCTCTGACTAATCATCCAGATTAAATGTGTGCTCATAAACATTTTAAAGAGTCGAGATGCTCGTGTTGGTGGAAGATGACTTTACGAGACTTTATTAAATAAAGTTTAAATTGACACGACTGAACTTTGGCTCGATAAAACTATTTGATCTCTATAAAGTCCTTTCAGTGCACATCTGTGCTTTCAGAAGAAATGGAATTAAAACATCAAAAACTCTCCAGTAGGTAAAGTACAAACTGAATCGAGTCACGAAAAGCGTTTTTAAGTCCTCGTTTCCACAGTTTGACACAAACCAACTCCTCTAAAAAGCCCCCGTTCACGTCCAAACTCACCAACATCTGCCACCAATTTACCAGAACACGCCTGTCCCGGATACCACTATTAACCAGAGCTGCAGCCTGCCGTGTCTCCTCCGGCTGCACAGCTTTCACCGCTAACCAGGGCTGAAGGATGAGCCGCAGGTCCGAGCCCTTCCAGACCGGCCTGACATGGAAAATAACATGACTGCAGCCGGCCTGTAATTTCCAGTGGCTGTGACCTTTAATCATATCTTGATCTACATCCTTTATCCCGCGTCTGTCGGTGGCCCGATGCTAATTTGAGACCTCGTGCGTCTGAACGTTTCGACCTGATCGCCGTCCCGTGTTTGCCGCCGTTTTACATTTTGGAGACGTGTCAAAGCGCCGAGGACGACCAGACGGTCTGTGGAACCAGGAAACGCTCAAACGTCTGTTAAATAGTGGTGTTTTTGTATGGAAATATGAGGTTTCATCTCGATGGAGCGCAGATCGGAGGTACTCTGCAACAAACGTTCAAACCAAGTGGTTAAAAATACACAGACACCTGAATTATATTCGTTCCCATTCAGAGAATCAAATCAGTCAAGTTCTTCCACAGAAAGCTGGGAAAAACCAAGAAAACGAGACTAAAAGTGCACAAAAGTTATCAGACTTCCTTAAAGTGAGACTATTTTAGTTTTACTGGCTTGTAATCTGTGGAAAATTACAAATAAATAACTTTAATTTGGCATCGATCACACACAGCTGACATAAGGTTTCTCTGCAATCACATCAACACATCTAAAGAATTACGTTTCCAATCATGATTTACACACTTCTAATTAATACATCGCATCAATCGATCAATGTTAGCAGTGTTATTTAAGAAGAGCTTCGGTGAAATTATTAGTAAATCATTCAGAAGTCGCAGAGTTTTACTGAATTTCCTCGGATATGAGATCGAATATGTCTTGTTGACCTTTGACCTCCTTTGTTTTGGTTGCTTTACGGATTATAAACGATGAATTCTTTTCTTAAAACAGCTTGTGCATCTTCAAAACAGAAAAAAGAGGGAAAAGGTCAAATAACTCAAATGAAATTACAGCCGAAGCGTCTCACAGAGTGTTTGGGGTGAAAAATAAAATACCTTCATCATCTTCTGCTGCTTAATTGAGTTAAACCTGATGACTGTGAAATCTAATGACGCACTTACATTAATTTAACACCGAACGACACGTTGAAATGATCCCTCTCAGGAAGGTTGTGACCCCCCCACCCTCCCTTTTTAAAATCAGGCCGAAAAAACACGACGGAAGAGAAATTTCACAAGTTGTAGTCAGAGTTTGGGAGTGCGTTTACTGCTGTGTAAATGCCACCTCTGCATGTCGCAATAAAACGCTGCAGCAGCCTGCGGTGGCACAGTGGAAAGTTACCGCAGCTCTCCGGCCTGTTTTGGTGCTGCCAAATATAAAAAGTTTAGTCATGGAGCAGGCTAATGATGAGGAACAACCCCCTCTGTTTGCTGCACACTTAATCCCAGACAACAAAACACTCGGCCTTTTTTTAATCCGGCTGCTTCTCCTGACAAGTTCTGATCAGAGGAGGAAGAAAATTCACAATCGCACCGTCAGCCAAACATCTCAGGCCTATTACGCTTTAAAAAGCACTATCATTTGTTTTAATTACCCGCTATAAATCATTGTCTGGATGTCTCAATTAAGCACGGCTCTATTAGCGTCTCGGGAGCACAAAGCCGCTCATTTCAAAACTGCACAAATCAACCTGTCAGGAACACAGAAAGAGAAAAAAAACTGTGGCTCTGTTAGAAAAAAAACGTCTCATAAAGAAAAGTGAGCTCTCGCGGCTGCCAGGCGCTGCGGGTCCGAGCCAAGCCGTATTAAAACAGGGTGTATTTTAAACAAAGGTTGCATTTTAATAGGGCCAGAGGGTGGCATATCGCAGATAGCTGTTGACTTGTAACTGCAGTGTTTAGCCTCAAACAAAAACGCCGCCATGGCAACGGGGATGCCAAGACTTCCCCCCATCAGCCAACCTGGAACGGTTTTATATGCAAAGCAGTCACAAATGAGAAGTAAGTTTTAATTACGCGGAAGAAAAAAATAAAGAAGAAAGTGGCTTTAGATGAGACAGTTTATATAAACGCTCAGGTGTCGTTAGCCTGGAGGAAGAAACGTATGAAAACCATCATCGGCGCGGCTCTTATGATTAATCGACTAAATAAAAACATTCAGGCAAACTAAAAGGCCACTTACTGTTTTTTTACATGATTTCTTTTTCTTGTTTTATAAGCTGGTTTCTCATGTTTCTTGCTGACCAGCAGTAGATGTGAATTTGAGTTCCTCTGATGTTCTGTGATAAACTGCCTCTGTTTGTGTTTGTTTACACTCCAGAGCTGCTCAGTTAATCCATAATAATGTTGAGTTTTAGGCACAGCAGGTACGACAGGAGCCTCAAAACTTCCTGTCTCACTGTTTGTCACCTGTTAGGAGCTGATTTGCTGAAAAAAGTTGACATGGTGGTTGGTTTTGTGCATATTTCTGCCTTAATTTCTATCTAATCCAAAGAGTGTGCATGGAAAGGTGTGGAGTAACTGTCCAAATAAAAAAAAATTAAATCAGACTTGATAATTTGTCTGATTTTGGGACAGTTTTATCCGAAACTCACACTTAAAAACCTTTTTCGTTGTGCTAATTGTCCACAGGGGGCGCTGCTGCTTCTGTTTACATGTGGTTCACGTTAGCTTGTTTACTTGTCACGGGTTTGACGGCATAAACATCTTTCAATTTCTGCTTTTTCAGTTTATTTTTTTGTGCAAAATGATGCAAATGAAATGCATTCCCCCCGCGCTGTGCAGCTCTCAGCCTGAACTTCAAACCCCAAATAAAAACCCAGCTTGTGTTTCGTGCTGCTTCTCGTCATTATTTCCGTCCAGAAGAATCCGGATGCGTGACAGTTCGTATTTACAACTGCGATCTTGGAAGTCAGCAGCTTGTTGCACAACCTGAACCGTCATGACGCGAAGTCTCAAATGAAAAACAACCAAAAAGCTCCAGTTTAGTTTATAACCGGCAGATGTTGGATGAGATCTTTGTGACTGAACCGACGAAGACTTTGAGTTTTCCTCGCTGGGACACAGGAGGTGGATTTGTGTGCCTTTCGGCTTTGTGAGTTTGGTACCTGGCGTGCCGGAGCAAGTCCCTCACCAAGAACAAAAAAGCCACGATATATCACGCTGGCAGTGGCTTCATTGAACACAATGAACAACACAGGAATCATTCACTTTCATGACCCTGCAAAGCTCGGTTCACCTCGCTCTGACAGAGCGTAGGAGGACACGGCAACCGATGCCAAATGGCCGAAACATTAGATAAATACGTACGTGCACTTTGGTCGTGTTGTGGTGAAATTTTCAAGGATTCAAGGATTCTTTATTGTCATTTCACACAC
>JAOXYL010000010.1:11975126-11985342 GCA_028564955.1 Terapon puta
GGGGCAATAAAGCCCCCAAAATGTCACAAACGTTTCAAACAGGCTCATTTCCCTGATTTCACTCGCACGTCTGAATACGTCGGTGCCAGAAAACGCTGGCACCTGTTGCTGCTTCGTGAAACTTTAATAAAATGAAATGAAGTGAAGCGAGTTAGCCGCGCAGCTAAACAGCTAAATGATGGGCCTGAAGCTACACGAGCTAACAGTTAGCATAGCGACTAAAAACCCGCGAAGGAGCGGCCACGCACAATCTGACACAAAGTACAATCAATAAAGCGTCTTTGGGGGTTGTGTCTCACCGTATCTGACATGTTTTCTCCCTGTGTGTGCGCTGTTTTGATGCGTATCGATCACCGATGCAGCTCGTTAGCTTCCAATAGAGGCTCGAAGCTCGATGTTGTGGGACTTCGCCATAAACCGGAAGTGACGGAAGAAAGGGGGTCTTATTTTGAAAGGAAAAACTTCCTTTTCAAAATAAGACCCCATAATAAACTACTGAAATCTGTAAATTAATGTGTTTCTAATTTTATATCCCTGCGCTTTATTTATTTATAATTATTATTTGGACGTGTTTAACATTTTCTCAATGTTATTAAAATCTGTGGTCTCATTTTTATCCATGACGTAAATGTGACAGAAAACTGAATTTCTTTGCTTTGTGGTTTGAGGACACCTCCTTGGGCTTTGGAAAACACTTAGCAATATTTTCTGACATCTTATGGATCAAACAACTGATTAATTGATTTACTGATTAATGAACGATTAGTTAGTTGCAGCCGTAGTTGAAACAATATGCCCCATCTCCAATTAAATTCTCACTTTCCACAGTCAAACAAACACTGAATCTAAAAATAAACAAAATCAAACCATGAAAAACTGACGATTTAATGCTAAACATGTACAAACTTTACTGCAAAAAGATCAATCCAAGAAGAATATATAAGTAAGTCAAGATGTTTATTATAATTGACCATGAAAATACAAATTATGCACGCACAGAAAGACAACATTAAACATAATACTGGTCAAATTTCAAACTACACATAATTTCCAGCTATTTAAAGATGTTTGATGTCATTGATGTAATACTTTTATAAATCCAGTCAGTGTGACAGTGAAATTTATGTCTTTATAAAAAATCATTGACACCATGTGCAATTGTTGTAATATTAGATTTAGAGTTAGCCTGTGTTTTAAATAGTCACTCAATTCATTAATGAATTTAGGCCCTAAAAACTTGAATAAAAACCCCCAAAATGCTCATTGGATCAATGAGATCTTCTAACAAGACCGTTTTAAGGGCAAATGTTGTGATGCTTGAATTACACAAATGTAGTGATGGCAAATATAAAATCAAATACATTAATATGACAGGTTCAAACATGATGCAGAAAACCTCTTCTCTAACAGGCTGGGTTTGTACTGACCTCTTCCAATAATGATAATAATCTGACCTGACCTTTATTGTCCAGAAAGTGTTTAATTTAAGAGTTGGCATATATGTACATCATATTATCATTGAACATATAGGCCTGTTTAAGTTTTGCATCCATTACAGTCATTGATTCAACCTTTAATAGCTGAAATATTAAATATTAAATGCTCCATCAATCAATTTATTGATAACAGCAGGTGGCAGTGCTTTTCATTTTGGATGAAACATAAAGTTTCTGAGCCATTAAAACATAAATGCTCATTGCACTAATTAGATACACTGACAGGGCAGTTTTTGCACGTGTTTTACACGAAGCCCTGTGATATTAACAGTGAAATTAAATGCATTTATTGATTTTGTTGTGATGCAGGAAACCTTGTCTCTGACATCACAGGTTGTGTTTTTGTTGGACTCTTCCAACGAGGTTTGGAGGTTAAGACCTGTCAAGAGTGCCAAAATATAAACAATTAAAAAGATAGCTTCCGGATATAGCTATCAAAATAAAGCGCCTAATAAAAATAACAATTAATTCACCCTGTTTGATTTAACACGGGGTTTTATTTTGACAGCTACTTCCGGTAGTACGCCGCTAGCTTGACGGATCTTTCGAGGCGACACCGAGCGGAGTCAGGCGGTGAAGATCAACAAAATGAGCGCTGTCTGCTGACTTTCCGTCGTGTTCGCCGCTCGGACACGGACATATTTTGCTTTGAGACGCTTTATCTTGTGAGTTTGTCCGCCTGGAGGGAGCCAGCGGGCCGCGTTCTCCGCCGCCGGGGCCTCGCCGCCGTCGTGGCCCAGCAGGACTCGAGTGAAGTTGGGATCCAAACTTCTGCTTCCCCCGGCGGCTCTCCGCGGGGCCCGGGGCTCCTGTCACCGGCCCTGTGGATGAACCACTGAGCGCCGACACAACCGAACCACCAGGTGAGATAAAACAACTAAAAACAAGCCTTTTTATTTTTATTATTTGTTTTATTTTCGCACCGCGGAGGAGGTTTGTGAGCAGCGGCTAGTTAGCATTAGCTCCATAACTTCCCCCTTAGCACCATTAGCCACTTAGCTTCTGTTTGCAGATATGCATTTATTCACTAAATACAACATTAAACAATAATTAAATACATTTTTATTGCCTAAATTGTAGTGTCAGAAAATATAAATCTGTAGAGATACCAAGCTAATGCTATAAAGCTAATTTAAAGCTAATTTTGCAGCTCAGGAGGCCATAACAGTGCTTATCTATCGAACTGATCAGTGATTTAGGATCGATAGGTCGACAGCTCGTCACATTAGTCTGAATATTATTTGTTGTAAAGATCTGGGGTGCAGATGTTGTGTTAATATGACAGCTCCAGACTGGTCAAACGTGATGGAAGTGACAGATTTCAACGTCACACTCGTAGGTAGTGATCGATCGGAGGTGATCGGTCAGTGGCGATCAATCAGTAGTCATCAATCAGTGAAGGTCGATCAGCGCCTTATCAGCAGAATCCATCCCGAGTATCCAGGATTTGATGATTCAAAGCTTCATTCACAAACTAACACCACGTTTTAATAATGAATAATAATAATAATAATAATCAATATTCATTCAAATATGATGACAACTCGTCACAATTATTGTTCTTTTAACGCAATTTATGCATTTATTAGTCTCAAAATCACATCTGCTTTAATTCAGAATCTTTTCTCATGCAAACTGCTTTTAATGGCATTTTGCTGCAAAACAATAAAAATATAAAAAGACGACTGCAAGAAAATATGAGGAAATATCACAAAATCAAGACAGAAAAGTCATTTTTATTTGAGTTGCTTAGTAGCACAAAGTACAGTTTACCCATTACAGGATTAAAATAATGTTTAAAATCATGGAGAGGAACAGCTGAGTCCTCCGGGATGGGTGCAGAATAAATCAACAATCGTTTCTCAGTGTTTTATTGACGACAGTGATGGAGCTGAAGTGAAGAGGATTCATCAAGCAAGAACTTCAGAGAAGAACCAGCCGACAATATGAATATAAATATAGATTTATTTATCTGACAGCTGAAGCTGCTGTTTAATTTTTAATCACCTAAATGGATCCGATAAAGATCTGAGAGTCTCATGATAAAGGAAATTACTGATAATCAGCCGAGAAGCTGCTGATTAAATAGCTAAATAACTCAGTGTTGCCATTAATCTTGTAAAAATGCTTAACATGCCAACGTTCGGTATCTTTTTATCAGCACAACATGACCCATATGATCTGATGATTATTTATTCATGATGGCGTTTTGTACTGAAACGACTTGCAGAAACATCAACGGCTGCAAATGATGAAAGTCGGGAAGGAAAACGCGCTTTAATTTTCTGATTATCGCCACGGAAGAGAACAAAATGAAAAATTGTGAGATAGTGATTCTAAATGGAGAGTTACTGTGGTGTCGGCCACAAAACATTTAAACTCCTGAACCCACCTCTGTATCTCCCTCTATATATATGTTTATATTTATTTATTACTGCTTTTACGCCTCTGTTTTTATTGCTGAGAACATCTGCCTCAATAGTATCATGTTTCTATTTTTAGATCTTATTTATGTCCTATAGTCTCTTCTCTTTTCTCTCTATAAATATTTCTGAGCATCGTTCTCCTCAGCAGCTGCTCCACATAACTCTCGTGCACATTGACGCTGTTTTCTTGTTAAAGCGATGTTTATTTCGCCCTCGTCCCTCGGCCCCGTGTAGATTCAGAGTTGGTGTTGATTCGTCGGCGGCTTCGGGCTCGAACTTGCGTCTCGATCAGCTGCGTGTCGGGATTCATGTTGTCCTTTTGCTGTCGCAGGAGAAAGGAATCCCTTTGATGGGAGAATCCTCTTTCCTGGCCTCCTGGGTCAATCGCCGTGCCATGATGATGGGTATGTACTCAGTGTGTGTGTGTGTGTGTGTGTGTGTGTGTGTTTTAAGATAGTGTTACCGTTTGGCAGCAATCCAGCCTCGTCTTTCGTCAAACCACCAACCCAAAGAATGTTTTTTCACCCTGAACAATGTGTCTTTGACACCTGTGGTTCACAATAATCCCTCGTGTTATGCACTTGAAATATTTATGTTTGATTCGAACAAGAAATCAAGAACCACAAACCACATTTACATACAAATAAATCTAATCTCCCCTTTCAGCCGTACTCGTTTTTAATCCCTCAGATGTGTTAAATAAACTGATCTCGTCGTTCTCAGATGAGCAGGAGGCGCTGAACTCGATCATGCAGGATTTGGCCGAACTGCACCGCTCCAGCCGTCCTGCCACCTTCCTGTCGGACCTGGCCAAACCCAAAGCCTCCTCGCCCAAGAACCAGGTGAGGATCAGAGATAAACACCACACTCATCAAACACAGTCAAACAGAAACCAGTTAGATGATAGTAATGTTGGTTCTTTGGTTAGTTTAAATGTTTTGTTGTGGGCTTTAATAAATTCTCATATGTTGAATTTAACGTGTTTGTCTTCCCAACAGAACGATGTCAGAGTGAAGTTCGAGTTCAAAGGGGAGAAGAGGTGAGTTTTGGGCCGAGCTCGTCACTTTAACACCGTCACACTTCACTTCTTCCCTTCTGACCTTTGACCTCTCTGTTCTCCCGCCGTAGGATCTTGCAGTTCCCGCGCCCTGTCAAGCTGGACGACCTGAAGGCGAAAGCTAAAGTGGCTTTCGGTCAGACGATGGAGCTTCACTACACCAACAACGAGGTGCGAAGCTGAGAGACTTCACGGGCCGGTGACGTTTTTAATGAGACGACAGTTATGTAAAAGTTGCGTCTGTTCTTGCAGCTGGTGATTCCTCTGACGACTCAGGACGACCTGGACAAGGCCGTGGAGCTGCTGGATCGCAGCGTTCACATGAAGAGCCTGAAGATCCTGCTGGTGCTGCAGATCTCCTCCCAGGTCACGATTTCATCCAACAGCTCCGCAGCAGAACAGAACGACACACATTCCTCCATTATTTTGAAGTCTTGGTGACTTTAAAAAGCAGTATGTTTGGTTTTTCACTTTCTTTTAAACATTTCTTTTGTTTCTCATTTTCTGCAGAACTCCTCGTCCAGCATGGACCTCCTGCCGTCCCACGAGGAGCTGGACAACACAGGCTTCAGGGTGGCTGAGAAGAAGAGCATGCTGGCTTTGATAGGTGTGAATAACGCCTCATGTCTCATCTGTTTTCAGTGGAAATGAGATACAAAGCAAACCCAAACAATGATGTTAAAGAAACAGAAACACTCAACGACCTTTAATGAAATGATTTCTCTTCAGGCTCCCATTCGACCGACCGCAGCTCGCCGCCTCCAGGTTACATTCCCGACGCGCTGCAGCAGGTGGCGAGGAACGGCTCCTTCACCAGCATCAACAGCGAGGGGGAGTTCATCCCGGAGAGCATGGACCAGGTAGCAGGTTTACGCCACACACGAAAAGACAAAACCAGGCAGTAAAGTGCTGAAATCTCACTTTTAAAATGTTTTTCATGACGTTCCTTTACCAGGAAAGCTGCATTTAGAGGCAGCGTTGTGTTGCTGTGGTCTGAAAGTTTCTTTTCTTTTCTTCAGATGCTGGACCCGTTGTCCATGAGCAGCCCGGAAAACTCAGCGTCTGGAAGTTGTCCCTCTTTAGACAGCCCACTGGACAGGTCAGTATTTTATATTTGACACAAAATTTATATAAGATTCGTAAAAAGTGACTATATCTGTGTTTAAGTTAGTTCTGGTCACTTACTGAAGCAATGAAAAGAGACATCAGACCTACATGATGAAAGTTGTGCAGCGACAGATAACGACCCTGCAGGTGGAAACAAACCTGCACAAAGATGCTCAGACTTTTCCCGTGTTTGTTTTCATGTTTTCAGCGACTACCCCAAGTCCAGGATGCCTCGAGCACAGAGCTACCCGGACAACCACCAGGACTTTCCAGGTGAGGGATTTTTATAGCTCATCAATAAAAAGAAAAGAAAGTGACTCCACTGGCCTCTGAAATCTGGACTGTTTATCCAACTGCAAAGTTTCTTTCCCACACTTCTGTATTTAAGTCAAATCTCTCCTTTGTGGTCTTTCTTTTAAACGTCGCTGTTCTTCTCTAGAGTACGACATCCCGGTGTTTGAGAAGTCGGGGAAAGGAGGAACGTACCCTCGACGATACGGCATTCCCTTCGGCCTTCAGGACTACAGTGACGGTGGGTATTTTTGACGGTTTGAATAAGAAGAAGAAAGAAAAACGGCGTCTTGCTCTCGTGTTTCTGATGGTTCGACCTCCTGTTTTCCCGACAGGGAGGAAGACGTTCCCTCGGGCTCGGCGGACACAAGTCCACGGGTTCCGCTCTCCGGTGAGCTTCAGCCCGACCGAGCAGTCGCCCAGCACGAGCAGCGGCAGCAGCGTCTTCACCCCCGACCTCGAGGAGGCCCCGGGGCCCGCCAGGAGGCCGCGGAGGGGCAGCGACATCGAGCCCAATCCCAACCCCACCGCCGCCCCCACCCTGTCTGTGATGGACATCAGCCCGCCCAGCCGCTGTGAGTCCCACGTTTACCGCGGATGTGAGCGGATCGTTTTTGTTTCCAGAGTTTTGATCGATGTTTGTTTGTTTGTTCGGTGTCTTCAGCTCCTCGCGCCCCCACCAACTGGCGCCTGGGAAAGCTCCTGGGACAGGGGGCCTTCGGGCGGGTCTTCCTCTGCTACGACGCCGACACCGGACGGGAACTGGCCGTCAAGCAGGTCCAGTTCGACCCCGAGAGTCCGGAGACCAGCAAGGTGAGAGTCTGCTGCGTCGGCATCAGGTCGTGTGAATGTGTGAGTCCGACAGGAGACGAACGTTTGTTTTTTTTTTCTGTCTCGCAGGAGGTGAGTGCGTTAGAGTGTGAAATCCAGCTCCTGAAGAACCTGTGCCACGAGCGGATCGTCCAGTACTACGGCTGTCTGCGGGACACGATGGAGAGGACGCTCTCCATCTTCATGGAGTACATGCCCGGCGTGAGTCTTTACCCAGCAACGCCTCAGTTTATTAAAACTATTTAAGTGTTTGTGAGTAATGTATGTTTATACGTTTATTCTTCTGGACCGAAGGGCTCCATTAAAGACCAGCTGAAGTCGTACGGAGCGCTGACGGAAAACGTGACGCGCCGCTACACCCGACAGATCCTGGAGGGGGTTTCCTACCTGCACAGCAACATGATCGTCCACAGAGACATCAAAGGTGACGCACACTCCTCATTTTCTTCAGTTTTTGGATTTCGTTGCGTTTTATGGTTCTTGACAGGAAGTTGTGCACCGGTGACGGTTTCTCTTCTCCGCCCAGGGGCCAACATCCTTCGAGACTCGGTGGGAAACGTGAAGCTCGGAGACTTCGGGGCCAGTCGGCGGCTGCAGACCATCTGTCTGTCGGGGACGGGGATCATGTCTGTGACCGGCACCCCCTACTGGATGAGTCCGGAGGTGATCAGCGGGGAGGGCTACGGCAGGAAGGCCGACATCTGGTGAGACCTCGCAGGATACGTCAAAGATAAAAAAGTGCGAAAAGTGAGAAGCCTGTTGCTCACACGTCCTGATCATTTTCCCCTCCAGGAGCGTCGGCTGCACCGTGGTGGAGATGCTGACCCAGCGACCCCCGTGGGCGGAGTTCGAGGCGATGGCGGCCATCTTTAAGATCGCCACGCAGCCCACCAACCCGGTGCTCCCCGCCCACGTGTCGGACCACTGCCGAGAGTTTCTCAAACGGATCTTTGTGGAGACGAAGCAGCGGCCGTCTGCTGATGAGCTACTGAGGCACATCTTTGTACATTAACCCCCCCCCCCGACCCCAACCCTCCACCAACCCCACCCCGCCCCCGCCTACTCGCCGAACTACCAGATACGGCCTTACCTGACGGGGCGCCCCTGCCCGTCGCCCCGCCCCCTCCACCTCCACGCTGATGGACGAGGAGGAGCCGGCGGGGGGCGTCGGTGGCGAGGGGCGAGGGGGGGGGGCGTGCTCCTGCTCCTCCTGTCTCTGTTCGTATGAGACTGCCATAAAGGACATGAATTTCTATTTTATTTTTCTCCGCAAGTTGCACCTTAATTTTCTCAAACGAGGAGAGGTCGAGCACTTCCTCCTGAAAAAAACGACTCTTTGAAAACTTTTTTTTTTTCTTTTTTATGTTTGTACGGTTCCTCTCCCCTCGAACGTTTCGGAGCGGGACGCTGTCGGTGTTGTGGACCTGCAGGAGGTGATGCCTGACTCTCGAGTGCCCCCCCTCCCCCCACCCTCTCCCCTCCTTTCCCCCCCTCTCATCTCGCTGACCCGACCCCAGAATGTAGTCTCCTGCCAAACCCAGCGACCTGGGCCCGCTGCTAATCACCAAACTCAACCCCGACGCAGAGAAACGGTTCCACCATTTTCCACCGCTTCCTCTCCTTCTCTCGGACTAAAAAAAACAAACATTTCTCTCTCTGCTTCCTCTCGACCTTCCCTCCTCTTCCTCCCTCGTCTTCGTTCTTCGCCGTGTGCCTTTTTCTGTTTCAGCGCAGTGTCGGAGCGAGTCTCCAGTTGAGGGGTGATTTTTTGTTTTGTTGTTTTTTTTTTATTTCAGCGTCGTCCCGGATAAACTGCCTTCGCACCGTTTGCCCAAATCCGGCTGACCTCAGTTCAGCCGCTCTGTCAGTTTCTGCCTTTTCTGTCGGACTCCTGCCGCCTCCTGATCTCGCCTCAGCTCACCGCTCCTCAGACAGACGGTTCTCTCTCCAAACGCACCTTCTTCTCTTCTTCTCTCAAAGTATTCGCCGACCCGACTGTTCGGCGTCACGGCAGGTGAAACAGAAATGAACTAAAGCTCAAACAGTGACTTAATTAATCCGTTTGTTAGCTTCAAAATGTGGATTTCTTCACATTTTAGAGACCAAACGATTGAAAAAAATGAGAAAAGATCAACTGAATTACTCTTTACATCAGGAAATATAAAAAATTATGATGTTGAAGTTTGACACTGAAGTTTTCTGTCTCTGCCGTGACGCTGATACTCGATCGATTGACGTGTTTCTAACGACGACTCGCAGCTGATTGGCCGAACGTTCGGCCGCATGACGCTGTCTCTCTGTTGTCGGGTTAATTCAAACTGAACGAGCCTGCACATTTCTGTCTGTCACTCGCTGCTCATCGCTGAACCAACGTTTCGCTCTCTCCTCCCGTCTCCTGCACTCCACACATCAGACGCTCACTTGAAGACGTTTCTCGCAGCTTCGGTCTTTGGCGCCAAATCAAACACGTCAAAGTCAACTCGTCACTTTATCCGAACCACAAACGCTCCGGTCGACACGTTTCCTGCTCGGCTCTCGTCGCGGTTTCTTCTCAAACAGCCGCTGTGACGCCGTCGGCTCCATAACTATGCACCAGCGTCAAACCGCTTTTTTCCAGAGGAGCAGTCGTCTTTGTATGATTCAAAGGCATCGAAAGCTTCTCTCTCATCGAGCTCCTTCTTCTTATTAAAGGTGCAGTCAGTAATAAGTATTTATTTGATGTGTCGGTACAGAAAAATCTGTTTTTTAACTGTTGCACTTAGCTTAGTTTCTCCAAATCAGTTTATTGGTACATAAAATGTACGGTACGATGTATTTTACAGTTTTTGGCGCTTTACAACGAATGACTCCTTAGATCACAAATAATCAAACTATTACTGTTCGTAATAATAATAATGATATTAATAATAATAATGATAATCACCTGCAAAGCTCTGCAGGATGTACAAAAAAGATTCATCAAAAGAAAACTTTGTGTCAGTTGCTGTACTTTGAATTAAGTAGTTCCT
>JAOXYL010000010.1:12941959-12953919 GCA_028564955.1 Terapon puta
GTGTGTGTGTGTGCGTGTGTGTGTGTGTGTGTGTGTGTGTGTGTGTGTGTGTGTGTGTGTGTGTGTGTGTGTGTGTCATTTTGCAGAGCTCTCCGGAAATCCTCTTACCTCTCGCTGCCTCGGCGGCGGCTGCAGCGGGAGTTTTTCCTCCCCCTCCCTCCCCCCCTCCCTCCCCCTCTTCCTCCCCCCTCCCTCCGTCTCTCCGCTCTGCCTCCCCCGCCGACGCTGCCGTCATCCCTTCCTCTTCTTCTCTTTCTTTCTCTTCCTCCTCCTCCCTTCGTCCTCCCTCCTTCTCCTTCAGCTCGAGCTCGGAGAAACGCAGCATCGCTCGCTGAGGAAAACACAAAGAATCAGTGAGACTGAAGCTGTTTCGCTTCCTTTTCCTTCAGTCTTTGTTTCAACTTCACTTCATTTATTTTACTTACACATTAACTCCTTTCAGGGCACTTCATGTTCAACATTTCACACTTTCGATCCACACAAATCAAAATCTCTGCAGCACTTTTACTTCAAAAACCAACATTTTAAAATCCAGCTGACACTTCCTTTTCCCTCATTGCCTAAATTTCTTCCCTTTTTCTTTCCTAGCATGAGGAAGCAGGTTTATGCGAGGCGGGTGAATCTGTGTTTGCTTCACTTCAGCTTCTTTGGTTGGACCGTTTCCTTTTCTAACCGCAGACTTTCTTTCGTTTTCTCAGGCAGCTGCAGCCGCGAGACTCTTCAGGATTTCACTGCCAAACCGCAAAAAACACCCCAGAAAAGATCAACTTCTAAAAGTCGCTCTGAGGGGAAAATAACAGCTCGCTGGCTTCGAACAGGCAAAGTGATGCTGGTCCAGAGAAGATATGAAACGACTTCAAATTCAGCTTTAAAGCGAACAATCCTCAGCACGTTTCTGAACAGTGGACGAGTCTTTGCCTGAAGGTGGCGCCGGAGGACGTCATTTTTTATTTTTGATCCAAGAAGACCAAAATACGTTTTTTCAATCTACTTTAATTTTTCTTTCCTCTGAAACTCACATTAACTTCTCGCATATCTCCAGATCCTGCACTTCCTTCTCTTCATGCTTTTGTTCATATCTGATGTTTGAAATTTGAAATGGATTTTCTTTTCCTTCGACAACAACGTGAAACAACCAGAAGACTTTTTTCTGTCCGATCTTTAACACGTTTCTAGATTTAAACTTCGTCCACCTCAGAGAAATGTCCAGAAAAGGCGGCGGACGTTCAGGATGGGCGTCGTGCACTGAGATGAACCAAACCTTGTAACCGTTGGTAATTGCTCCCAGCGCGCCGCCTGACAGGCCAGTATTTCTCGCTCACCTCACTCTGCCCTGACCACAAACCCATTTTAAAAATTAATGGCCCGTGAAACGATCTACAAATCCATCCAACATCGCTGCCCGGAGCCGGCAGCACCCAAGGGCGTAGAAGCGAAATGTGAGTTAATTTGAGCAGGACCCCCCCCCCAACCACCGCCGCCGCCTCCGTCAGGACCCACGACTGAGCGAGCACGAAGCCTCCGCCGGGAACAAACAGCTCAGCTTTCAGCCCGGCGAGTCCTCTGAGGACAGCGCAGAGAGCGAGCGCGTCGTCTTAATAAATAAGTGAAGATCTGCTGCCTCACAAACAAACACGGGAAAATCTTTGTCTCCTGATCGTCTCTGGATATTTGTCAAAAGCTGTCAGGAGCCTTTCAACCCACATTTCGACTGCAAAGAAGATTTCCGCTCTTTAAAATGTCTCACGGATTCTCTCTGAGTTTAAATTTCAGCTCTTTAGCTTTCTTGTCGTCATCCTCTGAAGAAAATCAGATGATGACCAACTTTTTGTAACTGGCAGGAATCAATCTCCAAAATACCGAATCCTACATTTCCCATAATGCAACTCTAAGCTTCTTAATTTGATGATTTTCAAACACGGAAACAAAACGTGTTCACAGGTTCATTTTCACCCATTTTTGGCCCATTTTTTTGTCATAAAGAGAAACAGTTTGATGGGAAACGTGGTTGATTATTTATTCATTCATACTTCCACACACACCGGGCTGCACACTTTGTGTGTGGTTAAAGTAGTCAAGGCTAATCTGGGCTCTAAGGATGAGGAAGAAGGCGAAAAAAGGGAGGAGGAAGAGGAGGATTTCATTAAAAGTACCACTTTCCTTCCTCCTCCATCTGCCAAGGGATGAAAGGGGAGGATGAGGGGGGGGAGGAGGATGGAGAGATTTAATTTGAGTTGAAGGGGGGATCTCGAGGGGACGTGGTCGTGAAGAGAAAGAACGAAAAAGAGGAATAACAAGAAGCAAGCGCAAGCGATGAACAGAGAGGCAGAGAAACAAAAATAGAGCAAAAAAGATGTTGAGAAAGAGATAGATGAAGGGAAAAATAAAGAAAAAACAGACTGAGATGAATAAAAAAGACAGAAAGAGAGTTTTTCTTTCTACTTCTGCCTCTGAAAATCTGCAGACCAACAGTCTTATCCTGAGTCAACCTCAGCACCACTGAAACATTTGAAGAACAGAGAGGAGGAAGAGCAAAAAGCATCACCTCCCCCCCGATTATCCTTTTCTACGTCTCCTCCCAGAAACATCCTGACAAAGCGTCCTCACACACACCTCCTGCACGTGAACACACACATTTCCGTTTCCCATCAACACCGTGTTTTTGGAAAAGTGAAAAATTCTGTCACCAATCACTAATTCATCACACCGACTCTCAGACAAGATCCCTGATTCTGCAAATCAGTTGGTCAAATGCAAAAGATTTAGATTTCTTTCTACAGATCAGAGTTATGGCACATACGTGCGATTAAGGTTAGAGGTCTATTCTTGTTGCACTCCTCATACCCAACTTTTAACACTACCACACCTCCATCTTCCTCCACATCACCCTGGGCTCTCTTTCAACCTCCAAATGATGGCTTGCATTCTGCCGAGGAAAACCGATGAACGATCACACCATTTCTGCTCCATGTGCATTTACAGGACCAACAAAGAGCAGGACAACAGTGCACAAAACTCTCTTCAAACTCCAATCTGCCTTAAAATGTCTCATATGAACGTGATTTTTACAATCACCTACAACCTCAAAAATGCTTTAAGAGGGTTGAGAACTGAGCTGCTTTAAACTCGGCATCGACCTTCGTATTTATCCATAAAAACACTCTAAGGTCATAATATGAAAGACAAGCTTCTCAGTTTCTATTCCTCCACAAGGCCTTTAGATAGGTGGGTTAAATTTTCTAATATTCATGCAAACCTTCAGGGGCTACAAAAAGAAATTTACAGCAGTAATACAGGAAAAAGTGGGACTTCTGCAGTGATGACATCCTAGTTTAAAATAGCTTTGTGGGTAAAACACAGAATTATACAGCAGAATAGGACACAGTGAAGACTAAGCCTGTTTCTTCTCAGCAAGGGTGAGTTAAATTGCCTTAATGAACAGTAAGAAGAAAAATCAATATCAGAAAACAAACTCAAATAGGCAGCGGTGGTGCGATGATTATCCAGACCACCACTGAAAATTAGATTTGCCCTCACCATCTCGTCAAAGTACTACTGTTTCATTGACTAACGAAGGGATGAAAAAAAGGATCTTACCTGCAGTGCCCTCTGCTCTCGGCTCAGTTTGCTGGAATCAGCGTAAAGCTCTGTGGTCACACATTTAAACCGGTCGCCGACGTAGCCAGAAGAGTTGGCGATGCGTTTGGTGAGGCCAGAGCGACGGCTCCTGCTGCAGCCGGGGCCGTCATCCTCATCTGCCAGAAGATCCATGCTGTCCGGGACGTCCTTCAGCCCGTCTCCACGGCTGTCAGCGGTGAGGTCGGAGTTCGGCATTTCACTCCTGCACTCTGTCTCATTGGACGGGAGGCCCTCACATTTCAGGTCTCTGTTAACTGGCGGCTCAAGAGTTTGATCTGCATGCAAGTTAAAGCCTCCATTGGTAGAACTGCAAGGTGAAAGGTGTCGACAGGTCTGGCCTCGTGGAAAGTTGCTTCCATATGTGGGGAGCATGAGATTGTTATTTATACAGGTGTGATTATTTGTCTGATTATTTTCAAAAGACTGTCCCTTAAAGAGGTTATTTCTACAGTTTGTAGAACTAAAGCAGCTCTTTCCACATGCAGGAGCCCTGAGATTTATGTTTCCGCAAACTGGGTGCACAGCATTGCAATTTTCGTAATCTGTAGTTCTGGGACTAACAGTCAGAGGCTTGCCGTTTCCATGTGATGGACAGCTAAAAATTCTTGGTTGACAAGTTGGAACCTGAAGAGACGGATTTCTGCAGCATGGGCCTACAAAATTTCTGTTGGCAGAATTTGGACTGTTTACATCTCCACTGTTACATGTTGAATTTCTTGGGTTGATATTCATACACAACAAGGCCCTAGTGGTCATAAGTCCTTCAGCTGAAACCTGAGGATTGAAACTTCTACATGGAGCGATCTGTGGACTTAAGTCTCTACATGCCGCCCCCTTACTGCTGCAAACTGGACTGTCTGAATGACAGATTCCCCCCAAAGCCGGACTCTCTGGACTGGTTATTGTACACACTGCTTCCATGATGTTGTCAGAGTTGTCAGAACTTTCGGAAGAAACATTTTTAGTGCTTGAGTCTTCATACTTAACTTTCTTAGTTGCACTTTTGTCATCAACACTCTCAGTCCTACCGTCAGTGACGGCCATTATCAAATCCCCAACACCACCAGAGGCAGCTTTCCATTTTCTAGAAAACTGGTGAGGAGAAGTTCGGGCACAGCGCATTGTCTGCTCCTCTGGGATATCTGGCAATGGACTAAGTGGCTCCTCCTTTTCCTCTGGGATCCCCTCATTAGGAAGAGGTGGTGAAGAAGGGTTGTAATGAGGACTTTGTGGTTGTGAACTGTGGGGTATAGAGCCTTGTCTCTGCTCTGCAGTCTGGCTGGGTGGGACGGCTTTTGCAGCCCATGCCTGTCTTTCTTGGATGTGGCTACAGCCACTGTTGCAATGCTCACAGGAATCTTCTGTCATGGAAGATAATGAGCTGTTCTTGATGGTGGCCAAATCACCCTGTGCCTCGTCATGCACCAGATCAATACAAATGACATCTTCTCTGGCAGAAGTGGGAGTTTTGGTTAAAGCCTTTATGGTTGGATTTGTGGACTTGTCTTTGTCATTGTCACTCTTCTGGGAAATGTCAGCATCCAGCTTTTTCTGGTTCCTGTGTGGTTCTGTATTCCAGGTTTTATTCTGCGCCCCAAGTCCTGGACCTGTGTGGGAGGTCACAGATGAGGGGGCTATTCCCCGGGTACTCTGGTATGTCATGAAGTCACCTTGGTTTGGATGTACCCCATACGGAAGACCATGTTTTGGTGCGATCCGGGATGGGTAAAAGCTGCTGTTACCCATCAAGACAGGGTGAGGATAGAGAGGTCCTTTGCCTGGCACGGTCATGCATTGCAAGGACATATTCTCAGCAACTGAGTATGGGATGTAGCGGTTAGTGTAGCCTAAGCCAGGAGGAAGGTAAGAGTCACCATAGATTTGACTGGATGTGTTTGCATTTTCCTCACAAGACTGCTGTTGCTGGTGTGGACGAAGTTGGCTCTCTTCAGATTCAGGTTTACCAGAAGTTATGCTCTGTTTTCCAGTGAGTGTACGGGCGTCTCCTTTACTGTTTGGATGGACTTTCTCCAAATCAGTAGCAGGGCCTCGTGGCCATTCAACTTTGGACTTTAGAGAAGATGTAGACTGTTTTCCCCCTGAGGCAGTGCTGGGAGCACTGCTTACTTCAACTGTTGTGGAGCCAGGTGAGCTTTGAGGCTGTGAATGATGAGGAATATTGTCAAAATTTTTATTTTTTATGTTTTGAGAGCCTCTGCTGGGGTTAGAGGTCACAGCTAGGGAAGGACCCGGAACTACCCAGGATGAGGGTGCAGTGCTGATGACTTCAGGACGATCAGGCGACTTTGCTGATGTGGTTACAGGTGGGGTCAGACCTTCATTAACATGTTGGTCTGGACTGGCTAGCAATCTGTAACAAGATGGTGGCAAATACCCCAATTTGGCCAGGGCCTCTAGTTTGGTCGGGAATCCATTTGAGAATGCCTCCAACTCTTTGGCAGAAAGATCCAGAGGTTTTTCCCCAGGGTTTCTGGCAGGCTTTTGAGGCACAGCTCTATCCAGTGATGCCTTTGCAGGCGATGAACACGTCTCTGCACTACAGTGGTCTGAGGTGACATCTTTGGTTTTGCTGCTGCTTGGATGCATGGGAGAGCAATGCTCAGAGGACAGGCTGCCCACGTAAAAGGGGCGGGACACTGAATCTGAGGTTGATGATGAGGAGATGCTTCTGTAAAGCGATTTCTGGAGGTCTGTAGTGGTGTTGCGGAGCGGCTGGGGTGTGGGAACTGAACATGGAGGATGGGAAACTGGGGGTGGCTCTAAGGCAGTAGTGCTAGCTGAAATATTAACAGGCGCACCACTATTTCCGCCACCACTGCTGCTAGGAGTGTTCTTGGTGGAAGTGGTCTGACTGGGCTTTGCACCACTGCTGCTGTTTCGTTGTTGTTGCTCAGTACGGTGAACAGACTGAGCCTTGGATTCCTGGGTGATCTGTGGAGTGGAGCTGAAGGCAGAGTGCTCCTGATGCACTTGAGGCCCAAGGCTCTGCAAGGCCTTGTCCTGGCAGTGGGGTAGAGGTGAAAGGACAGCAGCACCTGGATTGGCTGATGAGATCCTGATGGGGGGGCCCAGTGGAGAGGAGAGATGGGTTGGGGCATAATGGGGCAGATAGAAGAGTCTATCTTCCCCAGGTATACTGCCTCCTGCACCAGTGGCACACAAAGACTGATATGCCAGCTGCTGGTGGATGAACGGTGATGGCTGGGACAGGAAGGAGGCCTTGTATGCCATGTCCAGGAAAGGGTACATTGTTGCATCAGCATAAGGGCTGATCCAGGGCAGTCTAAGGAAGCTGCCAGCACCATTCATACCCAGTTCTGACTGCTTATCATTGGACAGAACTCGGCGTTCCAGGCCCAGACCGTCACCTCCTGCAGCAGGGACAACCAGAGGTTTCTGCAACCCTGGTGGTGGGCTTTTATAAAGTCCAACATATCCATTTGCAGATTTCTGGCCATCCAACAGGGTTACATCTGGTTTGTATAGCAGATCATAACCAAGCGGGAGAGAGGTGCCAGCGTCTTGGGGCTTTTCAGCAGAGAGGGGATGGATGCCAGGATAGAAAAGTCCTCCATGGGGACGGTAATTTTCCCCCACCAGTGCACTGCGGTCGATGCTGAGGGCAGCGAGTGGGTTCATCCTGTAAGACGTGCTGGCATCCACCTACAACATGGAGGAGAGTCTAAATGAGTAATGACCAGACCTTTCATAATGTCATAAACAGAATTTTGTTGTGTTTGGATTTAACACATTCAAAGGTATAGTTAAAGTAGGTTTTTAAAATATGATTAGAACTTTGTTGTTTGTTTCATGGTTTTTATAACCATTAAAAAATCTATCTCAGTTTCACTGAGCTCAAGTTAATATCTTCAATTAGCTTGTCTCCAAAAAAACACCCTGAAACCCAAAGAAATTCACTTTATCATGGTAGAAGTTTGTCATGGTAGAATTTCTCTGAAATTTCATTTTTCTACAGAAATATTTAAATAAATTTGACAAAAAGTTGCTTTCAATCGACTAATCCAGGGGTGGGCACACAATGCACTCTGCCTATCGAGACGTGCAGTGACCTGTCAGTCACCTGGGTCATACAATCAACTTCCAGCGGTGGAAATAAACACTTTCATTTTCAGAAGCCGCGGGTGGCCGAGGGGGCGTGGCACTGACGCAGCACAGCCATGAGAAAAAAATTTCACCAAAGAGTCGATTAATTACAAGAGTTTTATTTGCCGTTGTCAAGGCTTCTACTCGCGATCGACTGAGAATTATTCCGCGATCGACCTGATGTATTGCCCACCCCTGGACTAATCCATTAATTAACGAGAGTTTGATAGTCAGGTATTGACATTTGCTCAGTAAAAATGCATATAATTTACCTCAACAAAAGTGTTGTCATAAAAAAGCAAAAAATGGAATCTGAGAATATTTTTCAGCTGTGTAAATACACAAATCAGTGTCCAACAGTGTGAGCTGGATGTTAAATGGCTCTGCAGTGTTGAATTGATCTGTACGATTCTCCCTTCAGTACAGTAAACACTGAAATAAACCGTTAAGTGGCAAACGGTTAAATTCACCCTTCAAGGACAAACAGGAATAAGAGGACGAAAAAGGATTTTGTCCATTTAGAGAATCTCCACCAAAGGACGTGAAGCCTGTGATTTCATTTTTCCTTTCATGGAGAAAAATAAGAGCAGCCTTTTTTTTTTTCTTTTTTTTTTTTTTTTTTCTGTATTCCTGGATGACATTCGACGCCCGGAGCTACTCTTTCACTCTCCCTCGACGGGAAACGGAGAGAGAGGGAGGCATGGTGAGACGGAGAGGAAGAGAGAAAGCGTGAGATAAACAAAGAGAGAGCGAGAGACAAAGCATGGCACAGAGAGAGAGAGAGAGAGAGAGAGAGAGGGAGAGAGAGGGAGAGAGAGACGAGAGAGAGAGGGAGAGATATTGAAGAAAAAAAACAATCTAATTGAATTTCCTGTCACACGGCGTCGTGAACCATCTCTGATTGGCTATCAGCCGCGGGGCCATTAGGAAATTATCCAGACAGCTGGGTGGCCGCCTGAGATGTGGAGGAAGCAGAGAGATCCTTCACTCGCTGTTTTTCAGGGCAACACTAAAAAGAAAATGAAGATCGAAGAGCTGGAGGAAAATTAAACTGCGAATTTCGGGAAAGCCGTGACGAGCAGTTTCTGTACAAACACGTAAATGTTTGGCAGTTTCCCTCCTGACGGTTCGGATTCTGATGAGCTGATGAGGATGAGACGATTTGTCGTCATGATGTGACGTGAATCAAAATACTGTTACCTGAGATTGTATAACATTTTGTGACGTTGGTGTATTTTTCGTGACATGATGTGATATCAAGTTCCAATTTTATCACCTATCATCAGGCGACATGATGGATTTGTTAAATTGGCTCAAAATGTGCAACACTGCATCGCTTCATTTCACTTTGACCTGTTTTTCTTAATTTCTCCTGCTCTTACGCTGTGGCTGTCAAATTAAGGCAAATCCTTCATCAAATCTTTTCATGTGTCAAGAAGGAAATATTGACTTCTGTCGTGTCAGACGCTGCAGATGGTGGTTGGGCTGATTAAAGGTTTTTTTTTTTGGGGTGGGGGGGTTGCACTGAAAACAAAACATAGTTGACCTTTGACCTTACCATACTGTGGACCTGCGGTCTGTTGGTTTCAGCCTCAGATGAGACCGTCGGCCTCGCTGCTCAGTCCGCCACGTCTGCAGAGAAAAACCACAGAAGAACCGAGTTTTGAAACCACTGAGGTTTCTGAACAGGAAGTTTCTCTCGCGAGATATCAGCGGTTTCCTTCAGTAGTCTCTGTTAGCTAACATTAAAAACAACTTCCTTTTCTGGATTACACATTTTAAAATGTGGTTTATGACACCGTGTCCCAAAAGTTCATACACCACAGAAAAACTCAACTCTAACTGTGAATATTCTACAGAACGAGTTTATTCAAAATCCAGTAAATCCCCACATCTTAATCGCTGCTCTCAGCCTTTGGGCATAAGTTCTTCACAAGGGAAGACTCGCCCCACGCTGAGCTGCTTCACGGTGGTGGGGGTGGGCTGTGGAAGACCCGACTGTTCAGGATTCCCCAGTTCTCAATTGGGATAAGGTCCGGGGAGTTGGGTGGCCATTCCTCTTTGTGCAGAACGCCAAGAAGCTGCTCAGAACACCACTGCTGAGTTGTACGAGCAGTATGTGCACAAAGACCATTTCCCCACACCTGTTGAGCGTCGTCGTGGCTGATTCTTCCTTGAAATCGGGGCCTAATTTCTTCTTGCTGGTGAATGCAAAGTAGTTCTGTCTGGAGAACATTTTTGACAGAATACTCGGCACTGATGGTGCCTTGAGGTACAACATGCAACTCAGACAGCCCTGAAGATAACGTCGCCCTTTGTACCTCTTTCCAAAAGCCTGCTGCTTCTCCTTTTGCAGTTTGGTCAGGGAAGAATCAGTCAGGAAAGTCTCAGACTGTTTCTCCAAGATTCTTCAGAGTTCGACTGAGTTTGCAGCAGGATCGCGTGTCTTTCCTTCGTCCTTGAGGATGAGGTCCTTGGCCCTGGAACTAGAACTGAGGTGAACAACCTGCACAGGCTTCAAAGGAGTCACCGCTCCGGTGTCTCTGCCACCTTCGCTGCCCTGCACCAGGCAGTGGATGGAGCACGACCAAAAAGGTTCTCTCAGAGACATTCTTCATGGTCAACCATGAAATTTAAAGGCCTATCACAAACAGATGAACGAATGAAACAACCTCACTCCACCTGGCTGACCAGCTGCAACCCATTTTGGAGACAAACAGACATAAATGTCGCCCGTTGGGGAGCATGAACTTTTACAACACGGTGTATTCCTGCGTTTATAATGTTATAGTATTTATAATATGTGAGGCCCAAATGTAATTTCAGGTTTTTTAGTCCATAGTTAACAGTTGGTGGATGCGAACCCAAACTGAGTTATTCAAAAAGCCAATATGGGTTTAAAATTTCAGCTTGGTATGACACAAAAAGCCAGAAATCTGATAATGCCATTTCTTACACAGAAGAAAATCTTTTAGAGGAAATCGTGGATGGTTGGTAAAAAGCTGAAAATGTAAATGTTATCTCATATTTATCCATTATTTGAAAACAAATGAACAACTGTTGAAATTCCAGTCTGGGTGAAGAGAATGAAGAAAGATGTTTTCACCTTTTTCCACTTTGTAAAACGATGGAAAAAAGAATAATGTTAATCTGGAAAATGTTTTAGGAAAAGCTGCTGGAGTGTTTCTTGGTTTTACAGCTGATTTCTAAATGAATTAAAATAATGCTGAGACGTGAATTTTGTGGGTTTGACGACATAAAGGTTCAGCAAAAAGAAAAAGAATCAAAGAAAAACGTTCTCCACAGAAGAAGCAGAAAAACGTTTTCAGAACGTTCAGATGTTAAAATCTTGCAGAAAGCGAATCGAGTTTGGTGTGAGGCAGGCACACACACACACACACACATATAATCATGCACACACACACACACTCTGTCTGCAGCGACGCCACGAGCCTCGACATCAGTGTGTGTGTGTTTTATCGCCCAGCCGGAGGACTGATAAGGCACGTCGCCTCGTTTCCAGAGGAAGTCATAATCCAGCAGAGAGAGGGAGCGTATCAGAGCTGCACGACGCTCACACACACACACACACGCACGCACGCACGCACGCAAGCACACGCACACACACACACACGCACACACACACACACACAGTGATTGATGGCTGTTAGGGAGCTGGGATTTCAATAACGGCTCTTATCTCCAGACTATTGAAGGACAGCTCTGTGTGTGTGTGTGTGTGTGTGTGTGTGTGTGTGTGTGTGTGTGGTTTGATGGATGAGCATGGGCGCCACACACACACACACACACACACACACACACACACACACACACACAGCTGGATCTGCTCGCTGGGAAATTTATCGGCAGAATTAAAGCCAAATTTCCTGGAGATTTTTTTCTCTAAACTGAGTTTCTTTTCATTCGCGTTTTTACATTTTAACGTCTTTAAAAATCTAAAAAAAACATGTTTGATCTGCAGTAAATATAAAGATAAATATACAGGTCGTATAAAGACAGTAACTCCTCCAATGTAATCTATTACACTAATTAAAACATTAATCACACCAATCATCATAAATGTTTGTAGTATTTTTAAAGCATATTTGTAGTATTTTTGATTGATGTTTACAGTATTTGTAAAGGATGTTTGCAGTATTTGTAAAGGATGTTTGCAGTATTTGTAAAGGATGTTT
>JAOXYL010000010.1:12998410-13043200 GCA_028564955.1 Terapon puta
TTTTTATAAATCACAAAAGTTGCGTAGAAACTGGCGTACGCCTTCTTTTGTGCGTACGCATCGTTTATAAATGAGGCAACTGGTCTCTACATGCAGATAAACCTTCAGCCTGAAGCTGTTTGTTTGTTGGTGAAATACTGAAGCGATTAACCAAACTGTTAACTAATGACTTCAAGGAGTTGTGATGATGGAAAATTAAAAGCTGAAACTTCTACGGCATCTAATCTGTCCGTCTGTCCAGTCCAGTCTGAAGGTGGAAACTTACGAGCATGCGTTCATATGATCTGCAGCTGAACGTTGATCAGCAGGTGACTGAAGCAGCTCCGTCATTAACAGAGATCAAAGTAAAGGACCAACATCAATCAGTTATTCTCAGGAAACTTTCCCCTTCAGTTTCCCTCCAGCTGACTTCGGCTTGAAAAACCGTTTCCAGAGTAAAATATGAGAAAAGATCCAACAAGCGGAAAGAAAAAAAGAGATTTCCACAGAAACGTCTGTCAGCTGATCCAGGATCGTGCTGATAAATCTCTTTTTTCTGGTTCCACTGTCTTCTGAGAAAAACACATTTTTTTCAGGTTGTGAAGATTTTAAACTTTTCTTGAGAGCGTTAACATCAGCTTCTGTTCTGAAAGTGTTTCACATATATATTCACAGAAATATGACTTCCTCCAGCTCACAGTTGTCATGTTATCCAGTCTGTAGGTCTTCAGGCTTGTTGGACTGTACTAAACTGTTTTTGGAGGTGCTTGGTGGTTCCTCTGGTTTCTGAGGAGCAGTGAGCATTGTTGTGATGCATTGAGGCAGCTGTGTTTCTGGCTTTCTGGGTGATTGTTGTGGTATTCAGGCTGGTTGAGTCTGAACTTTGCTTGTCAGAGAATCTTTATGTGGTTTCTGGTGATTATTGTGGATTTTCAGGCCTCCTCTGCTGAGCTGAGCCTCCCCAAAGGTCTGGCAGAGACTTTTCTCGCTGCAGAAAGTCTCACAGTCCAGACTGACCTCAGATGGACTTTATAGTTTCCTGGGAATTTCTCTTTCATATTCTCTACCAGCACTTTCTGTGGTGGAGCTGGAAGTCGACATGTTGCAACGTAACTTTGCAGAAGTTTGTTTATCCAGATGAGCAGATCGGCAGCAGGACTTGTGTAACTGTTTGGCCCTGATGTGATGAGCTGTCATTTTAAATGACATAAAGCAGCTACATTAGTGTTTTCTATCTTTTCTTTGGCTGTGTGTGTCTTCTCTTTCCTAACTGAGTGGATCATCTGACTCATCCTCAAACAGCAACAGCTGTCCAAAAACTGAAAGAAAAAAAAAGTTGAACTTTTGACTTTTTCATGTGCAGATTTGGAGCTAAGAAGGATAAAAAATGCATGTCACACCTTGGCGTCAATGCAAAAACAAAAAGAAAGATGCTAAATCCACAAAACAAACATCAGTCCTGTGAGGACGGCGGTGAGCTCAGGTCAGTGGACTAAAAACAGAAACTTGGCCGAAGCTGTGACTCGTCTCTAACGAGGTAAAATCCCTCGTTATGTCACTCAGCTGGAGTCAGGAAACCCCAGAGAGAGAATCCCCCATCACAAATCACACACATCGTCCAACAGCATCACAAAAACACAGAGAGTTACCGCGGCAACGCAGAGCAGAATCCAGGAACTGCTGACAAAACGAGGGACGAGAAAGAGAGGTCAGATTGAGAGATGACGGAAAAGAAACTTACATAAGAAGAGAGAGAAAGGATGGAGACGTGAAATGCAAGAGGTCATGCAAAAGTGCAAGTACTTATATACAAGTAATTATTGATGATGCACT
This sequence comes from Terapon puta, assembly GCA_028564955.1. NCBI lineage: Eukaryota > Metazoa > Chordata > Actinopteri > Centrarchiformes > Terapontidae > Terapon > Terapon puta. The sequence continues at coordinate 13,000,223 of JAOXYL010000010.1, forward strand.
GTCAGATGCAGATAATTTCAGTTATTTTTAATAATTAATGCTCAGTTACGTTAATAAGCATTAATCAACTGTCACTGGTTTAACTTTATTCATTCGTTTATTCAGTCTCGAGTAAATGTGAGCTTAACTGATCTTAAAAAGTGCTTAGAGACTGAAGAAATCTGCAGCCTCTCTGACTCTGAGTCACAGTTTTGGTTCTTGCTGTGATCCTGTTCTTGGTCCTGGTCCTGGACCCAATCCGAGTTTGGGTGTTTCCTCTTTCTCCATCAGGAGTCATCATTGGGAATTCAGTTCGACCTCCCTCCGAACACTCTGAGGGTTTTCCCTGAATCACTGTTTGGCTCTGAGCAGCTGTTTGTTCAGAACCAGCCACAGGAGATCCTCCACCATGAACCGGAACCAGCAGATCCTCCACCATGAACCGGAACCAGCAGATCCTCCACCATGAACCGGAACCAGCAGATCCTCCATCATGAACCAGAGCCAGCAGATCCTCCACCATGAACCAGAACCAGCAGATCCCCCATCATGAACCAGAACCAGGAGATCCTCCACCATGATCCAGAACCAGGAGATCCTCCACCGTGAACGAGAACCAGGAGATCCTCCATCGTGAACGAGAACCAGGAGATCCTCCATCATGAACCAGAACCAGCAGATCCACATCATGAACCAGATTTAGGAGATCCTCCACCATGAGCCAGATTTAGGAGATCCTCCACCATGAACCAGAACCAGGAGATCCTCCATCATGAACCAGAACCAGGAGATCCTCCACCATGAACCAGAACCAGCAGATCCTCCATCATGAACCAGAACCAGCAGATCTGTCCTCTTTGTTCCATCTCATGATGACAGTGTTTATTTGAGTTTGCTGCCTCCTGTGGAGCAGTTTGTACTTTAAATAAAGTTTATTATGGTCCTGATGTCTCCCTGCGGTCAAACAGACTGTGTGAATCTGTTTTCTCCAGATTCTGCGGTGGTCCCTGAAGGCAGCAGCAGCTCTGACGCTGAGCAGACGTCTCCATCGAGGTCAAAGGTGACGCAGGTTTCCTCGCCACACATGCCACGAACCCAGCAGCTCACGTGACCTCACAGGGACGCCTCGTGCCGAAAGACTGGAAAAACTCAGGAAAGTTTCTGAGACATCAAAACAGATCAAAGGTCCCGGAAGGATTTTCAGTTTTTGATCTCATGTACTTCCATAGAGCTCGACCTCGAACCTCGAGTGAACTAAAAAAACAAAATATTCTGTATTCAAACCCCAGGAGTATTTTCAGCCTCAGGTAATTAAAGTATCTACAGTTACAGGACTGGTTAGATAGAAGATTGATATCAAATCACGAGAATGTCACAGCATGTTTGGGAACTAAATTCTTCCTTTTAAGGAGTCTGAAACAGGGACCCTGAACGCAGCATCACACATGATGATAGATGTTTATTGTTCTTATGGAACTGTCAGTGTTTATATGAAGAAAAGACATCCTGAATCTGAACAAGCCGCCTCGTTGCAGTGAACAGTCGACAGGATTTAAATGATTTATCTTTATTTTTTCGATTATTCTCTTTCAGTTCACTGTAAATGTGTTTTTAGAGACTTTCTGAGAGACTGTGACATTAAAAAGATGAAACCTGATGAACCTGCAGGCGTCTTCTGTTTGAAGCTTTGATGTTTTCCTCGTGTTTCTGAGGGAACGTCCACACAGTGTGTCCTGTATGTCCTCAGACTGAATGTTGTGTTTATGCGAGAGCAGATAATCTCATTATGTGACGTGTAAATAAAAGCAGATTGTTACGTTTTGCTGCAGGGAGGTTTGTTTCCTCTGCGGGGGTGCACAGGCAGGGCGGGCGGGGCAGCGTGGGCAGTCTGGAGCAGATTAAAACAGGAGAGCAGCTCTGACTGGAAGCAGATGTGAAGTTAAAGTGTTGGTGAGTGTGCGGGGCTTTCCTATAAACCTACGTGTGTGTGTGTGTGTGTGTGTGTGTGTGTGTGTAGTCCTCGGGCAGTGTTCAGAACTTCACCACACACTCGAGAAAACAAGAAAACACGTCTGAGTTTCTCCTCAGTTTGAAAAACATGATGTTGTTGAGTTTGTTTGTGAACCAGTTCAACATGTTTTCATCCGACACGCCGACGGCTCATCTCACCTTAATCTGGATTATTTCTCTGTGTGGAACCTGCAGGCAGCAGGAGTATTTCTGCAGCTTCAGACCTGAAACACAAATGAAACAAACTTCAGAGGACAGATGTTTCCTTGGATTAAGTCACTGATCTGCCTCTGCTAAATGCTCAAAAAAACTGCTATCTACAGATAAAGCTGCACTTAAGAAAACATCTGCTCTTTGTTAGAAAGAAACCCCTCAAACCCAGAAGTGATGATGGAAGTGATGACAGCAGAGATTGTCGAGTGTCTCTGCAACTCTCTCCCTGAGATTTAAAGTCCTGAATGATCAACAGACTCGTCCACAAAACTGAATCAACTTTCTTAAAGTTTCATCGAGCAAAGACAAATTATGAGTCCTTCAGAGAGCCCGAACTGCTTCCTACCGCCAAACCCTGAAAATACGTGAATACGGTGACGCACTCAATTATTCGATCAGACAACTTGAGCATGATGGTCTGAAACATGAGAAATATTAAAAACATGCACCAAGAAAAGTCCCAAAACCCAAAATATTCAGTTTCCACATCGGATCAGAAAAACGTTTTAAAGAGACGTCAGCTGCACCACGAAACCCTCCACTTATCAAGACTGAGCGCTGGTCTATTTAAATAGTGTTCAGTTGGAGTGTGTGAAGTGTGTGAATTAGCCGCCGGGCTGTGGACTGTGGAACTGACGGGAACTGAAGCGTTTCCTGAGCTGCAGCATCGTCTTTGCTCTGCTTGAGGATCTTTGTGGACATCAGAGAAGATGACGTGTTCAGCTTCGAGTGACGACAGAGGAAGCGTCACTTTAACACACGGCAGCATTGCATTGTTTATTTGACCGCTGATGAGTTTTCAAGAAGCATCTCTTCAGCGAAGTGTTGCAACATTTCCTCTTTGGCTGCCTGACGCCTCGTTTCCAGCTGTTTGTGCTCCCGCTGATGAACGCTATGTGGGAATCTTCATACGTGTTCCCGCGTGTCCTCACCCCGCTGCAAACTCTCAGCCAATCAGCTCCGCGGCTCAGACCTGCCACAGCCAATCGGTCGCGGCGTTTTCCAGGCCGATCCCGGCTTTGCAAGCGCGGCGGCGGTTTGGACGGAGGCCCTGCTCGTCGAAGGCCTCCCCTGAAGTGTAATTGAATTTTCTCTTTAATGACGGCGCTGAGAGCAGCAGATTGGAAACATGTGGAGAGCAGAGCGAGAAGGCGAGGAACTGTCCACCGACAAACAGACTCCAGCTTCCCTCTTTGACTTCACCAAGCTGGAAGTTTGTTCTCAAATCTCCCCAATCTCAACCGTTAACATGACTGCGCCTGTCGCAGACCGAACATCAAAACTCTGCGTCACTGCAATTTTCTTATTTAGCTACTTAAGAGAAAAACTGTAAATGAGTCGCAGGTCATGTGATTTGCTTAAAGTGCCACCTGATGTGGCGCCGGAGACGATCAGAACAAAGAGAAGCAGCTGAAATGTGAGAAGGAGTCACAAACAAAAGAGTTTGTGAAGTGATAAACCACCTGCACAGGAAACACAGACTGAAGGATTTACTGTCTCTTTTCAGACTTATCACATTCATGTCTTCTTCAGGAGTCCAAGGACCGAAGCTTTTAAAGTCTGACAGAAGAGAGAAAACTGGGCTCAGATTTCGGAGTTTAGAGATGATCAGAATCTAAAGTTTTAACAGTGATGCAGGCCTGAAACTGGAAACATTGACTTGTCTCAGCTCCTCTCTCCAAACCTTCAGAGTATCTGACTTTAGAGGGTCTCTGCCGTCCTTCACAGATCAAAGTTAAATGTACAGGATGGACTTTGGTCTCCAGTTCTGCTCGATAAAGTGAAGAATGAGCCGCTGGATCGCAGCTTGCTCACAAATCTCTCGTCTCTGCGGCTTCACGTCCCGTCTGCCTCACCAGCGATCGGCAAGGATCTCGGCGCCCATAAATCGCAGGAATCAAACGGAGGGAGGTCCGAGGTTTCTGGTTGAGTTCGTCACCCTGAAGCGACAAGACCTGCAGGAGGCCAGGCTCCGTCCAGACTCAGCAGGAGGTTTTCAGCTGGTTCAGGAGCTCCGCTTCATTTTCCAGCACGAGGAGGTGAAAGCTTTGATTTGATTCACGTTTAGAGTTTCCTTCCTGGCTTCACTCTGCAGATTTGGACTGCTGGAAAAACTGAAGCCGTTTCACAAACACGAGTCGATGGATGGTGTGAAAAACATCATCTTGTTGTATTTTCATTTCCAGGAAATGCTCTCCTGAAGACAGCAGGGAGAGAGGAGCAGCAAACCTTTTCTACTGAGCAACATTTTAAAAAGTGTTTTATAGGCGAAGCATCATTTCACAGGTCGGCCACATTTTCACAGGTGGGGCTTGTTTTAATCGCCATTTAAAGAGGAAGCATTTCATCCAGAAAATAATAATAATAAAAATATGAATACTAATAAATGACGTAAATCGTTCGGCACGCAAGTTCACTAAAAATGTTTCTGCAAGTTGTTTTCAGGCCATGAAGTGCAGAGATGGAGCTCCTCGTTTTTTTCCTGCCTTCACTTTCCACTTCATTAACCTCCTTCAAGGCGACGCTCGCTGCCAGTCCCTCTGACAGGAAGCGTTAAAAAGCGACGTCTTCATCCATCAGGCCGATGAAGCTGTCGGCTCCCGCTTCCCGACGAGCAGAAAATAAAAAGAAAAGAAAAGAAAAAAGAAAGTCGGCAGTAAATCAGCAGAACGGAGCCGTGGGCCTGCGAGCGACATTAATCTTCATTTCTGCTCTTCTCCTACAGGAGCACTTCACCTCAAAATGAATTTTCACTCGTCGGGAGGTAAATCTCAGAGCGGAGCCACGTTCCAGCTGCTCGGCCGCCAACACACCGAGGACTCTGCTGAAGAATAACAGATGAAAGCAGCTTCGTTTACCTGAGGAGGACGTTTTATATCTGCATTCTTCATGCAGGTGGACTGGTAGCTGGAGAGGGGCCAGTTCACATCCTGAGCGCTGCAGAGGTGCTCATGTGCAAGGCACCCAACCCCAACCTGCTCCGGTATTTTAAAAAGTCAGTGGTTTCATCAGCAGAGAAAGTTTTGTTGTTTCTGTGATGGTGAAGGTTGTTCAGCTCTGATTGGTGGAAGTGGAAAGTTTTTTTCTGTATTTTTGGTTTGTATCAGCAGATTTTGGTCTCTGTGCTAAGCTAAGCTAAGCTAAGCTAAGTTCCCTGTGGAGATGAAGCGTTTCTGTGCTGTCAGGTCAGAACCAGCATTTAAACCGGATTCTTCAGACCAGCAGAACGGAGGCCGGCTGTGAAACGCCGGCCCAGTGAAGCTTCTGTGGACGAAGCTCTTAGTTTGACACTTTCCGTCTCCTCCGGCGGCGTTCAGAGAACTGTCGGCCGCCTCAGGTTTCTCTCTGAGAGGATGTTGAGACGAGTACTTTGCTGTGCACAGACCTCAGCCAGATAAAGTTTCTCTCTGGAAACGTGACAAGCTGCTGCACCTCTCTGTGCTTTTCCCACCACACAGTGTCTGCACTCGTCGCCTTCACCTGTATCTCCGGACGCCAGGTGAGTCTTTTTGCTGTGAAACATGGCTTGTGACGAGCGTCTCCCCCGCAGGCCTCTGATTGGCTGCCCGAAGTTACATAAGCACTGTGCTCACAGGGGTTTTCCTCCTCTAAATGAGAACCAGAGCAGAGACTCACAGCGAGCTCACGTGGGGCCCCGTTCAGCTGCGGGGCCCTCGGGGACGACCGTCATCTTTAACACAGCTTTTTGAACTAATTCTGCTCTGAAGAGCACCCTGCTGACTGCTGGGCTGTTTACGGCCACACGTCGTCACATCTGGAGGTTTACAAGCTGAAGCATCGTGACAGCAACAACAACACACACACAGACACACACATACAGTAACACACACAGAGAGAGAGACACACACACACACACACACACACACACACACACACACAGACACACAGACACACACACACACACACACACAGACACACTAACACACAGACACACTAACACACAGACACACACACAGACACACACACAGACACACTAACACAGAGAGAGAGACACACACACACACACATACACACACACACATCTTTATACACACACACTCATACACACAGACACACATCTTTATACACACACACATACACACACACACATCTTTATACACACACACACACATACTCATACACACAGACACACATCTTTATACACACACACACACAGACACACACATACAGTAACACACACAGAGAGAGACACACACACACACACACTCATACACAGACACACATACGCAAACACACACACACACTTATACACACAGACACACATCTTTACACACACACACACACACACACACTCTGGATCGGGATCCTGGTGCGACGTTCGGCCACATCGAGTCTCTGCTCAAACCATCAGGGTTTCTTTGGCCCTGGTTCACGTCTGTTGGAGCGATCAGGTTCCTGGACCCGGCGGGGCCGGTTTGGACGGCCCCTGGTGGGAGATCCGGGGGCCAGCTCTGATTAAGTGATGTCTTTTGGAAGAGACGGTTCAGGTTCAGGCTTTGTTTGAGACTCAGGAAAATCTCCATGAGAGCAGATGGTGGACAGACAAACTTCACTTAGATTTGATCAAAATGTCCTTTAATATATAAGAACTTTCACCGTCTTGTTTAAAAAATGCAGACGACTCGATAGTAAAAACAAGCTGGTTTAGATCTTCTGTTGAAATACTCAAATGTTTGAAACCTGATTAAAGTTCAGATCTGCTGCTTTCTAACCTTTGGAAAGATTTGAGGATTTTACGTGGTGTTTCTCTCTAAAGCACATTTTAGTCATGTATCGGGAGGAAGAGTGGCTTTTATTTTGAAGGAACACAGGAATGAGAGGTATGCGAGCTGTGATTGGTCGTCAGACTTCTGTGTGTTTCCAGGTGTTTTAAACTCAGAAGGTCGTGTCTAATGATGGAGGTCACCTGCTGCCCGATGCATTACTCACAGCCTGTCAGAAACACCACAGAAGAAGAAAGCAGGCATAACGAGGATTCTGGCGTCCCCCCTGTATTCAAGGACAACTGGACCTGAACCAGGACTTTTGCCGGCCTTTCCTGGATTATGTAACTGGGTTTGATGGATACCAGCTCTGCGGTTCAAGGACGGATGACTTCTTGGGTTCTTTCAACACATGGACGTCCTCCTGGTCCACGTGCTGGACGTTAATCTGCTGTCTGAGATTTTTTTCTTTTATTGTTTAATGCTGAAACTGGTTTCTGGTTCCTGGTTTATTCTGTGTCTGCGACGTTTTACTGAATCCTGTTTCAGATTTTCTCTGATGTCCAGCACCAGATGTTCCCTCCTGCTTGACTCTGTTTTCTTTTCAGACAATTAAAGAGGCGGACAAACAGCGCTGCGAGCATCATTGGTAGTCGTAGCAGCAGTTTCAGAAATAAAACGTCTGAGTCCTGCAGGAAGTCGACCAGCTTCAGCGAACCCAGCAAAGACTCAAACTTGGGTGAAAACACTTTTGACAACTTTTCTTTTCCATCTCTGGACTTTTATTTGTGTGGAGAATAAAACAAAAACGGCCGACGTGACATCAATCTTTTCTCCTGGATTCTTCAAATCTCAGAGAGCTGTTTCTGCTGCCATCTGTGACATAACAGCTTCTTCTTCTTCTTTTTCCTCTCAACGCCTCCAATCATCCGCACACTCTCACAAATCCTCTCCATGTGTGTTGACGAGCTGATAAGTCTCAGTTTCCCTCTTCTGCTTCACATTTTCAGCGTTTCAGCTTCCTGGTCCTCCAAGAGGATCCTGATCCATTTGAGCCAGATTCCCTGTCAGATAAAGACGCACATCAACACCATCGTTTTTCTCTCTGCGCGCTTTTAAAACAAAGGTCCCGTTGGATTAACGGCTCTCTAAGGATGGAGTCATAGAAATCTAAATAAAATAAATGTACACGTTGAGTTTGAAGTCGGTGAACAGAAAAGTCACATTCAGGATGACAACAGGTCACTTCTGTTGGATGGATGGATGATTTCCTCTCCGTCTCCCATAAAAACAAACTGTTTGACCTTTGACCCACCAGCAGGTGAAATTACATAACTCAGACGGTCCTTTAAATGTTCAGTTCAGTAAGAAAATAAAGATTTGTGACAATCAATAGGGTTTCAATCATCAGTTTTACTGATGCATGAAAAGAAAGGAGGAGGAAAAGACATCTTGAGTTCGAGAAGGTTCATAAAACACGTTATACAACCGCCTCAGAAAAGCTTTGTCCAGACTCTTTTATCTGAAACAGTCTTCACTTCAGCAGCTGTCTCAAAAGGCCGGTTTCACGATTTATCTGATCCACGAGCCAAATCTGCCTTTTTGTCAGCTGCTGCGAGAACAGAGCAGCTGAGCGAAGAGAAAAACATGAAGCCAGAGGTGGACCGAGGTCAGTTTGAAGGCTTCCACCGAACAGACAGACCTGACGTCACAGGCAGGGAACAATAACCCTGCCAGTCCTCCAACAGTCCTCCAACAGTCCACCAACAGTCCACTAACAGTCCCCCAACAGTCCACTAACAGTCCCCCAACAGCCCTCCAACAGTCCACCAACAGTCCCCCAACAGTCCTCCAACAGTCCCCCAACAGTCCTCCAACAGTCCTCCAACAGCCCTCCAACAGTCCCCCAACAGTCCACTAACAGTCCTCCAAGATCCACAAATTCAACATTTGGGCTGTTCACCAAACCTTCTGAGAAAGAGATTTAGGAGGAACTCGTCACCAGCAGCAGAGGTTATCAATCTCAGAGCTTCGCCTCGGCAGCGTGCGGGGTTTCCCCTCGTCCTCCCCCTGTTCTCTCCGAACAGCTCAGCCAAGACTGATTTTCCTAAAACAAGGGAACTCCAGGCCAGATGAGTTGAGGCGAGAGAGCGGGAGTTCCACTGCATCATAATTCATCTGTCAGAGAAACCCGAGGGAGGAGAATGACAAAGAGAGAGACGGGGGAACAAAGAGGGGAACATTTGGAGTCCAGATCAGAAACTCTGGATGAGACCAGAGAGACTGTGAACACGACAGAGATCTTTTTAACATTTGTCACTAGCACGAACAAGTGGAGCTGAAAATATTCGTTCACATCTTCATTCGAATGAAAACCAGTAAAGCAGCATCTGAAGACTTCACATGAATGACTCAAAGCAGAGTCCATAAACCTGCTTTTATCTGCTGTCAGAAATAGCCCATTTATCTCAAAATTAGACCTTTAACACAAACAGGAGAGGGTCAGACTGTTTTTCTTAAAAAGTGAAATGAAAACAAAACAAACAACCACAATATGCAGAAAAAACGAAAAAAAGAAACCGATAAAACCGATTGTTTAGAAGAACGTGGACTTAAAGGAAAGACGGTCTCCGTCCCCAAACAAGGACAAACCTTCATCAAACATCCGAAAAGAGCGATGTTCAGGCCGAGCTGCCAGTTAAATCTGAATCACTGCGAAAACAATTAACAGCTAAACCTCCACGGGCCGATAACTTCCTGTACGGAGGAGGAGAACAGGGCATTTAGGTGGTGGGTGGAAAAACAATGTTAAACAGACCAACGATCAGGTGCAGAGGTTGATCTGTGGACTGATTCAAAACTACATCAAAGTTATTCAGTCAAAGGTACTGTAAAAATAAAATGTCAGGGTTAAAGGTCACTGAGGGAAACAAACCCTGAGTGAAGTCTGCAGGCTCCAGAAATGAATCTAACTTAAATCTGACTCTCTCTCAGAGCGACACTGTAAATGTGTTCGTCCACTAATGAAGAAACTAAATGACAACAAACTGCTATGGACCAAATGAATCTGAAGCCTCTGAGGACTGAAAGCTGGTCTTCACATTATCGTGTATGAAAGATGAGAATCTCTCATGGTGAGAAATGATTTCAGAGAATGAACCCATTTCGGCCTCAGAGCGAGCAGGTGAAGTATTTCCAGGTGACGTCTGAACTTCTCATATTCTCATACCTTCACCATCCTGCTGCCTTTACCATCCTGCTGCCTTCACGGACCTGCTGCCTTCACCATCCTGCTGCCTTCACCATCCTGCTGCCTTTACTGACCTGCTGCCTCCACTGTCCTGCTGCCTTCACTGACCTGCTGCCTTCACTGACCTGCTGCCTTCACTGACCTGCTGCCTCCACTGTCCTGCTGTCTTTCAGGACTTGTTGAAAGAAGACTTCAGTGTGTGTCCTGAACGTGGATTTAGCAGCCATCAGTCTGTTTGAGCTGAACAGATGCTGCCGTGTTGAAACAGCTGTGGGGGTGTTGTGTCTCCCCCAGGTGCAGCAGGGTGGTTATTTTTCACCTGCTCAGACTGAAAATGCAGAGCGGTGAGGCCTTCACCGACACTGTGGACTTGTTTCCAGGTGAAACAGGAAGTTGGGTGGATGAAGTCCAGCAGAGGAAATAACTTGTGATTTTAGAGATCTGAGTTTGTCTGCAGGTGCCGTCATAGCTTTCCTGCAGAAACCTCAGAGGAAAGATCAACTTATTGTCTCGTTATTTCCCAGCAGATCGACTTTCTGTTGCAGCAATCAAACGTTTTAATCTTCGACTTTCTGGTTTGGCATTGAAAACTGTGAGGGCCACGTTCAGTGTGTCTCCAATTTTAAGCCCAGCATTTTCACAAGAAGTCCTTGAAAGTTTAGCTCTCACTAATGTTCATAAAGTCAGAAGCTCTGGGGCTTTTTCTCTGAGCAAGGATCTGATGAGGTTAAACAGAAAGATTTGATGTGCAGTCCGACTGTTTGCAGGATTACATAACTCAGAGACTCCTCAACTCTGCAGCTCCTTCATGTGTTTTACATCTCCGAGCCCAACAAATCAAACCTCAGTCCAGAAAGTTTACATACGTGACATCATTTCCTGTGTTTAACTGCAGAATCAGATGTTGCTGGGGCTCAAGGAAGACATTCAACCTCATACTGGGTCATTTTAGTGCTTTAAAGCACTGAAAACCTGTTTTCTTCATCATGTTTTTACTACAAGCTGCAGGGACATTGACCACACCGTGAAGAATTATTTCACGAGTTATGATTCTCAGTGTGTTTCAGATTTCCTGTGACAGGTTTGACTTTATTTCGTTTACCTGCCAAGGACAAACAAACGTGGACGGAAAATGAATGAATATTTAACCAAGTCGTAATGGACAAAACTCGTATCTCCGGCATACATTTTGGATAAAAGTAGTTTTGGAGTAAATCAAACTGCCTGACAAATATTTTAGTTTGGATCTAACAACGCCATGAGAAATCTGAAGACATTTACTGATGTTCATTTCAAAAAGTAGATTTGAGGTAAAAAAAACCTTTTATAAACCTGCACATCGATTCTTTTACTGAAAATTCATTCATTTTATTGTACAACGTCAAAATGTTATAGAGAGTTTGTCGTAACCCAGTATAGTTCAAGCATCGTCAATGTGAACTTCTAAAGCTGCAGAAGTTCTCATCTCATCTCACCATCAATGGTAAACATGAAGTGAGATTTCTCCTCGGTCAGACACCTGAAGTCTGGTTCATGCTGGATTCTCATTTAATCACAGTAAGTATCAATTATGTAATCAGCAGACCGAAGTGATGCTGAGCTTCAACAAACTGACCATACTGAACCGACTGCAGACCTGCTGCCAGTCGATGGGCAAAATAAAATAATATAAAAAATTCTGTGACAGAAACCAGCTTCTTTTTGTCTTTTTCTGCTTTGAAGCAACCTCTGTTTCCACATTGAAGAACAAGAAATGTGTAGATCGTTTGATCATCATCCTCCAATAACTCGTTTACTGTTGTTATCCATAAATACAGAAAAAAATCTGAACCACAACTGTGATGGAAATAAAGGAAATAAAGGACAGCAGACAAAGACTGAAGTCCACGACAAAGACAAGCAGGACGAGGACGGAAGAAGAAGAAAAGAAGGAAGAAGGAAGAGGAAGCAGCTCTGCAAACTCTCTCGACCTTTTCTATGATTCTATATGACTTTTCCTCCTCCACCTCGAGATGAGGAAACACCTGTGAAAATATTCAGAGGATTAAAGAATGAAAGTGTTGAGCCCTTGTCATTTATCTCAGTGCTGATCTGCAAACAGCAGCTGTCGATGCAGAAATACGAACACAGAACAATAATAATACCAATAAGTGGCTTTTTCTATCGGCAGCATGAGCTCACTGTTCCTGCTGGAACGTCCTCGTGTTACATAACAGGGTGAAATTACAGCAGAGCTGGCATCGCGCTTTTATCCTGACGAGATTTCCTGCTCTTATTTTCTTTTTTCTGACCCCCCTCCTCCTCTGCGGTAAGCAAACCTTCACATTTCTCCTCGCAGAGTCAAAAACTTGTCACATTTTTTTCCTCTTAACTGAAATAATCCCCTGGTTGCCGTGACAACGGTGCATAAAGCCCATCTTTGCCCTGCGGTTTGAGGGAAACGTCCCAGCGGCGGCCTGGAAAAGTGATGTAATCCATCACATCACCACTGGTGTTTCTAACTGGGCTCACGGTCAGCTTCGTGACACTGGGGGGTGTGGTGGGGGCAGTGGAGGTTTGGGGGTAATATGAGGATTGAGAGGGGGCTGCAAACACAATATCATCCTCCTCCATCACTTTAATGACTCCATGTGTCAGTGAGGAATCTGAATGCGCTTCAAACCAAACCACAGTTTTCCACCTTTTAAATCCTTCTTTTCTTCACTTGGAGTACCAGTACTCGAGTATCAGAGTATAAATGCTCAAGTGTCAGTAGAAGAAGATTTACTTACCTCAACATGCATCAGCTCTCACAGCTCAGAGCTTCAGGACTGCCGACCCTCACACAGTCTCACACGTCTCATCCAACCGCAGAGCTCCCAACAAGCAGCATGCCTAAAAGCCAATCAGGCTGCATGTAACCACGAACAAACAAGCAGCACTGTGAGAAGCAGCGATGGCCACTCGGACCTGCATCCTGTCAGCAGATGTGGATTTGTGTTCATGCACAGAAATTTAACCTTCATCTGCCTTCAAACTGTGACAAATCTTACCAGCAGGTTGAATCAACATATTCCACAACGTTCTGGTCTTCATGCAAACACCTGCTGCACCTCATAACAGGAAGTGATGTCACACATTATCAGGTGGGCAGGAGGGCGGAGCTCTAAAACCCAAACTGCCATATTTTCTGGACTATAAGGTGCACATAAAATCCTTTAATTTTCTCAAAAATCGACACTGCACCTTATAATCCGGTGCGCTTTATGTATTAATTCTGGTTGTGCTTACTGACTTCAAACCAGTTTTATGTGGTACACTAGTTTCATGAAACTACAAAATATGTACTGAAGCTGAAAGGTCTGAACTTTATTCCAGTCAGGGAGCAGTTCAGTTCATCCTTGAGTCTACGCAGATGTTTGTGCCTATTCTGAAGAAACTCCCTGGAGGTGTTCCTGAGATCCGACCTGCAAATGCTGAAGGATTATTGTTTCATTTACGCATCTGAAGAGTCTGGATTCAACCTGCCATCAGTGTGTCAGCATGGTTAATTTTTTCAGAAAATCACATTTTGGATTGTTGCTGAAAATCATCTGGGAACCAAACTTGACTTTAAAATAGCAAAATGATCAAATCAAAAAACAACCTTGTCTCAGCAAAGGTTTTAGCTGTAGAGGTTGAAGAAGGAAGCTGCTTGAGGTGAAAATTAAAACTCACATTTCTTCAACTCAAAGTCAAAGGGTTAGTCAGATCTGAATGCAGACTTATCATTTTAGATTCAGAGTCACTTCCACCCTCTGAGGACGTCAGTGCTTCATATCTCAGAGGCCTCGCAGTGGCCAGTGATTTCTGAATACTTATCCTCTGCCGACAGGAGCTGCTAACAGCTGATTCTCACACTTCCCCAACAGAGCCAATAAAACGGGCTCAAGTTCGACTGAATGTATTCACACGTGTCATGTTGACATACCCGAAGCATCATGAGAATATGATTACATAAGTTTGTGCTCTTAATCCTGAATCAGCTCATTGTTCATGTGACAAACATGCCACAGGACTTTAACTTCAGGCAGTTAAAGTTACTTAGTTATTCAGACTTTAGTCTGAATTTAACAGAGCAAGTAACCTGAAAAGATTCTTTTGCAGAAATTAAAACAGACACCACTTCTTTAAAAAAAGGAATCAAAACGTCTTTATTGTTGAAAATCAATATAGAAACAAACATATGTAGAAAATGATCAACAGCACAGTCTCGTGTTAACGTACATCCTGTTTTATAATACACGAACATTCAGGGCTCCAGGTGAAAGTCAAAGCACAGTTCACTGCTTTACTTTTAGGAAACATCTCCAACCTGCCGCAACGTCTTTTAGAAGAAAGAGAAAATGTCCTACTTTGCTTTTCATAGCAGATGCCTTCCTTCATAAACCCTCTACAACAAAACGCTGCCAGTGTTGAAGTTATGGCGATGATCGGTGGCACCACGATTATGAATATGGGAACGATTATCCATTGCTTTATTCTAACCAATCAGATTTGATCATAATAATGATGAATGAATGAATAATGGAAATCATGATGGTTTCCAACCTGCACACATTAGCCATTCGGTCAGGCTGCTGTGGCACGAGACAAGAAGAAGAAGAAAAGCATGTTATAGTAAAGAAAAAGGTCATGGTGAGGGAAATGCATCTGCAAAAATGTATTGAAAAAATACACTACCTCCATATACATATAAATACATTTCTATTGTGCAAATTGCAAGTGAAGAAGCCTCCCTCCGAGGCCGCTCAGTTTGGTACAAAACAGATTCATCAACACAATTTTTTGGATGGGTTTTAAACATTTTCCCCAAAACGTGACCAAATTTACAAAATTGATTGAGACATTAAACATCAGGGCGTTGTAGGATTTTCATTTCAAATGGTGATCCATGACGCTGGTGTTAGCTCACAGTGCGCTTCTTGATGTAAACAGCAGTGAATCCAAAGGTTTTACATTTTTTCAGTGGATCAGAACAAAATATTCATGAAAACTACATTTATAAAATGTTATCATTATTACAGTTCACTGTTACTAAAATTTCCGTTTGGTTTATTTTCAGGGCCTATGGTTGGCAGGCTGATGTAGTCAGAGCATGAATATGCGTGAGGCAGAAAAATATCCAGCAAGTTTATCAAACATAGAACATATTCTCCATGTCGAGCACCCTTCTAATCACAGACCGGCTTCTTAAGGCGTTTCATAGCCGCCAGCAGGAGACTGGTCAACCGGTCAGCTGCCAGTTAGGAATACAGAGACCTGTATAAATCAAGCAGGATGGTATCTGATATGTTTGCACTCTTTTGCTTGACTGAACTCAATGTTGTGAACATCAACACCAGAGGAACAGCAGAAACATCGCATCCCAAAAACATCCTGTGATTTGTCGCCTGTTGGACCTCGTGAAAAAGTGTAACCAAAGACCTTTTGATAAATAACATCTCAAGTTATGAAAATAGTATTCAAGGGAGCCAGCTTCCCATTATTTTAACACAAAATAAAATATATCTAGGGTGAGGTTGTTACCCCCCCACACTGCAGAGAGAAACCAAACCTCCACGAATCCTCTTGCTCTTCTACCTGTTTAGCCTTGTTGCTTGTTAAATAGTAAAGATGAGGCATGTTTGCTATTACATATTTTTTAAAAAATGCTCTCTCGTTACTAATTCCCTGACGAATACATCCTGTACATGTTTTTACAGCTCTGGGTAAGATGAGTCAGTCCAGAAGTCAGGACCCCTGCTGTTGTCGCCATCCCAGCCTGAGCGACGGTTCCTCTTCTCGGCCTCTCCGACGGCGACTCAGTTTGTTCACCACTTGCCTGGGATTGGCGTCCCACACTCGTACCATGAGACGTAGTTAACGTGGGAGTTTCCTCCAATCTGTCCGAAGTGGACGGGCTCCTGACGGACGGCTCTGTAGAAACCTGCAGCAGAACAAACGTGGTGTAAGAAAGTATAAAGCTATTTTGATGTTTGATGTTTCATCAGCTGTTTCAGCTGTATTAGGACACCGGCCCCACATTCACCACCAGAATAACTACAGCTGAGATGACTCATTTACCAGGTCTGGATGGTAGCTGGTCAGCTCTGAGCTGCTTGCCTGTCCTTCCATCCAGGAACGAGTCGACAAACTGACAGTGATCCTCACCAAAGCCGGTCTGATCTCCGATGTTGTGGAATTTACCTGTACAGTAAAATGAACAGAGGTGGATCAGAGCCATGTTAAAATAAGTTCCTACATACATATGATGAAATTTTTAAATTCTACTCACCATTGAGCGAGTCACTCAGGTAGATCTTGTACCTGAGTGAGTTACACAGCTGGACGCCAACAAACTTCCGGTACCAGGTCCTCTTCACATACTGTTTGCCGTGACAGTCAGAGTATGAGTCTGTCTTAAAAGGGAACTGAGTCCAGATTGCATCTTTCCCTGCAGAGACAGAAAAGTTTTATTATGCTGTATTGGTGATTATCATTATGTGGATGACTGTGGCGTTGTGTTATCTTACCTGAAACATTCTCGCTCACCCGCGGGTCAGCTAACGACACCAGACAAAAGAGAAGAGAGAAGAAGAAGAGAGAAAGTTGTAACTTGGAGACTATGATGTTCAATTTGGTTTAATGTGAAAGGCAGCAGAGTTGAGAGGTTCTGTACCAGACTCTGTGTTGAAAGACACCGGTTCACTGGGAGGACCAGCACCCAGCTCGTTCTTTGGCTTCACCGTAAATTCATAACTATCAAGAAACAAAGAATTAACTTATTTTAATTCAACAGAATAGGAAACATCTTTGTCCAGCAGTGCTAGAAAACCATTTTGCATTTTAACATCACCAACCTCTTCAAAGCTGCAACCTTTAATTTGATATCTGCCAAATTTGAGGGAAATCTGACAGATTGTCTGGTGATGACTTCAAAGAGAAACTGCAGGGAGCTGTAGCTGCTTTTGCACTTGAAGTTTTCATTGGTCTTATATGTAATAATAGCTCTTAAATGTAATCCACAGTGAACTGCTTGTTGGTTCCTCACACTATACTGCAGCATTTTTAGCAAAGATTTGAGGATGTCTCTGTTTTCCCCTCACGTGCTTTATGCTTGAAGAAAAATACCCAAGCTTGCAGCTATGAGCTTTTGGAAGGTGGTGTTGCTGCTTTCAGTCGGCCACACGTGCCAGACTTCATCTCCAACCGGCTTCCTTCACACCAAATAGTTTTCCCATATCCTGGCTCATTAAAACCGCAGTGAGCAGAACAGACAAACTCTGCTTATGTTACTCTCTGAACATCTGGCCGCGAAGCTTCGGGCCGACTCTGTAATTGCTCGGCATGTTTGCACAGCTGAACGTAACTCGACTGGAGCACCGTTCTGTCAGACCTGAGTGCTCACAGGACCAGTCCAGGAATATTTCAGGAGGTGCAGCAGACGCCCCTTATTTGGACGCGATCATGCCTTTCACAGAGGGACACTTTAATCTACTTTTTATATATTTCTTTGATGTATGGTGCAAAAAAAGAGACATCTTAAATTTTTTCAGGTTGTAAACCGGACAACAAAAGTACATCTATAAACAGAACTCTGAACATCGTGTCAGTCAAACATCTTGGCTCAACAAGTGTGGTTTGAATGACACTAGCTTTACTCTGGTCAGGACACACTGACTAAAGCTCTGGACACATATCAGTCCCACATTTGACATACCTGCTCCCAGGCGTGAGGTTCTCTAAGGGGAGGTGAGTCTTGCTGGTGGTCAGGCTAAGAACATGTGTGACATCCTGCCCTTTAGTGGTGGAGGTGACCTCATACTCTACAGGGAGGACAGCAAAGACTCATGGGATGCTATTCTTAACCCATAAAAGAAGATGGAAGATGACAAACTAATATTTTGGGTTTGTACCTGTGGTGTCGTTGTCAGTTTTCTCCCAGTCCAGGATGACGAAGGATGGGCATCCCTCTACGGTCACCACAGTGAGGTTTGAAGGTGGAGACTTGGGTGGAGCGGTCACATTCGTCTCGCTAAGTTCATCATCAGGGAAGTAGCTGAGGGAGGAGGTGATGGAGCAAGGCTCGTCCGGTTTCTTGCCCGTTTGGTAGACCACGTGAGGTGCTTTGGGAGGAGGAAAGGATTGATTAGTTTGTTTTCTGCTCAGTAAAGTGGATAAAGCAAAGCCAGGGTTTGGCATGTCGATCCCTTAAAAGGTTGGTCTTATCCAGTTTCAAGTTTTCAGGTCAATTTTGAAGCTACGGCTGAAACATAATGTACTTGTCCACTTACCGACATAACGCTTCTTTCCCAAGGCATCAACGTCAGAGGCAGGCTGTGATTTAAACAGCTCAGACTCCTCCCAGGTTTCCTGTCGACTGGCTACATGTAGAAAATAAACAGACGTTACATTACTATCTATCTGCCTTTTAACCTGGTATTTATCTCTTTGAATAACATAACATGTTTGAGACATGTTTTTTTTGCACTGTTTGTCCTAGGGTATAAAAGTCTGAAAGTTTTAGTGATTTCTACCACTGAAGGTTTCCATAAAAGCTTCTGGAGTCAGACAGGAATTAATTAGTCTCTTAACCTTTTTCCTGTAACATATTTTTTCATCAAACTATTGGCAGTGCTGCTCACATTTGACATTCAGAAATGGTGAGGAAGATTGCCCTAATTGTATATAAGACCCTGGGAGAATGAAATTAAATACTCTGGTACTGCTGGAAAAAAGTAAATCGTAAAAAAAACTGTAATTACCTAAATATTATGATTTTGATGATACATGATATTTTTGGCAGCCATGTATTGGCACCAATTGCAGCTTTGCCAGCAACAATAAAGCTAGCTCGGGTAGCTAGCTTAAAATAAGAAGGCTGTTAATCAGTATGGTGTTAGGGTTAGTGACTTTGTAGTAAGAAACTTTGAATTTCATCAAATGAACATCAAATACCAAACCATGTATTTAACAAGAACTTATTGCCTTCTAGGTTCCATTTTACTGAAACTGACATTTTGTCCTTAAAGTGTTCACCACGTTAGCCAGTATGCTAAAGTAACATTACAGACTATACATTTCAGCTTCTGTATGAGGTAGAAATTGTCATACCAGCTGTTGTTGGTGCAGCAGTTGTGGTCAGTTTGCGTTCCTGTTTGGTTGGTTTGGTGGTTGCGGGTGGGAGTTTGGGTTTCAAAACTGGCAACTTGTCCGTTTGTTTAAAGTTGTTCACCTTGTCTAATAAAAAATGTGAATAAGAATTGTCAAGAAACCTACAAATTGAATTGTGATGTATTTGCCCTGAAAAAGCACAGACACAAAAGACACAAAGGGGACAGATATTTTTCACTTTTCTTACCTGTTTCTCCAGGTTTCCCCACCAAGTTTTGTTTCTTGTTGATTGGTATGGATGGACGAGCGGGGGATCCTGGAACAGACAATAAGCATTATATGTTATCTCTAGAGTAGAAGGCCGGATTTTCCAATCTGTACCCTTAAATAATAGTTGACACCAGCTCTGTACTTGTGACAAATACGGAGAGGACTTTTACCCATGGAAGGGTATAATTAACGGAAAACAGTGGAACAAAAAGTGCTTATATATCTTCTTGATGTGGTACATAACATGACAGAAATGTCTCTAAAACAGACTTGGTCATGTTTCTCTGGTGGACAGTTTCAGTCTAAACAAGAAAAAGAGTGAAGCTTTAACAGCAATTTTGCCTTTATTTTCTAGCTAGGTGCTTGCTAATCATCTGGAAAATCTTTTTTTTTTCCTGAGGTAGAACTCAATAGCCATTTCCAAACACCAAATGAACCTGAAAACATGAACAATCCTGAGTAATTCCTGTGTGTTTTTCTAAAATCCACCACAGACTGACGTCCAGAACCTGCAGCCAATTACGCCCCCCTTCTCTCATTTAGAGAGAAGCCAAAATTCTTCACAATCAAGGATTTGACCCCGTTCCAAAACTAAATGGAATAAATGCAAAGCCAGAAACAAAAAGATGATGGAGTCCTGAAACATTTTAGCTCGTAACATGAAACAATACAGATGCATTCCTTTCAATCAGTTACATGTAAATATGTATGAAGGCAGAAGAGACGCCAGACTGCCTGTAGTGATATTTGGTGACTATTTGCTGTTCTTTTCAAAAATATTTGGCCTTCAAAGAGCTCTTTTGCTTTCTTGGGTAAAGCTTCTATTGTTCTTGAACTGTTAAAAGTCTCTTTTGAAGAGAATATGGACTCATTAGATGTAAAAATCTCTAGAAAATGATTCAAAGAAGTGCTTTATACTGGAAAGTCATAGTGGAAACTGTGCTATAATTATGGTTCGTGTTCGGCAGTGCCTCATGATTACAGTACGAGACTAAATGAAATAAATATTGGTATGATTTTCTCTTTTCACACAAACAATCTTGCAATGAAAAGCAAACAGCGGTTTCCACATTCTGATGAAAACTGCTCACTGCACGCCATGCTGTCCTGGTTGCGTGAGGGTTTTCTAAACACAGCATCTCTGCAGCAACGCGTCCGAAGCTAATCGCGTTCGCAATGCTCACAATCAAGCAAGAAGCACAGGCTGAAGCACGCGGACCGTGGGCATTTAAAATAACTCAAAAGGTCCAGTCCAGACAGCAGGTTCATCCTGGGTAATTAGAAACAGTGTCTTCTTTCAATTTCTGCTGGGAGGAAAAGCGCAAAGCTCTGCAAAGTAAGGTTCTTAAAAAGTAAGCTAATGATCAGAGCAGCACATACTTTCCGAAACAGAAGAGTATTTCCACACAGTCCACCTAGCTTTTGGCCAAAGCTTCCAAGCTGACAAGAAGTATTTCTTCAGGTTCCTTTTAAAAATTTCTCACTGGACACTTAACACAACCAAACCATGCAGTCTTGGCTTTGGAGAGCAACTGAAGCGCCAGTCAGCACATGGCATGGGCAAGTTCTGGGTGCAGACAGGCGAGATTCATGCCTTTACCAACCATAAAACCGCTCTTCAACAGTGGGAGCCGAGCGGCCAAAAACGTCAGGGAATTCAGACTTCTTGTCCTCCAACAATGAGTTGTTCACTGCAGCAGGAGAGGCACTGCAGTTAATACTGGGCTCTGTCTCCAATACTTATTTCTGACCATACTTTTGGTTTATCTAACAGCTGAAACACTGATCCCCAAAGGTGCACCTTAGATGCTTTGAGAATTCCACTGTTTTGCATTTCCAACACAAAGTTCCTGTAAAAATGTTCGGAACAACATCTGTCTACATGTTAACATTTGAGAGACAGCACATTAAAAATGGATGACACCAACAGCTCATGCCTGCTGCACAGGACAACCATGCACACCATGACATGCAAAATGTGAAATATCACCACAATGGTTTGATCTAATAATCTCTTTAATCTAAATACTTCTGAGCTTTTTTTGATGTGTTCTGAAAAATAGTCACATGACCTGATCCCTAGCAAGTATCTTACTACTTTCTTTGACCTGAGAAATTACATCTATTTATCTATTTACTTTTTTAGATCTTTTAATCTAGCTGCAAATTTGCTTGTTAGACTGCCTGTATAGATTACATCAGTACTGCAAGAATATTTGCAAGAATATTTGCATGTATAGTCCCAATTAAATAAACCAACACATATATAAAATAATGAAAAATATAAACTTGATTCGATCTTTCAAATCAAGTTTATATTTTTCCTCAAACTACAGTTTTTAAGATGATGAAAAATGTTGTATAACAGGCACTAATTTTACATGTTACCAGACTCAGACAGTGAAATAGCAAACAGTCTGTCATCCAGAGACCCAGGAAGTTTCAGTGAGCTAGTTCCCTTAGAGAACAAGTCAAAACCCCAACAACAATCCAGGGCTCCCAGACATTAAACACCCCACCACCACATGGAGCACAGTGACATAATCTGCTGCTGTTACTGGACTTATGTAACCAACTCAAATAATCAAGCTACAACTCCAACATCCACTTGATTATTTGAAAAAGTATTTGCCAGAAGCTCAAGACCTGCAGAAGCTTGAGTTGAGACAACAAACATGTCAGACAAAAGGCAACATGGACGGACAGACCAATGGATGGATGAATGGATGAACATGAAAGTATTAATAAACAAAATGGATGGAGACAAAAACACCAACATGAGCTGCAGTGGAGGTAAAGACGCTACAAAAGCGACTGAAGGGTTAATGATGAAACAAAAAGACAAACAAGGTCTTTTTTACCCAGTCGAGGTCTGGACCATAAGGCTGGTTTAGGCGGGGAAATGCCCCGGTGTGGCTGTCCATTTACTGTAGGGAGAAAACTAAGTGTTATGGAGGGAAAGAAACTGTCTCTGAAAACTGAACCCAACACAAGAACAACCATTCACATCCAGCAAGAACATCTGAGCTCTGAAGTAATCATTCTCATCTTAACAACCTCTTCTGTAGTTCGACATGGGGTTAATTAACTTGTCATGGGAAAGTTCTTCAGCCAAGTCAGTCTATGAAATGACAAAGTCTGTTGTTTTACAGTCCAAATAACAATTCATGCCTGCTTACTGCTGATTTTCTGACACTCGACAAAGCTCTGTTGTGGTTGTTCAACTGTGAGGTTCATTTAGCAGGTAACAGTTAATTTACACAAAGTGAAACTGAAAGCATTTAAGTCAGCAAAGAAAAGGCAAAAAGAAAATAGAAATAGACTAAAACTGCAAAAGTGTTGGAAATAGATGTGACCATAATGTAGAGACAAGTAGAGAAAAAATCCTTTGAAAGGAAAAAATATTGCAGCAAATCAGCAAATCCAGAAATTTGATTTCAACAAAAAACAAAAACACTCCAGTACCCAAAAGTAAGCAGCAAGTACAAATACCAAGCAAACAAGATCACAGAGGCCAGTCAAAGCATGACCAACCAGTGTTTAATCTAAGCCTACGAGCGATGAAACCACCACTGCAAATGTGCTATCTGTCCCACATTTGCTGTTGATTTAGATCATTTTCTCAGGGCTGCACTCTGCAAAGCCTGGTAGGTGTCAGGAGGAAATTGTCAAACAAATAAATAATCAGATTATTTCTGTTTGGGGGAAGTTATAAACACACATTTAAATTTAAATTTGATGGCTAAATTTGGTCACTTGGGAAGTGTATGGGCATGGATTATTGATTACAGGAAAACATTTAGAAATTGAAAGATTCGTCAGTTTACACAGTTACAGAATAGCATGTCATTGTATATTCACACACCAAAATGCACTCATTTGAGGTTTATCCAAAGTATTTCACCTGTTACCTCTAGGCTTTGTTTTTTTGCCACACAAAAGACGGAGGAAGCATTTGGGGAAAGTGTCAGAATAAAAATAACGCAAGAAAGTTCAGAAGCGTAAAGAAACAGGTACAAGGAGGATTACCCCCATGTATCCTAGAGGTTGGGGATGAGTTACTGGGTCTAGAGGAAGAGTGGGGCTGTCTTAGACCATTAGAGAAGGGAAAGAGGGGGTTTCTTGGTGCAGGCCTCATGGATCTGACAAACGTGGTAGTTGCCGTGTTGTAGGGCTGCAAAGGCAGTGATGGTGAGAGATTTCTTTTGCTGGCTTGACCTAAAAGATCAAAAACAGTTTCAAGACCTGTGTTACCATCTGATATCATTTTTATCCAAGTTGCCAGTCAAGCGAGCTTGCAGCAGCCCTGAGCAATGATGTTAGTGATGGAGGTTTTTGCTGTAATGGACGAAGAAAAACTGTCATTCTAATAACAAATGAGTTTGATGGGATCAAGAAAAGTCTTTAAGTGCTCACAATCTTGGAAAACCACAGTCATTTAAGCTGCTGATGAGTTTTGATGATGTAACCATGACTGTGAGATTGTGTGCTGCATGCAGACATTGGAGGCCATGTTGAACAAAATGTGTTTAAATGATGCACCTCCTGGAGTGAGCAGCCAGTCCTGTGGACAAAAACTTCATTGCAAATGTATCTGGAAGCCAACTGGAAGCTCGAGGGAACAACATGGGTTCAGATTAACAGCAGACACAGACAGAAAGAGCAAGATTGCCTCTGGATGCAAGACACAGGAAGCATTTCATGAGGTCATTATTACCCCAGTTGTTAGTTTTGACTCTCTCATTGGCCAGAGCTGATCTCAGCAGTGAAGATCCATCCTGTGATTGGCCAAAAGCTGTGTGGGAAAGAGATGGTTTAGCGCCACAAGATGTGACATTTCTCAGTTTAAGTGATGGTCCAAAACCTGTTGAAAATGTTAAAATGAGAAGTATTTGTATTCATCAGCCTGGAAGTTGATCATAAAAAAGGTACACTTTGAAGAGGGGAGGAGGAGAAATAAACAACTTAGTCCGCTGTTTACAGATGATGTTGTTACTTTCATGGACATCTAACGTGGACACATTAACATCACAAAGATACAAATATATTGCTCTAAATGTTTGTTCTAACCAAAATTGAAAACAAAATTGATCCTTTGATTTAACAACAGCTATTCCAAACTTTGACATCTTACAAATAAGGATTTCTTTCACTTCCAAATGTATCTGTTATCTTACATTAGTTCAACCTATAAATTCATCTGTTTGCAGATAACATGAAGAAATGATGTTTGCGAGGTTGTGGAGAGAGCCACTCAGACAAGCTACCATCAGCAATGCAAGTTGAAAGGGGACATTACTAAATGCAAATTCACAAAACAAGGATTTTAACAGCCATGTTTTTAGCTCTGAACTATAAAAAAATCAGTAAATGTCTACCATCAAAGTCTATGAATGTCCATTAATTTTTTTCAAGCAACAACTTGCCTTACTCGTGATTAAACTAATTTATCAAACATCACCCTTACTTCACACTGAGCAAAATGGTTTTTAAAAAAGACCTGGGAGGTAGGCAGAGGGAAATGAACGATTTTCCTAATGAACTGTTTGTAGACGACACCATTGTTTTCATGGAGGTCATAAAGAGAGCCTGTTAAAGATACAGTGGCATTCCTTCACTATCAAATGTCTGATGTTTCATGATTCATGTCCTAGCTGATGTTTCACAGCACTGCCAGAACATCTCGTTTGTTACCACAACAAAAAGTAGCATAAAAAAGGGAATTTGGTAAGTGAAAATTACCAGCAGGGTTATGAGGCTTCTCAGGTTGATTATTGGGCGCCTTAGTAGTCTGCCCCTGACGTGAGTCACCATTGGAGGGTAATTTAAAGAGGGGGGAGGCTGTGGTGTTGGTGGGAGGGGCTTTGGTGGACAGGAGTTGGGGAAGGGAAGGATGACGATCCACTGGTCGGTTGGTGTCGTTTCTAACAATGTTTCCTTTGTCTGGGATGAAAGAGGAGAGAGGTACTGTGATGATGGGAATCTGACCATGTTTAGTAAATGTTTGTCTGAGGTCAAAGTACCAACGTTTCGTATCATGTCGGCACCAGAATTACATAACCTCAAATGATACCCAGTCTAATCAGCAAATAAGTGTCCAAAGGACTAGGTTTTGGTCCCATAATCTTATACCTCAGAAATACAGAAAAGTCCAGAATACATTGCACTTGTGAAGCGACAGACAGAAGGGACAGGAATTGGGGGAGTTTGCAGAACGACTTGTGTTGTCTTTCCTTGGCGGAAAAATCCAACAACGTCTGCGTCTGAACTGGCTGACATGCAGTCCTGTCATGCAGACTGATTGAACATGGCAATGACTTCATGAAGCAGCCACAGAGGACTGAAGACAGGGACAGACAGATGGATGAAGGGATAGAAAGATGAGATTAATGCTTATGGACTCAAGAATCTCAATTGCAGCTTCTCTGAGCCAAATTGACGTTACCTAAATCCAATGTCTGTGCACTACTGCTTGACTGCAAAACAATCTACTATAAAATATAATTTAAAAGGAGTTTTTATTTCATTCTTGAGTTCAAAAATGTCTTAATAATATACTTGCATTTCTTGCGTGTTTAAAACAGCCAGAGTCTGAAATGGGGGAAGCTAACGTCCTAGCTGTTCAATAAAATGTAACGTTAATTTGGAATATAAACTTCTCAAAAACAGAGATGCATCATTCAGTACATTTATTTTAACAAAGGGATTTTCCCCAGTTGTTTACTTCTCTGGCTTCACGAGTGGTTACAACATATTCTTTCTATTGACTTTCTAAAGAGAAACATTTCGGACTTTCACTGATATTTTGCCATTTCAGACTGGATACAGATCTGTGGCGTCTGAGAAGAGAAAAACACTGTTTAAGAAATAACAGGAAATGATAGTAAGAGAAGATTTCAGGATGAAAGAATAAAAGCAGGACTTTGCTGTCACATGACCTTTAGCAGCGCCTTTTAAAAAACAAGCCGTGGCTGCGCTCAGGGTGGGCGGGGCAAGGTGAACTTACTCAGTGACGCCATCCTGTGTCTCCTATCGACTTTCTAACTGGGCTCAAGGCATGCTAGCATGCAGCCAATCAAAACAGCTGTACATCCCAGACCCCGCCCCCTCCCAGGTGCATCTCTGGGCTCAGCTGAAGCAGGTAAAGACAGGCTGCAAATAAAGCTGGATGATTAAAAAATAAAAGAGCGTCTTTCTTGTTACCGAGTGACACATGAGGCCATTTAGGCTCCGCAGAGCCGGGCAGAGGTAAAGTTTCCTGGTGGCTCTCAGGTGGCGCTGCAGGAAATAATATGTGTGGTTTAGAGGAAGTAAATCTGGAAATAACAAAGATGAAAATACAGAAAAAATCCTGGATTAATTTGGAACCCAGTTTAAGGTCGGGTCTGACTGATATGACCTTTAAAAATGGATCCCACTTTAAAGAATCGGTGTGACAGTTTTGGGTCATCCAGTTTTTTTTTCTGAACATGTTATCATCGATCACACACAGATCAGTTCATCAGCACATTTCTGAGTATTAATCAGCACATAATCTGAGTATTTCTGGAGGTTTCCAATCAGTCAAATCCAGCTATGAAGATTTGAGGTCAGACTGTCTGCAGCCCTGAGTGGAGGAATAGAAAGAATAAAAAGGAAGGAAGTGATGTGATGTGCATGTGGAGGAAAAAAGAAGATGAGATAATCACCAAAAGAAGTGCGAGGAGCTCCGGGGAAAGTCGGGTTTTTGAGCAGAGGAGAGAGTCGAGGCTGCGTCCTGTTGTGAAGAGCTGCGAACGAGTCAAATCACAGAAATACTTGAAAATAAAATATTAAAGAAAAATCTGGTTTTCTGCACTGTTGAATCATTAAAGTGTACTTCAGGCTGCGACTTTCTGACATAAAACCCATTAATAATTTCAGTTTCATGGGAAATGAGCTGTACTGAACTGGACTGGGAAAACAGTCCTCTAAAGATCCTCACAGTTAAAGTGGAAGATTCAGTCGAGTAGTGAAGGCACAAAAAACAGTTATTCTTAAATAGATTATATCAGGCAAAACATCATCAACACTATAAAATATAAATCTAAAAATACCTTTATCATCAGTAATGTATCTCTGAAAAACACAGTCAGAGATTCATTCATTCATTCATATATTCAGTCCTCCATTTAATTAAAAAACCTTTAATAAACCAATTAAGTAGTTTATGAGAAAGTCAGCTTTCTCCTCAACTTGATGTGAAATATTTGTCTTCCGTATTTGATCTTCTTGTTGTGTTATGTGTTGTTCTCCATCATCGATCCATCAGTGACAAATTGGATTCTTAGAAGGACTGTGATATATTTGTTTTCAGCTTTGATATAAAATATATAAAATGTCAGTGACAGTCAGTGATAATGTTGATTTTTGTGACTAATACATAAAGTCTCACTTTCCACGCAAACAAATTAAATGAAATAAATGACACATTTCAGGTCACATGTGCTTTGTTGTGAAATATTTTTTCAGATTTGGGATGTCTGCGGAGGCCTCGTCTGCAGGCTGAGAGTTTCTAACCAGTCTGAACATGCAGTGGCGTCTGTCAGAGCCTTTATTCTCCTTTTTATTATGATGGAAACAGATGGGAGGTGGATTACACACAACACTGCAGCATGTACAAACTGTACATACCTGCACAGCTATTAAACAGATTCCCTGAAAAATGTCAGGCAGAAATAATGACTGAGCAACAAACACTGCCTCGACAAGTTCGGTGAGTGAATTTTAAAAAAGGTTGCAGGTCTTACCGGGGCGAGGAGGGAAGAGGGCGTGTGGTCCCAGAGGTTTCTGGAAAAAAAAGCATCCAAGGTTTTCAATTAAAAAATATCAATACATTTAGTATCGATAACTTCTGGAGCATTGGGTTAGCTTCCTGAAGGCTATCAAGGCTTGTGGGTAATATTGCATCTTTTTTTTTTTTAATGCCCGGGGGGGATTCGCTTTTTGCAACAGCAAGGACAGAAATTAGTACTGACTTTTTACTTTCTTTAAATAGCTAAATAATGCTTAAATTATAATAAACAATGTGCACATATATAGTTTCTTTTTAATAATGGCAGTCACAGGCTTCCATAGTTCAGATCAGACATGCTAAAGATGATGAATTGGCTGTGAAACAAGAAGCGTGTTTAGGATCTTAGTGTCTCGTTGAGTGTTCAGACTCTAACATGGCCTCGACCTCTGACCTCTTTAAGAAGAAACATATCACCCCGTCTGTCTGCTGGCAGATACGTCATTCTACATACATGTTTCATACTGACAACATGTGCAGAGAGTGTGGAGGGGCCCACAGGAAGCTGAGCGTGACAGAAATGTATGAGGTCACGGATCTGTGAGGTCCTTTGGGTTGACGCAGCCTGTTTTGTTCAGGCTTTTATTTTGAAGCTACAGAAAGCCAGCGTACAGCAGAGAATATTAGTTTCTTTGAAGTTATTCGCAGAGAGGAGCCTGGTTTTCTTCACAAACGGTCCCCGTTTATATTCTCTGATAAAACAGCGGGTTACTTACCAGCGGCTGTGCAAGAGGATTACGCAGCTTGTACGGTTTCTGTGCGTTCTTATCTGTGAAATCCAGGAGAAAATGAAATGAAATAAAATCTGTGGATACTTTATTCTGACATACTTCTTGTTCTTCTTGTTGTCAGCTTTGGTTTTGGCATCAGCACCAAATCTCAGGACTCTCAGGTGTTTTTTGTCTAGTAGGTTCACAGAAAAATCCTGTAAACTTTTCCATTTGACTCAGTTTTATCTCTTCATAAAAATTAAATCAGGCATTCTTTAAAACGTAGTGATTTGAAAGATTTGGTAATGAATCTGGTAAGATTGATTCCTTACTGCCCATGTTGGTGTTGTGGATGACCGGTTTGCTCCATGTGCCGCTGCGGTCGTCTTTGTTGGAGCGGACGCCAAACTCATAGGGCGTGTTGGGTTTCAGGTTGTCTATGACCGTGTCGCTGGTTGGGCATGTCTGATAGATCCACTTCCTGTTCCTCTCCCTGTAGCGGATGGTGTAAAACCTGAATGCAGATTCAGATCAGAATTAAAATCAGAAGTCAGTTTTGTCCCATTAACAGTGTTAATTATTACTTGTGGAGTTCCCGAGGGCTCTATTCTTGGGCCTCTGTACTTTCAGTTTTATGTTGTATATGTGATAGTAATTTATATATCTATAACCCAAAAACTCAACATCGATATATTATAAACTGTAAAAGATAAAGATAGAGGTCTACGTTGAGATATGTGAAAATGAGAAGTCATCAGAATCTGTCCTCTGGAGACCATGAACGTGTAAATCAAACTGCAGTCCATCTGATAATTAAGGAGATCAAACCAAGTGACTGATCACCAATCAAACTTCTCTCAAACTATTGTTGAAGATATTCTGGATTTTGGCAGAATTGTCCAATATATGAACCAACAAGGTTCTTGAGTGGCGATAATGTCAGAAACACAATTACATAAGACACTCGAGAAAGGTCTCTGATGAACCTGCTAAATGGCCCGAGATGAAAGACTTGATGTGTTCAACTTCACCTGGAACTTCAAAAGGAGTGAATTCATCAAACACAGCACAGAAAGCAAGAAAAGACCTTCATACAGTTTGTTGACTTTTTTGCTAACGTAAGACGTTCCAGGCTAGCAAGACCTCAGAAGTGCCACAGAACGACAAAAGAATGACATGGACAGACGGACGCCAAGTCTTCAGCCCGTGTGGTTTCTTTCTGGCCGTCGTTAGCCGCCGTGACCTCAGCGTGGAAACAACTTCTCCCATTAGCTGTTGTTAATTCTGGCGGGCATCAGAGCCGATCTCCACTTTCACTCCCTCATGTCGTGTTTTTCAGAGCAGCGCTCCAAAATATCTGAGGCTGCTGCCAAAAACTCGCCAGAAGGAACTGACATTAGCTTTTAATAAGACGCCCAGAGTGGCAGAGGACGCTTGGGTCAAGCTTTCCGACAGCTTCTCCAACTTGTTTGACAAAGAAAGGAAAGAAATGGACTATTGGAGACCGGAGAAAGCAAGAGCTGATGGAAAAAAGAGCTGATGTGTCCCAGCCAGTGTAATGTCACTCAACACACATGGATGATTCAAACACAACAGCAGCACAAGTTTCAGGATTTCAAGTCGAACCATTTGTCATCTTGACTGGTCGAAGGTTCGGCCTGTCAATGTGAGTTGTCACCACATGAAACTGGAGTAGAAAAGCTTTCTCTGTGCCCGTAAAAACACAAGAAAGGAGATAAAAATCTTTCATGTTCAGTAAAGCAAAGGCCTCCATCTTGAAGGTTAAAGAGTTTTTATAAATGCTTTCATAATAAATCTATAACACATGTGAGGCTCCTCCACATTACGGTGACAGTGACAATTAGCCTTTTTTTTTCCAATGTCAGCCAGTCACGTCTGAAACATCAGAAGCATTTTTAGGAAGTTTTTCCTGGAGGATGTTCACTGTGTCGAACTGAGTTGTTCACATGTTGAGTGAACAATCAAACCCCGCCCACTTTCTCACCTTTTCACAGCTGACCAATCACAACAAAGCAGGTGTGGTTCTGGTGTGTTTTCTCTTTTTCCTCATTATCATAATTAGGAAATCTTCTGATTGTATCGTCTCACCCGTCCTCCAGACACTCGTTCATGATGTTCCCTTCGTAGGGCGTCTTCAGGTAGTTTCCCCAGGACAGCAGCACCGCCGTCGGGCTGACGGAGCCGATCACCAGGTGGAGCGGCTTCTCCAGGTTCACCTTTCCTGTGCACACAGACAGAACATAGTGAGACATCCTGTCTGTCAGTCTGTGAAAAACACAAACAGGAAGTGGCTTGCGTACCTGTGCAGTGTTTCTTGACATCGTTGACTGGGATTGGCTGGACGGCCACCAGGTACTTGGGCTCAGCGTCTGGATTCAGGTAAATATTTGAGATGTCAGATCAAAGAAATCATTTCATTTTCAGTTGATTTGTCATTTTGTGTTTTTCAGGACTGAAATCTTCTGCTGCCTTAAAATGTTTTAGTCTTTAATGTAGACAGAAATGGATGAATAAAAACACACAATGACACCACAGCTTCCTGAGGAGATGTTTGGATTTCCCACTTTACCGCCAGTTTGTCAGTTCGGAAGAGCTGGATGACCAAATGGACAAAGAAGTAGACAACTGCAGGTCCTGGGACTGATCGTGGTGATGCCACTGACGCCTGAACTGAACCTCAAACCGTCCTGCTCGTGAAACGTGTTTAAGAACAGCTGATAGAAATCCTGAGTAAATGTGAGGGATTATATAAGGTCGAACAGTCCCAGCTGGTTCAGATTAACGTGGTCGAGCAGTTTGAAGTGACCACATGAAGGACGGAGTCTCGAGTGCAGTTCTCGACTGGATCTTATAGTCCCTGTGCTCCAAACAGTTTATTTAGAAATGAATAAAAGTTTTAAAGTTTGTCTTAAACAACTAATCTTGATTAGAACATCGAATAACACCTCAACTCGCATTACTACAGCTACTACTGCAAGTACTACGACTTGTACTACTACGACTCCTGCAGCTGGTACCGTGTGTTCGTACGAGGCGGAAACATGTGAGGAATGTGCCACCGTGATGATGGTGATGGCGATGATGTCATGGCGTGTACTAAAGCGACGCACACATGTGAGCGATTACAGGTGGGCGGCGTGTTTAAACTCTCACAGCTGCAGAATAATCAGATTTTACTCAGTTTTTCACTCGGATCCTTCGGTTTTAATTCTGAAGCTTCTCGGCACCTTGTTGGTTTTTGTTTCAAACAAACTGAGCTCAGTTACTCAGTTGATCAAAACGTGAAGCTGTCAAGAAGCCTCGCACGAGAAATACGACACAGGCTTCTCTAAAACTACACAAACATTTCACAAGTCGTTTTATTATCGAACACTTCAAGACTGTGAAAATATTATTCCACTGCTGAGAAAGACAAATTCACTTGTTCCAGCACTTCAATCTGCCTCAACACGATTCATAAATAAAGACAGAAAAATGACGAGGCCGCGCCCACAACAAACACAGTGAAACCGACAGAAACAACAGTGACGCTGCCAGCGTTCAGGCGCCCAGCGGCATTATGGGTAAAGACACTGAGAGGACGGAGAGAGAATAAACTCACTGATCTTCACAAAAACGTGTTTTTATTCATTTACTTATTCATTAAGAGGTGGGGCGGAGAAATAAATGCAGAATTGATCATAATTGATAACAGATTAATCAATACTTTTTTTTTCTTGATAATCACTCTTTCCTGTCTTCGTTCTTGTTTTTCTCTCTGGTGATTTTTCATCTTTTTGTCTCTTTTCACTGACGCTGGATCGTTTTACAGAAAATATCACAGTCAGTCTGATCCATAAATGTTCCTCTAAAGTGGTTTTACATTTGAGGATTTTTCAGCGAAACCTTTGGTGTTCCCAGAAACAAACGCAGGAAGTTTCTTCACTGACGACAGGTGGAAACATGCTCCGCCCCCTCCTGACCTCATAAATCACCTGGAAGAGCGAGCAGCACTTTTCTTTTCTTTTCTTTTCCTCTCCTGTCTTGTAGAAACATTAATCAGCTGCGTTTGTCTTCAGGAGACTGAAACACACCTGAGGCTGTTTATCTTTTATCTTCAGTTCTGCCTGAGCAGACTTCAAGGAGCTTTCAGCAGCTTTTTCTTTTTTCTGTAATCTAAATGTTTGGGGTGAATTTTTCAGGTTCTTTTGAGGCCCCATGTGATTTTGCCTGCTGAATAAGTGTCAACCTGAATCTTTTTTTCTTGTTTTTCATTAGTTTCTATTGAATCAGGATCATTGAACCTCAAACTCTGATGTTAGCTCTCACAGCTCCAGATGCTGACCTCTGACCTCTGTTTTCCTCTGCTTCTTAACTGCACTCTTTTTGTTTTTTTCTGTACTTCTATACTATCTTTTTAAAGACATACTTCTTCTCTTTGAAATCAGACACTGTACACTTATGTTAGCTACCCATCATAAAAATGTACCTAAAGACATGAAACCAGCAGTTTCCCTGCAGAGGAAACAGTGAATTATGGAGCCTCCCTGTTTGTGCCTCCTGTGGCTAAAAATCTCCCAAAACCAAAAACCACCGGCAGCGTCGGATTTAAAGAGTCAACACTGCGGTCCTCGATCCTCCCTGAGCTGCTGATGGATGGTTCCTACTGAGGGCTTTTAACGAGGAAGGTAAACACTACATGAAGTGTTTAAGAGCGGCCTGACACCGCAGCCACGCCCACAAGATCTGACTGACAGGCGGCCTCAGGGAGAAACGGCGGCGACGAAAGACGAGCGACAAAAATGGAGACAGAGATTAAATGAAAAGTCGCCCAGTGGAGCTGAAACTTCTTCCTGAACCTAAACTGTTTATATCTGTTTGTCATTTATCTTCTGGGTTTAATTTAGCCGCACAGTGGAAAGTAAATCTGATTTTTCCAGCTGCACTTGAACACAACACATTGCGTTGTGCCAAGAGGATGAAAAATGGTAAAAACCCATATTCGAATGATTAAAATGAAAGATGCAGCAGATGTTTGGGCTGTTGGTGATCTGTACACCAAACCAAATTTGGAGATTTGACTTCTGCACTTGATCTCTGCACCTTCAACAGGAAGACAGATCCTCCAGAAGGCCACCAAACATCAGCTAAATTTAGACCTTTTCAGACACAAAGATAATGTGACTCTGTCTCAGGATCCTGCCAACATGCAGAAACATCGGAGCCCATAGTTTGTGTCTCCACATCCTTTTTAGGAGAGGAACGTCAGGCCGCTCACCGTTTAATAAAGACGAGTCTCCAAAAGGACGCCACCGAACCTCGGCCAAATTTGGATGTTTTAAAGTGCAAACTTAATGTCTGCGCACCAGAATGTAAATCAGGCTGTCTTAAAAAAGCCTCGTAGTTCAGCTCCAAATGCCAAAACGAGCTGTAATAACCGAGCAGAAGAAATGCGCAGGAGTGTGAAGAAGCTCATCCTGTGGAGGAGGCGGCGCTGAAGGACGACTTTCAGCAGGTTTGCTGTTCACCCTCGCTGTGGCCAATGTCACGCTCTTTAAACCACGTCATGCCGTCATAACTTTCGGTTTTTTTTGTCGTGATGGGATAAAGATTCTTGGCTGAGCTTCAGAAAGGGGATCAGAGCCACCTGCTGCTGAGTCCTCCGCCTCTCCAGCCTTCTCACGTTCTGGTTTTCCCCAAAGTATTTCTGCAGGAACTCAGTTTCCCACGAGTCTGAAGGTTTCGACACAGAGGTTTAAAGGTCTCACACGCAGGAAAACTAAACCTTCAGTCAGGGGAGAAAGCCTCATTTCCTGAACATCCTTCATTAGTTTGTGTTTATGAATCAGTCTCTCATCGTGGATTTAGTTGGAGTGTGAAATGCTGAACTTGTCTCCCAACATCTGTCCAACAAACACAGATGTTTAGGATGTTTCTGAAAAGTAAGAAGGTTTAAAACATCCTGCTCGGCAAACTGACACCTTCTCTACATCTTCACCAGGACGACAGAATGAAGCTTCACAGTTTTACTGATTTTTAAAAGCCACTTTGTTGAGAAGTATGGAAGCCCAGAGAGGACTAAAAGATGAAACATGACCATAGATCGTCTTACCCATCTCAGTCTCGTACGGTTGTCCGTTTTCAGGCAGCTGGATGAACTGTTTGGAGAACATGCTGCTGCCGTAGCCCAGAATATAACCCTCCAGCTTCACATCCGGGCTGGGCCGAACAAACTTCATCACGATGGTGTCTCCGGTGGCGTTGATCCGAACCTTCATGTTCTGTCGACGCACTGAGGAGAAGAAGAAGAACCAAGTGATGAGTGGAAACAAAGAAAGTTTAATAACAAAATACAGAAATCATAAAAATAATAAATATTTAAAAAAAACAAGATACTAAATCAGAACTGACTAAGTATAAATGTCACACAAAAGTTATTACAATTCAAACATTCAAATGTTTCTTATTTGCTTAAAATCGAAAAAGTAAAGAGGAGTCGGTTTTGAGATTAATCTGTACATTTTTAGAGGTTTGTGCAGGTTCAGGTCATATCACAGAAAAGTAAAGTTGACTACAGAGAAACGCTTCAACAAACGAGAGCAGTCAGTAAACAAAAAAAAACAAAAACTTCCTGTTTCTCTGAGTGAGGATTTGCATCCTCGACTTGCCCAGACAGTCCTCTTCCTGTCAGAGCTTCGATGATGTGACGGTCTGAGGTTTGTTTTGGCTCAGGGACCAGCTGAAGGTCGGATTGGGAGAGATTCTCGTTCAGAGAATCCAGATGACAAAAAGGTGATTTAGGTCTAATTTCATGCAGACGTTCATGTTCCCCCCAGGACAAACAGAAAAAAACTTTATTGATCCTCTGACTCTTCGTGTAGCGCCGCCATCAGGTCAACATGTTAACGTGTTCAACACAAACGCCTGCAGAACTACAGATACGCCCATAAGCGGCAGCTAATGCTAACATGCTAAGCTAAGATGGTGCAACATTAGCATGTTAGCATTCAGCTCACGGAGCTTCATCTGAGATTGTGAAATAGTCTGAAATAAATAACCAAATGTTATTTTTCTTTGTGTTTTACATGAAGTCTTTAAATTTGACAAACATGAACTTCAGGAAGAAAACAGCTTGTTCTCCTCCAGTCTGAAGGTGCACGCTGTCCTGAAGGGGGACTCACG
Organism: Terapon puta; assembly: GCA_028564955.1. Taxonomy (NCBI): domain Eukaryota; kingdom Metazoa; phylum Chordata; class Actinopteri; order Centrarchiformes; family Terapontidae; genus Terapon; species Terapon puta. The sequence goes on from JAOXYL010000010.1 coordinate 13,036,487, forward strand.
GTTTGATTTCATTTCATGCTCTCCTTCCTGCTGAGATGGAGATCTCATTCAGAAACCAAACCCTCCATATCAGCATTTTTATGATTTCCCTCGGAGCCTGTGGACCGACGCTTAATGAACATGTTTGGCGGCGAAGCAGCAGCTCGACCTGACCTCTGCTTCTCCGGGGTTCAAACCAACGTCACGGTCCACTTTTAAAACTTTAACAAGAACAAAATGTTTCAGTCCAGCCTGGTTTTCTCAGGAACTATAAACCTTTTTCTTTTTTAGGCCTCAGAGGCCCTGATGGTGTCCAGAAACTGAAAACTAATAGCTGAAGACACGAGAAGGACGAAGCCTCATGTTTTACTTTTCTTCAAACTCTTTGAAGCCAGATTGTTATAACTGATCATAACTGATCCTGAACTGATGATGTTTCCTGGGTATCAGCCTCACAGTGATCAGTGACCATCCACGACTACACGCCAACATGTTACTTCCTGTTTAGACACACAAAGATCATGACACAGTCAACGAGTCCTCCTCAGTGAAAAAAAAAAAACTACGTCTGATCCAGCAGAGTCTCTTTAAGTTCTTTCCTCGCTGAGACTTTCCACATCAGTGGCGAGCTGCTTGTTTTTCCGACTCTTTCCCGTCATTAAAGAACATCGCCTGGCCCGAACACGATGAAGCTGTTAGAGCTAGTCTGCAGTTCGTTTTCTGGTGAACCTTCACCACCACGCTGAGGTTCAGCGAGATGATCTGACACTTTAGTCTGTCTGAAGGTCCTTCATGTGGCTTCAAGGCCTCTTGTTTTGGTTTCTTCACAGATTTTAACATTCATTCTGGTTCCTGGACAATTAAAAACTGTTGGGAAACGCTCGTCTCAGCATAAAGACCCAATTAGCTGCAGTGAAACGAGCTCCTGATGTTTATGATGTTTCCGTGGTCGGCTTTGAGGACTGCATGTGTTTTAAAGAGAGAGGCTCAAACTAACCTCCAAATATCCTCCGGTTCTTTTTTAGTCCAATAAACTACAGATCCTCAGAACTTATATAATATCTGACACGGAACCAAGAATAAAAAACAGGTGGCGCCTAATTTTAGATGTTTTTCTTTCTTATGCCGTTGTGGCAAAACATGCAGAAATGCATTTAAAAGTTCAATTTAATGTTTTACTGTGCTAAGAGATCAAACTGCGGTGTCATTGTTTTCATCTTGCACATTAAAGTTATCAGATTTTAGACTCTCAACTCTCAAATAAAAAAAGCTTTATTTGTAATAGTTAATCTGCATCAAACCATAAGAAAAAAGAAAAAATCTTTTCAGACTTATCTGGGAGATTTATTAGCTAAAGATCTTAAAAGAAATGATGAGTGAGCAGAAGAAATTAAGTTTAAAGCTCCATCAGAGGAACGTTAGTCTCCTGCTGAACTCTGTTTGTTTTGCTGATTAACTTTCAGGCCTCTGCACGCCGAAACAATCAGCTCTAATTATGCGTTACGGCCTCCTGCAGTCTGCAGAGGAACAGCATGTTTCATTGGACCAGTGTTTTCAGGAGGTCTGGATTTTCCGAGGGACCTCCAGTCCATCAGTCTTTTCCAGGTTTTGTTTGGGATGTTTGTTTCTGCAGATCCGTGTGGGAAAAGCCTGCAGAGGTCGACATGTTGGACACGTGGATTCATGCAGCTCTGTCTTGGCAGCGCCGCTCGGCCTGTCGGAGGCTTTCCAGCAGCAGCTGATTGAGTGGAGGGGATAAAAGTCGACATGAAAGACATCGGGCCTCCTAAAAAGACTCGAGCACAGAGGAGAGTCCTCCCCCTCGCAGCTTCAACAACATCGCTCTGTTCGAGGCCGACAGCTGTGGACGATGTACAGGAGCCATTTACTCCCTCACAGTCCAAACACTCTAATATGAATCTAATGACGCACATTTGTCCTGAAACTGCAGAAGAATGGGCTTCAACTGAAGGCATGAGCCTCAAACAGTCTGCAGAGTACACACCACAGTATTTCAACAAAAGAGACAAAATGTACAGAACCACTAACACGAGTACGAGAAAAACCACAGAGTCAAAAGAGCACCAAAGAGATCTAAAACAGCACAAAGGGTACAGACAAAAATTAAAAGTTCCACAAAGAACAAAATAACGTGGCCAACTGCACAAAAATGTATCAGATAGAAGCACAAACCAACTAAGTGGACATGAAACCTCCACAGACACTAAGTACCACAAAATCTACCACAAGCAACCACAAAGGGAGAAACAAAGTACCACAGAGCATCAAAAGCATAAAATACCACTTTATACTGCAAAGAACTGTAAGTATCCGAGTACTGACAGACCTCTACAAATCACCAAAATGACCAAAACTACCAAAAGAAGCACAGTCAGTAAACAACAACACAAGTACATGAGGATCCACGTGGTCCAACAACAAAACACTAAAAGTTTCTGATAAGAAACTGCTTGCAATCTGAAGTACCACCAACAACAAAGAACAATAATAATCACCAAACTACACCAACATAAATGTTAGCACGGAGGAGACCAAAACCAGAGCTAAAAGAGAGAACAGAGCAGACACATCGATCAAAGGTGAGGGTGTGTTTGAGTCACTCTGCCCTCTAGTGGTCGATCTGAGCGAGTGCAGAGACGCCTTTATTAACAGTGAAGGTGAAAAACAACTCTGCAGGTTTAAAACTGATTTTTCGTTTGGTTTGCAGCTGTGAAGATGGCGAGGAGTCTAACAGCTGGATCCGGGCGTGTCCTGCTCACGCTGAATGAATAAACGTCTTCTCACATAAAACGAAAATTAAATCAGGATTTGAGTGCTTTTAATTATTTTATGATGTTAATTAACTTCATCCAGTATTTTTGTCACTCATAAACTTCCACATATAGAAAGCAACAAACCTCAAAACACATAAAAATCTCAGTGAAAACTGCAGAAACAAAATGTTCAAGAGCTCGTCTGAACTGGTGGACTCTCTCTCTCTCTCTCTCTCTCTCTCTCTCTCTCTCCCTCTCTCTCTCTTTCCCTCTCTCTCTCTCTCTCTCTCTCTCTCTCTCTCTCTCCCTCTCTCTCTCTCTCTCTCTCTCTGTTGTTCTTGGCTGTCTCTCGCCCGGTGAGGTAATCCTCCTCATCAGACCACCGTGCCACTCTCAAGGAGGGGATTTTATCATCTTACATAACTTTAAAAGCTCAATGAGACAGAAAAATCACAGGTTATATCATGAATTAGCCCCGCCCCCCTCCAGCCTGCACACCAAAAGCCAAATTCACCCAACACACATGAGATGCATGCACAGAAAAGCATGCAGGGATCAAACATGCAAAAAGTCCATTTCTGTCTCTTTTCTGCAGCTTCAACAGGACAAACAGAAATGTGCAGACTCAGCAGAAACATGAAGACGGTACGGAGGATGAAGCACGACGAAACTTTTACACAACGTCATCTGCACACACGATGAAAATCACTTTTTAATGTTTTAATTCATCTCCAACATGCTGCTGGATGCATTTTCCTTTTCGATGAAACATTTCAGCTCAATTCTTCAGTTTTCAGTCAATATGCACAAAAATAAGCATTTACTGAGCTGCATTACATTTTCACTCAAAGTGTTTCTGCAGTATTTATTTCTGCTGTTATCCTCCAGTTTATTCATGTCACATTTTCTTCGATATCTTTTGCTTTTCCACACATCAAAGTTTCATTTAAACTTTCTGCTTTAAATCCTTTTAACAGAAATTTCTAAGCTGTTGAACTTTTTGCATTTTTCTGCTGGTTGATTTTCTCCATGAACTTTCTTTCCCTCCTGTTTCCACCTGTTAGCTCTCTGACTCCTCATTGATTCTGACTGATCAGCTTGTTTGTGGTTTGATTGATCGCTGATCGCCCTGACTGATGTGGCTGTCTGTGTTTTGTGAACTTGCCTCTGATCCTCGGTGCGGGGACGCCGTTGAGGAGGACCGTCCCTCCCAGCAGGAGGATGAGGACTCTGAGGAGAGCGATGCCCGCCATGACCTCTGAAAGCTTCCAGGAGACGAGGAGGATGAAGAGGAGGATGAAGAGGAGGATGAAGAGGATGAGGAGCGACCAGGAGCTGGACAACTTCACTAAGCGTCTCTCCCTGCAGGCGGTCGGTCAGTCTTAGGACTTGCTCAGCTGTCGGACGTCCTCGGTGTGGAGAGGTGGACCACCGAGACGCCGGCATCTATAGCCGCTGCAGGTGGGTGTGGCCTGGATGACATCATCAGCGAGCCTATACCTTCTGCTAAAACTGTACACGCCCTCCTCCTCCTCCTCCTCTCCCTCCTCCCACACTCACACATGAAGCTTTGCTTTTTTCCTCCGTTTCTTTCATCATGTACACCTCCACCTCCTTCTCCTCCTCCTCCTCCTGCACCTCCTCCACCTCCTTCTCTTCCTCCTCCTGCACCTCCTCCTCCCCTCCTCCCCTCCTCCCTTTTCTTGATGTGTTGTTTTCAGCTGTTTGCCAGCAGCACCGTGAAGAAAAAGCAGCGAACAGACGAACGCGATAAAACAGCTGCTAAAAATCAGTCTGTGTTTCTTCACACAGGAGTTACTGAGACGCTGTGAAGCAGACTTCCCTTTCATATTATTGTTATTATAACAATGTTATTATAACATTATTATTATTATTATTATCACTATTATTAATATTATTGTTGTTGTTGTTATTATAACATAACCATTATTATGATTATTATTGTGATTATTGTGATTATTTTTATCATTATTATTATTATTATTATTATTATTATTATTATTATTATTATTATAACACTATTGGTGTTGTTGGTGGATGTTTTGGTTCAGTCCGTTTCAGTCCAACAAACAGCAGCTGGAAGTCGAATGTGTTTGAAGAGGAATTTAAGGTTTGGACTGACGAGAATGAAAAGAATGAAAATCAGCTGTGGATGTTCACAAAAAAACTGTGTGTGTGTTAACAGACGGTCCACTGACACACACACACACACACACACACACAGCAGTGTGTTAGTGTGTTTGGGTCACTGAGGTTTCTCCACGTGCTCACAGAACAGCTCGTGAAATCAGAGCGTCCTCGGTGGCCCCGCCGCTCCTGGACCAGAGCACACACACACTCACACACACACACACACACACACACACACACACACTCACACACACACACACACACACACACACACTCACACACACACACACAACACAACACACACAACACATCCGCCTGCTTCACACGTGCATGTTGGGAACAGCCACAGAGCCAAAACCGCTGACATGTTTTCTCCGTGTTGGAGAGCGAAGGTGATGATGATGATGATGATGAAGAGGAAGAGCGGGGGGGCTCCAGCACGTGGCGTCACATGCGACAGGATGGAGGGAAGGAGCGGCCAAACAGGAGGAGAGGAGGAAAGAGGAAAATATTCCTGATTCACAGCAACTTCACACAAACAGACACACACACGAGACGCTGAAGAAACACATCATCTTCATCTTCATCATTATCACTTTCATCTTCATCATCTTCATTTTCATCATCGTCATCATCATCATCATCATTTTCATCTTCATCATTTTCATCATTATCATCTTCATCTTCATCTTCATCTTCATCATTATCATTATCATTTTTATCTTCATCATCTTCATCTTCATCTCATCATCTTCATCATCTTCATCATCATCATTTTCATCTTCATCATTTTCATCTTCATCATCATCATCATCATCATCTTCATCGGGGGTTAGTGTTAGCTTGAGGTGCTGTGATGCTTCCTGATGATCAGCTGACTCGCAGTAAACTGATCTGATCACAGGAAGTTTCACGGCGACGTGGCTGTGAATCGTTTTGTTCCTCAGAGGTTCGTCCTTTCCGAGGACCTTCAGGAGGGAAACTCAAAGCGTCCATCAGATTTCCGTCTTGTTGCTTTGAAGTCTTTAAACGGGCAGGAAAGAGCGTGACAGCTGCACAGACAGGCTGCAGCACGCCGCTCACCAAACTCAACACTCGCCGGTCGTCAGCGTTCCTCCGTTTTTTTTTTTTTTCTTCACGTCTGTGTTCATAAACCCGAGCGGCTCCACGAGTCATCCCGTAAAACTCCCACATCAAACAAAGTCAGAGCCCGAGGTCGACGCTAACGCTAACGCTCTACTAATCAGGCTAACGAGGCGCTGCTGCTCCGACAGGAAACACTTTCCCATCAACACTCAGTATTCATGATTAATACTATAAATAATAATATTATTATAATATAATATTATAAATAATAAAACTTAAAACTTCTAATGATGAAAATAAATCATCGTTTGAAGGCGGTTTGTCATCACTTTTTCCAAATCTGCTGCAGAAATGTTGGGACGTTTCACGTTTTCTCTTTTCCTCGTGCGGCGTGAACGCAAGGAAACAAAGCAGCTTCACTCCCACTGACCTTCACAATAAAACACCCAGACCGACACAATAAAAGACACAAACACGTTCTCACACCCACGTAAAGAGCTGATGTCTCCAGATTAACTTAATTTTTCTGAAGAACTGACTTCCTTTTTTTTAGCGCATCGTTCTCCACCTCAGATTGTTTCCCACAATCCTCTTCTGCAAAAGTTCCCTCAAAGGTTCATTATCAGATCATAAAACATACATCACACAGAGTGCCGCCTGCTGATTGGACGTGTGCCGCCTGCTGATTGGACGTGTCAGAGCGCCGCCTGCTGATTGGACGTGT
>JAOXYL010000010.1:13053479-13075224 GCA_028564955.1 Terapon puta
TTCTGAACTTCAGTAGCACGTACTTAAAATAAAAGTGTTAAACAAAAAATGTGAAGATTTAACAAAAATCTGCAAGACAATTACTCTGAATACTATAATACTATTTTGATATAATAATGTGATATATAATATATTATTTCATAAACTAATATTCATTATGCTGCTAAATAGTAAAGTCTGAAACAAATATATAAACAGAATTGTTCTAATCTTACTGTAGCTTTGATAATTCAAAATATTATGCTGCTTTTTATCATTTATTGTCAGATTTAGAAAAAAGAATATTTACGAATTTATGTTTAATGGCTATAATAAAATGTTTTTATCTTATTGACAGTCTCATTGTATTTTACATATAGTTCCTTTAAACAGGTATTTTTAGAATATATTTTGTAATTACATAATTTAATTTCTTACAGTGTTGTTTTCTGATTTTATAATAATTCATTTATTTAATTAATTTATGGGATGTGTTACTCATCAGGTGTCTTTTTAAGTTTTCTTTTGAAGGTGTAATGAAGTTAATGTTTGGTTGTTTTTATGTTAACTTTATGGCCACTCACACTTGAGTCTGTCGCACAAAGTCTGCAAAGTGTTGGTCTCTGGCACACAACTCAATTATCCTCAGACGCTCCTGGATTTCCTGCAGAGAGGTCAAAGTTCAGAGAGATGAAAACATGTTTATGCAACGGGCAGCAAGGACGGATGTGAACGAGTTGTAGACTGAAGAGGAGGAGGAGGTCCTGCAGGTAAAAATACCCAACGCTGTAGTACAGACCTCCTGTTGAGAGTGAAAACACCTCTGAGCCAGTAAAATGTCACAACACTCGCCGTCTCGGTCCAAAGAGTCAAACACGTTTTACTAAATGCTCCCTGTGGCTTCAGAGACTGAAGCCAAAGCTAAGGAGAAAGTATAGAGAAGGAGCCAAGGACTCAACTCTTTTAGCTCCAAGAAATCAATGGACTTCATGTGTGGTGAAAGAAAGAAATAATAGCAAAAATCCAAAAGTATTAACAGCTAAATGCAGTAAAATAAAAGTACTGATTGAGGTGAAAAAATAGTATATAGATTATTAGAATATTACTACTTCCACATGCAAGCAGCTTTTTTATGTTAAAGATGGTGGAGGTTAATTTCTAACCATATTCTAAAAATAAACTTCTATGCTGATGACATCCAGGTGTACATTGCCAAAATATTATTTTACTTCCTTCCTTCTTTCCTCCCATCCTTTCAGATGTTCATAACAAACAAACAGTGTCTGTACCTCTTTGGTTAGGGTGGTGTTTTGGTAGATGTGTAGTATCTCGTCACTGCTGAGATCCTTGGAGCCATCAGTGCTGACGGAGCTGCTGTACTGGGGAAGGTCGGGGTCACAGCAGCTGTAGTACTGGGGCACATCATCGTCATAGCGACGGTAGTACTGGGCGGTGACAGGATCACTCTCGAACATGGGGTTGAACTTTGTGGCACGCTCCAGTGTCGGCACACTGTCACCCCGTCTGAAAGGAAAAAATCAGAAAATTTAGTTTTACCTTTACTTTATTTTGACTCAATTAAAACCTGATGCAGCAGCTTGCAGGATGTATGCAGACATAAGGCTGAAAAATAAAACATCCAACAGACTGTATCACTCTCACCTCAGCGGGTCCTCGGTGTCCTCCCCATCGTATTGCTCTCGCAGCGTCCTCGCCAGGAAGAAGATGATCCCAGCTGCCACCATAAGGAAACCGGCCACCGAGGCGATGGCGATGCCGACAACCAGTGGCTCAGAAACGTACTCCTCGCAGTGCTCACCGCGATACCACCAGTTCTCTCCAACTCGACACCTGCAGAAAGTGTGAAAGGTTCAGTTCCCAGAGATACAACATCTCCTGTCAGTCAGTGTCACAAGCTACACTGACTCAGTGTTCATAAGAAAAGTCTCTTGTTTCTCCTTCTGTTTATAGTAAGCAGTGTTGACGATCAACACAAAATAAGCAAACACGGATAAAAGAAAACATTAATCTGGTTGTGTCTTGGCTATTTCCACATAGAAATGTAATGTAAACACTCCTTAAGGGATATTTAAACTTCCTCTGACCTGCAGATGGCGCCTTTTCCAGGAATAATGTCACATTTGCCGTCGTTGAGGCAAAAGTTGGGCTGCACCTCGCAGACACTCTGACACGGCAGGCCGTCCACGCTGAGATATCCGGCATCACACACACACTCGGCCTCACCTGACCAGCGGTTCACCATACACCTGGAAAACTCGTTACACGCCTGGAACTTACAGGGGTCTGCCCGGTCACCTGAGGAGGAAGCAACGACACAGAAACAGAAGACATTTTTGTATCATGCAGTTCAGGTTTTTATCACAGGGCTAAAGTGGGTAAAGTGGGGCAGCCTACCTCACCTGAAATAAGAAGGACCTCTGCTAATGCTAATGTCTAAAGTTAATATTTGTTTCAGGAGGGAAGATGAGTCTTTATAAACTGTTTAGAAAATCATCTTGTTAAGTGGACTTAGTGTACTTTATTATTACTGAAGCTTTAGGGCTCATTATGAAATGTAAATACACTAATTACTGACAGGAAGACACAACACTGTGAAAATAGATCTAAGTAGCTCAGTAACCCTGAAAGACCTCAGAGAAGAGCGGCTAGTTCTTAATGTCAGAAAGAGTCAGTTGACGTGGTTCTGACCAGACGCCTCCTTTAGATCCATGTCCAATAGGGATGACACCATGAACGCAGCAGAGGGATTATTTACCCCATCTGGCCTGAGAGCGAGGCTGAGGACATTGTCGATGCTACGTTAGAGCGGTGTGAAGGTACACAGAAGAAAACTGAAAACCAGATTGTTTGACAGATGGTCAAAACATGGTCAAACATGATGCTTAAACCCCAGTATCTGTTTCTCATGACTGAATCACTTGATTCACGTACTGTTGCATTTTTTGATTCACCTTCAACAAGCTGTCATGATGACTTTAAGGAGGACTTGATGTCATGAAAGACCAGATGAGTACAGACTCAGGTATGGTTGACCATGTGCTTGTGCAATGGAAAACGTGCCTTCAGAGTGCAGTGAGTAAACTGATTATCACGTCCACAGTGAGCAGTGAGTCCTGACCGCAGTGACTCACTGCTGTAGATTAGGGTTATCAGGCTGTCAGGAGCTCTTCTGATTGGCTCAGACAGATTAAAGAGCTGCAGCTCAGGAGAGATGGACACACTGGAGGAAATGACAGTAAATCTCACATTACAGCCTCAGCTCCAGAAATCATCCTGCTGTCCAACCCACTCAGGTGGACGTGGCATTTGGACACATTATGAAGAACCTATTAAAAGGTCACCTGCCTCCTTCCACTATTTCAAACTACTCTTCAAAATTAAAGCTACACAAGCCGTTCCTCTGCAGACAAAAAATAACTACATTTCATTTAAAAAAGATCATAGGACATCACAGGACAAATCAGATATAAATAAATGTAAAAGACAGCAACCTGAGACAGAAATAAAAGAACACAGATAAGTGTTTTATTCAGAAATAGTAAAGTTCAAAATGTTCATTTTGTTCCTCCTGAAGGCCAAACAGAAAGTGTCCATGCGGTACTGGGAGTGTTTATGGGAGATGCATGCAGCACAAGTGGAGAGGGCATGAAAAGAAAAGACTCATGTCAAGTACAGGTGGTATAGTATCTGAGTAAATGTCCTGCACACCAAAGACTTGGGCACATCGTAAGAAACAGTGTACAGAAACTTTGCCTGGGCTCAGACAGACGGAGGTAAACAGCGTCCATGTTCATCAGTGTGAGTCAGTGTGTGTGTGCTGCTGCTGCTGCTCACGTTCCTCTCAGACAGATTATCTCAGGTATTAGATCAGACACAGGAGTTACTCTGTGCACACACAGGATTCAGCTGCTGAGCATGAAAGGTCTTACAACAAATCCAGATAAACACTGTCTGAAGAGACCAACTAGCAGTATTTATGTTTTTATATCAAAGATTTCACTCAGACTTCCTGATATGTACAATCTACATCATCTAAACTTCCTGCTGTTCCTTAAGAGAACAGAGACCCTCAATACCAACAATCAAACCTACATAGACACACATTTAGTCCACCTATAAACCAATGCTAATTCAATCATGCCTGCATTCAGATATTTGCACTGCAAAAACATCTACGTCATCACAGATTATTTGTCCAACATGCAAAAACTCAGTGTAGTTCAACTTGTTTTCAATGCAGATCAACCGGTTCAACCAATTGCTAAAAACTCATGAGGAAGCTTTTTTTGATCTGATTAGAACAACATTCATAAGAAAAGTGAACCCCCCCCCCCCTGCTTTATTTCAGTCCTACCTGATTCCACATCCAGCGAGTATTTGTCGATGGCCAGATTCATGGTCTGGTAAGCAGTGTTAGCAAAGTCCTCCAGGATGAGGTAGACAACATTGGTGACACCTCTGGGCACTGGCTTCCCAAACCTCATCCTGCTGTTCACCACAATACTGCCATTCCTGAAGTTGAGGATCTCCAGATTCTTGAAGTTGTTGAGGTTGGACTGCAGATACGGGACCAGCTGCAAGGTGAAGATAGATACATGTAAATCAGTACCTGTAAATCTAGAAATCCACAATCACTGAAACCACATTCTAACCCTTCTCACCAGCTGCAGGAACCGTTGCTCAAGAGCCTTGTACTCAGCGGAGCTCTTGTTGAAGAGGTCCATGGAGAAGGCCATGTTGGTCACCCTGAGGCTGAAGAACACCGTCAGGGCTCGGCCGGGTCGGGTTGGTAATGCGACGGCATCCAGGTCAGACCCCTGAGCCCCACTGGAGAAACCGCTGCTGTCCCCTTCAGTTGCCACGCCACCATACTGGAACACATCAAAGCTGACATCGATGTTTGGCACATCAGAAAAATCGTGCTCGAAGGGTTGGATCTCTGTGGCAGGTGTGCTGCTGTTGACTTCTTGAGGTGAGGATGTTTGGAGTATGTTGCTACTTAATTCCCCTTTTGAAGTATTAGTCGAGGTGGTACCCAAGTCTTCATTCTGTGTTGAAACCCCTGATGATGACTCCACAGAATCTATTGAAACACTTTCTGTTTTATTCATAGCAACAACAGATGGTGTCATATGGTGAAGAAAATCTGAGGTCAGATTACTCATTGGAGCTTCATCAAAGTCTTCATGGTTTGGGTGCTCATGCTGAACCGGTTCCTCATCCTCTGGTGCTGAATCTGACACTCGAGTGAATGGTGAGTCCTTTTCAGGTGAGAGTGCAATGCTGCTGCTGTGGTCTGAACTCACAGATGAAGTGAACACAGGAGCAGAAGTTGTTGTGGTGACAATCATGACTTCATCCACAACCAGATCCTCATCTTGGGTAACAACCGCTGGTGCCATTGTTATTACAGGAGCAATTACACCAATGTGTTGTTCCTCTAAAATTTCAATTTCATCATTGTCTTTGCTTTGTGGTAACAAAAGTTTGGGCGTTTCTGTGAATACTTCCAGAGCTGAAGGCTCCTCAGTGATTGTGTCAGAGCTGGATTCTTTAACTGTGACTCCCACAAAGGAGGGTGACTCTTCAATTGAGAGGACATCAGCATTACTGATGTCAGGTATTAAAGGTGCTTCTAGTGCAACACTCACTTCAACCTCGTCTCTCTCTGATACATCTATCTCTGATTCAAACCCATGTATGACCACTGGAAGCTTTATTGCAGCTTCAGTAGGTACCTCCACATGTTCAGTCATGTCTTGAGGATTGACTGCTGAATCAGTTTGTCCGGCATAAACAGGAGCCCCATGAGTCCATACTTCAGGTCCAGGAGAATCTGTAACTGGTGCTACAAGCGTATGTTGTTCAGTCAAGGAATAGTCGTCGTACATGCCAGATGCTTCCACTGTTTGCACTGAAAGTTCGACTGTCAAAGTTCCTTTGGGGGAGAACACAGGTGCTTCAGTGGTGGTTGAGTACCGAGGATCAGTGCTTATGTGCGGTGTAACCAAAACTTGGTCCAAGAAATGTTCCCCATGTGGATCCACAAAAGCAGGAACACTTGTTGGATGAGCATCAGGAAACTCAACTTCCATCGCAATTAAATCATCTGTCTTAGTGGTTGGTGAGCCAACATCAACGGCCTCCTCATCCTCATTTTCATCTTCTGTCTCCTCCAGATCAGGCGGTGGTAGCACCTCCAGGCTTCCGTCCCCCACATCATAGAAGCCAGTCCCATCAGAGTTCGCTGCCACCTGCCAGGACCACGGATCAGCTTCCTGACCATCTCCAGAGAAACCGGAGCCAGATCCTTCATCTGACATGACCTCAGAGCTTGTTTGAGTTTTCACCGGTGGACTGGGTGTGGCTGCATTGTCCCCTCGAGGGCTGTCATCCCCTGTAGAAGGAGCATTACTGAGAAGGAATCCCTCATCTTCTATATTTCCTTTATCTGTCAAACAGAAACAGAACACATGAAGAAGAACACAGCTGAGGTCTTCTTCCACTGACCTCTGATGAAGTTCAAACAGAGAAAATTATAGTGTGACAAGATAATCTTAAGTAAGGATCACAAGGACAAAATGTTACAGTGCTTTCAACCATATTATATGGACTTTGTCATCAGTCAGATCTGTGACTTACAGAACATTTTGTTCCTTTGGGTTAAAATTTTAGCGTCAAAGTTTGACTTTGAGCTGGGCTTTTTTCACCAAAGAATTGCATTTTAAACGCTTAAATTATTGTTCACAAATCTCTCATGTTTATCAATTAGATGATTTTTATTATTATTAAAAATGCATGTAAAACACTTAATTGTTCCTCATCATCACCAAACACTTCAGCTGCTAAATCTGATGAACATCAGTGTCATGACAGGGTCTTCTTGTCATCTATTTTTTCAAACCCCCCGTCATATAGTCCACCTCATGCTTTAAACTTTGATTCATCAAACTCTTGCAAAAACAAAAGCTGCTGTGAATTATTTGTTTCTGCCTGTTGAAAACCACCTGTTCTGAAAAAGGTCAAGGTTTGTGAAAGAAATAAAGAGCAAATATGAACATGCCTGTTTGCATGACACAATAACTTTTAGCAAACAAGGTAATAAATGTTGAAAAAAACGTTTCAGCATTTCAGGGGCTGCTCATTTGCTGTTTTGCAGTTTCTTTTCATGTCAACATACACAATGATATTGTATGTATCTATGATCATACAATATTTGATAATCAAATATCAGTTTATTGGACATTTAGCATTTATCAACCATCTGTTCAGTTGATGAACATGCACCCACCCTCTCGTGCTGATCCCATGTCGACTGTCTTCACAGGAAATTCGGCAGCAGGTGGAGGAGCTGTACTTTCGTCCAACATGAAGACGTCATTCTCACTCATCACGTCGCCTTGAGGGCCTTTCCACTGGTCGAAGGGGTCGAACAGGAAGTCATCTTTTTTCAGGTAAACATTGCTGCTGTCCATCTCGTGGCTTGGAGCATCAGGAGGCTTTTCTGCAGCGAGGACGTTATCCTAACAAGAGATTAAACCGTTTGTATCTTTGTGCCTTACATTTCTGATGCTGATACGAACAGAAAAAATACAGAGAAAGAGAAAAAACTGCATCAGTGTCTTATTTTCAATTTCATTTACCATGTTGTCAAAGGTATCGGCCGGTTGACTTGTAGGTTTCACAGCAGGTAACAAGTTCTCCACTGCACAAAAGTCAAAGTTTGTTAGAGTCAAAGCTTTTAGTCTTTAGTCTTTATTAACAACCTTCATCACTCTAACTTGGTTTAAATTCACTAACATGGGAAATACAGAATAATGAAGCAAAACCACAGTTTTTTTTCAGTGTAGCATCAATAAATCTGAACCAACATTAAGAGAATCCATGGTTGAGAGTGAATGGACTTTCTTTAAGCAGAGTCTCCAGTAACGTACCATTTTCCAGCTGAATGTCCGGCTGCGTCTCCAGGCTGCTGTTGGTCATGAAGTTGTCTTTGTGCAGAGCCTCTGTGATGAAATTGCGGAAGTCGGTGATGGTGTAGACAACGGTGGGCTGTTCGGCTGCTCCGGGGTAATTCTTCTCCACCAGGTTGTTCTGCAGAGAGATGAAGTCCAGCGTGTCGTTGGCGATGCCGCTGCCATCGACCTCTACTGTGATGGCATAGTGAACCAGGACCACCAAACCCCTGAAAGGGAAGAGGGAACGTTTCTCTTACGAGCCTGAAGTGACTGACTTTTTAAAGTCTACTCTTCTTCTTCACAATAAAAATTCAGTTTTGTACAACCCAGAAGGTGGAGTCTGGTGATTTGTGGGTAAAAAAAATGAATAAACTGGCTTCACTGTAAAAAGTGAAGCATTGGCTCTGTGGGTGAAGAAACCTGAAACTGCAAACTTGTCTGTAAATGTAGAGAACTTCCTCCTTCAGCTTGACGATTCCCGCTAGGATGACTTTCTACAACTGTGCAGAGTTCAGGTGAGTTTAAGAGTCTCTCTGAGCTCACAAAGTGAATTTATCAGTGTGGTCAGAGGATGGGGGGGCTTTCCTGGACAGAGGGGGAGGACAGCGAGCCTGTCGTAAAGCTTTAACAGTAATCCTGTAGAGGCTGCAGGTGGCCGGCGAACACCAAGTGACTTATCCCACTTAAGAGCTGATTGACTATTGTTAAGGACATTAAGAGGAAATTAGAGCAGAGTAGCAACAGAGCTCTTATTTACTGCGACAGTCAGGTGAAAGGGGCTTTAAGAGGGGAGACAATCTATAAGGACACGACCACAATGTGAGGAAATCCCTCTGAAAGAGTCATTTAGACTTCTAAACTCTCAGAAATCAACACTGATAACACCAATGTTGTGACTCAGAGCTTCAACACAAATATTAGTCTCTGAATGGATAGATCAGAAACAAAGAAATGTGAAAAACAAAAATGTGTTGATGAGACATCAGAGTCTCAGTCATGTCAGACATACTGATGGTGAAACAGGAAATGTGTTCACATCAGTGGGTTCATGAATCCTGTCATTATTCTCAGTGAGACCACGAGTGTTCAGAAAACCATCACTGATTACTGTAATGCTGAAGAAGAGTCTTTTCACTCCAGTTTCAAAGTGGATTCATGGAGCTGTAATTGTGATCAATATCAGAGATAATAAAAGGAAGTGGAAGTCACAGTGCCAATGTCAGTGTGTTCAGCTCTATGAGAGTTATGAGTGTGATTTTGATGCATATTGCAGCAATCTGTTGCAAAGTAAAATATAATAATCTTTTCAACCATCTGTGCATCACAAACTACAACAATACTGGAGTCCAGCATGAGCAGTTTCTGAAAAGAGCAGCAATGTTAGAGCTAAACTGACATCAAGCCCTGCTCAGTCTCTGCAGTTAAACCACGGGTTGATGGGATGGATTTATCAGGCTTTGGTGAACCTTCACACCTGCTGTTTCAGAGCTCTCTGGGTGACTGAATTTACCGTCTGAAGGGATATCAGGCCTTCAAGAAGCCTTAAAATTCAAAGAATGACAGAAAAATACAAAGATGCATCATGTGATCCTTCAACTGAAGCCAAAACATGAAAATCACCTAAATAACAAAACCATCCACATTTCTCAAAAGTTTAGATAAACCGCAGAGCCACACGTCTTCCAGCACTTTGTTTTAATATGCAGTGATGAAACAACCAAAGTACCTCAAACATCAGGAGAGAAAAAAATGTTTGTCCAACTTACCGCTCCAGGTCTTTCTGTGGCCTGAGAACAGAAACCAAACATCACTTTAATACATAAAATCCTCACTATCTACTCCATGTGCTGTGTGTCTGTTCGTAGCTCTACAAAGTCTTTTGAAGTAGAAACGTTTTCAAACAGTTGCAATGAATATCTGGTCATATTTGGAGGATCGCACTTGGAGAAACTGTACCTGAACTCAACGACGTAAACATTCTTGAAGCCCGGTAGCCTGTTGAAAGCCTCTTCAATCTAGACGTTAAAGAGAAAAAGGAACAGTTTGTCTTTCTCTGATACTTGTAGCTCTCCGCTCTTCCACGAAATTTGTTTCTGTGAAGCACCAGAGAAACTATAACAACTCCAAGAATAAAATATTTCAGGTTTCTGTGTTACTGAAGCACTAAATGAGCTCTGAATGACATCTGATTAGACACAAACTACACTAAATAAATCTATTAAAAGAACTTTACCTCTGACCTTTAAATCACAAAAGACATATTCCTGTTTTTTTAACTTATTATTTGTTATAATCGTATATTTGTTCCTGTGACAAATATACATAAATAAATATATTTGGGAAACAGGAAGTGACCCAGTTAGTTTGTTGTTGTGACTGACATGTGATGGACAGGAGGAGCCTGACATAACACCAAGAAGTGTTATCCATCAGACTTGGCACCGAAAGTACATTAAAAAGAGCAGTAAAGACATTCATTTTGTTTTTCCTCAATCTGCTTGTGAAGTCTTATTCGGGATACAAATCAGCATTTCTGGCTCTCGGCGGTCGTGACTGCTCTCTGCTGCCTCTTCACTTTTTCTCCCCTGCAGTCAAACTCCTGCTGTTTCTATTAGCCCTGTTATCCACTTCATATTCCCTCATTAATGACCCTGACCCCGATATTCAAACCATAAACTGGCTTCCCGCGTCACTAACGGTGGAGCAGAGCCTGAAAAACTCTGGTGGTTCGGGAATACACCGGCACTCTCTGCTTTCCTGGCACAACTTTTTTCCACCAACTAGAAGTGAGTCACTGCTCGTATTCTGTATGTCCTCTGATGTTTTCCAGCTCTGTTTCTGCCTCAGCAGGTCGTATAGCTGATCGCTGGCAGGTCCGAGGAAACTGAGCTTTAAAGCGTGAAGATCTTTAATGCGTGAAAAACAGCCAAGGCCTTTACAGCAGCACCCAACTCCTGAGTCTGCAGTTTGGAGGAAACCACAAGCAAGTCAATTTGGTAATGAGTGTGCATCCTGGACGTCAGAAAAGGGAGTAAAAGTGGAGAAATGACAGAAGTGAGTAAAGAAAGGGAGGAGGAGGTCTGGGCATGAACCACAGAAATCACAAAACCTGGCTGATGGACCGACCACAGCTCACTGCATCATCTGTTTCTGCAAAATAAGATGATGACAACAATGTGGGCCATAGTGAAAAACATGAACTCCTCTGTAAGTGATAAAAATCATCTGTGTCTTTCCTGCAGATCTTTGGCTCTGATGCTTGATGCTAACGTAACCGTGTTGAGAAAGACTGGACTCTTGGGTTACACATAAGTGGTATTGAGAAATCACATTGTCTACAAATATTTAAGATTCATTCAATGTTTAATTTCACAGATGCTGCAAGATTTTATTTGGTTGTTTATACTGTTGAAATGTTTCTCAATTTCCCATTTTCATAACAACTTACCCACACCCAGGTTAATGAATACCAAATTTAGAAATGCAAAACAAATAATCAAGCAAAATTATTATTATATTCTGATGCTCAAAATCTTCAAGACATAAAGTGTTTTCTTTAAATCATCAAAATATCTATGCCACACCAATTCTTGAACATGTTCTGAAGCACAGCAAATGTTTTGATCTGTGAAGCTAATTTTACCCTGCGCGTGAAGTGTCTGGCCAGCTGCTGGTAGTGGAAGCTGCTTGGATCTCTCAGAGCGTCGTTGTAGGTTTCTCCTCTTAGCTTTATGCTAAGCTCCACCACCTGGTCCTTCAGAGACCTCGGGGGCCATTGCAAGGTGTCGTCTATCTCATTACCGATCTGAAGGTGCAGGAACATACAGAAGCATCTATGGTTTAGGTATATCTGATCTTGAATGGGACAAAAATAGTTTGTCAATAACCAGATATTATACAGTTAATTCATGTTTTCTTACAGAGTTCTCGTCCTCGAACCCAAAGCCGTTGTTTCCGAGCAAATCATCATCAATATCATAAGGCCTTTCTGATAGATCAGGAAAGTTGCCATTGTTGTACTCCACCACGTACTTGGTCGTGACTTCCACAGAGGCACCAGGGGTGGCCTCCTTGATGACATCCACTGTAGTGCCTTGCATACTATCTGCAGTGACTTCCACAATTGTTTCTGGGATGATTTCACCAAGAGGCTTCGATGTGACTGCTACTGGAGCCTCAGTGTTAATTTTCTCTGCATTTTCTGGCATAACATCTGGGGATACACCCTCAACATCCTTTGGAACAAACTGGACACTGTCATCACTTGCGGCTTCGTCTTTTTCTGGTGTAACCTCAAGCACAGTCTCATCAGCTTCAGTTCCTGGATGTGCATGAGTCACCACTACTGAAGTTTCACTTGGAGACTCTGGAGGGTTTTCTTTCACAACTTCAGAGGATTCAGATTCAGATTCTTCAAGTTCAACCACCTGTGTTGGACTCGTGCTGATGGTTTCCGGTGGTGCTTCTACCTCAGAGTTACCTGGAAGTTCCACTATTACATCTGGTTCAGGTGTTTCCTCTACATCAGTCCCAGGCAATATGTCCTCTGGATCTTCTGGAATAACAACAATTACTGGAGTGACTTCTTCTTCAGACTCTGCAGGTGTTTGATCATGTGTCTCAGATTCCTCCACACCTTCTTCAGCTCCTTCTGCTTTCAGGTCATAAACAACAACTTCTTCCTCCAGCTGGTCCTCTGAAGACTCAGAGTTGGGTTCCACATTAGTTACCACTTCTGGTTTTGCTTCTTCAGGAGTTCCTTGTGCAGGTTCTGTCTTTTCTGAAACTTCCTCTACGACTTCTGATTCTAGTATTGGCTCTTTTGCTTCTTCTCCAGTTTCTTCTTCGGGTTCCACTTCTTGTGCTGGTTCTCCTGCAGGTTCTGTTTCTTCTCCAGTTTCTTCTACATGTCCTGTTTCTTCTCCAGTTTCTTCCATGGGTTCCACTTTTTCTGTTGGTTCCCCTACATGTTCTGTTTCTTCTGCAGGTTCCGCTTCATGTTTTCGTTCTCCTGTAGGTTCAGTCTCTTCTACAGTTTCTCCTGCAGGTTCCATTTCTTCTGTTTGTTCTCCTGCAGATTCAGTGTCTTCTGCAGATTCCACTTCTTGTGCTGGTTCTTCTACACGTTCTGTTTCTTCTGCAGGTTCTGTTTCTTCTACAGTTTCTTCTGGATGCTCCACTTCTTCTGCTGGTTCTGCTGTAGGTTCTGTTTCTTCTACAGTTTCTTCTGCATGTTCCACTTCTTCTGTTGTTTCTCCTGCAGGTTCTTTCTCTTCTGCAGTTTCTTTTGCAGTCTTGCCCCCTTGTGCTGGTACCCCTGAGGGTTCTACTGGGTCCTCTGTGATTTCTTCTATGAACTCTGTTTGTTGCACTGGTTGTTCTGCAGATTTTGCTTCTTTAATAGGCTCTTTCGCTTGTTCATATTCAGCTACATCTGGTCCTTCCTTCTTTACAGGTTCTGTAGTTGATTCAGATTTTTGTTTTTTGCCTCCAGTTGGTTCTTCAGTGGCCTCAATTGTTCCCTTTGTTTCTTTAGAAGTCTCATCAACTGTTTTTACCGGCCCTTCTTCAGTGACTGCTGTTCCTGTTGTGTCATGTCCTTGAGCTCTTACTGCATCCTCTGTGGTAACTGTTGCCACCTCTGCTTCTTCAGGCTCTTTTTCCTCTGCAGCTTTTACTATTTCCTGTTCTGCCACAGTAACATGTTCTGCTTCAACTACTTGTTCTTCTGTTGCTTCATCAACAACAGTTTCAGTTAGGTCTTTTACATCCGTCTTTGTTATCAACTCAGAGGACTCCACTGTGGCAGCTTCTGTCATTTCATCTTCAATAACATCTGAAATGTTTGCTTCCTCTTCTGGCTTTTCTGTTGCCTCCACTACTTTTTCTTCCTCAACATGTGTGTCCATCTCATCCAGTGTTGTATTTGGTGGTACCTCCTCAGTGACATAGGAAGTGCCTACTTCTTTATCATCTTGTAATATCACCATGACAGGCTTAGAAGTAACCTCAGCTATTAGTACTGGTTTGTCTTCTTCTTCTTGTGCTTTGCCCTCAACAGTGTCTTCACTCATTTCTCCTATCTTAGGTGTTGTCATGAGAATGGAGGCCTGGGAGGGAGGTTCTCTTTCTGTGTCCAAAACAGATTGTTGGTCTGGAGTTAGATTGATAAAGATTTCAGTTTTTTCTTCTGAATCAGGATCTGTTATCAAAAATACAGTAGGAGATGCATCTATGCTGACTTCAACTTTGCTAACTTCTACAACAGCTTCTGAAGGATGTTCTACAGGTGATTTCTGTTTGCCATCTTCAGGTTCTTCAAGAATTGTCACCTCAACTAATTCAGGCCCATCTGGTTCTTTTTCATCAACTAATGAATCCTCGTTGCTCAAGGCTAAATCTGGCGTGATATCCAAAGAATTGTCTGAAATATCTTCAACTTCTGGTCCCACAGTGGCTTTGAGAGATGTCTCTGTGACAGACTCAACCACAGCTTGTGATGGAGTCGTAGCATGCTCTGGGGATTCTTCCTGCCCTAAACCCTCCAGTGTGACAGCTTCTGTTGCTGGTATTACTGTAGGCTTTGCAAGACCTACAACAGAAGCTTCGGTGATGACCTCTTCAATTGCAACCTCTGAGGGAGGCTCCTCACCTTCTGGGTTAACTTCTTGAATCTCCCCAGAATCAGGGACAGCAACATCTTCAAGAATGATCTTAGGAATCTTGCCATTTTCTACAACAATTTCCTCTTGTGTTTTACTTGGAACTGTTTTGTCTTTTACAACTTCCTCAACAATCTCATCAAAGGCAACCATCACAGTGCCCTCTTTAATGTCCACAGCTTCCAATTTTTGCAAAGGAACATCAGTGACAGTGGTGACCAAAGGTGGACTTTCTGAGGTTATGCCATCTTTAATCTCCTGTACATCTTCAGTATTTTCTGCCATGTCAGCAGCTGCAGGCTTAGAGGTCAAATACACAGGAACCTCAGTCAAGAACGTTGCTGCCTCCTGAATGGACCCTTCAGTTGCAGAAAGATGAGGAGTCCAAGCAGTAACTGCAAACCCTGCAGGAAGCTCATCTCGGTCAGCTGTGTCCAATCCGATGTCATCTGCACCCATAAATGAAAAAAATACAGATGAAATTACACATTTCAGATTTCTGCTGAATTAAAAGGTATGCTCTTCCTTCAACATTTCTATTCAACAAGTGTGATACCACGACCACAAAACCTTGTGAAAAAGTTAAAACTGTATGTATTTTTAGTATTCAGTCATATGAATGTAGGAATATCCAGAACCTGTCAAAGAGTATTGCCAAAACTGGTTCTAATAATGGAAAGTCGTACTTCTGGGTTATAAAAACAAATAAGCCTGCATTTTTTTTGTTTCCTTTCTAACATTTCCAACAGTGTTTTCTGTTTAGATCTGTGGCTCCCTGTTTGTTGTAGCTTATAAATTATATCCTTTTATATCTCAGTTTTAAACTCTACATCTGCATACTTTACTTGCTGCCACTAGGACTCTACCAAGGACTAGTTTTGATACAATGGATGTAAACTTAAATAAAACTGTTTAAAGTACACATTTGAAGAGACATTTGACTTCCAGCTCCTAAATTTGCACAAACACAAAGTGCAACAGTCAGCACCCCTGGCTCAGTCCACAGAACAACCACCTGTAGCTGTGATCTCACTAACCCTGATCTGTTCTGCAGTAGCTCAGTCACGTCTACATCTCTGCTACTTGTTCGCTGTTCAGCCTCTCTCCATTGACCAGACTGCTGCCTGTAAATAGGCTTACAGATCTATTCTGAGAGTAGAGCGTGTGACGGGAATCAGCCTCCTGCACCCATTGCCATCTCCTATAAGATAGACGGGGGTGTAAGGTGAGGGACAGCAGCCGGCAGACTTTTCTAATTGTAGAAATATTTAGGTTTCTACAGCCATTGTTCTTCATGGTTTATGTCACCACTTATCACAGGGTCACGAATGACTTTCTAAGGGTCAAGAAGAGGTCAACAATAAGACACTATTCACCACCTGTTTTCAGGTCCTGTAGTAAAATAGATTAGCTGCCACCTCCTAGTTTAAATCTTACTTCCTTACATGTTCAGACAAAGAAGAAATGCAGAAGCTTGCACACAAATTTGGACACAAAGTTAGAAATTTAATTTAAAACACTATAAAATGCATAATGCTCGGTAGCTCTTTAATAATAAAAAACAAAGCTTTTATATAAGTGTTTTTCATTCACAGTTAGAATGATGATGGCAAATTTAGCTGCATCCATTAATCATAACAGTCATATTTTATTTGAAAGATTTATTAAGTCTCTTCATTTCAAACTGAAACACTTTTCCAGCCTCAGGTGTGTGTTTACCTGGCAGAGACACTGACTCGTCAGGCTGGACGGTCGTTGTTTCAGAGCTGCAGGAGAGAGAGAGACAGCAAAGTGTTAAAAACAACAACCCAAACAAGCAGCAGGTTTCTTACCAAACTGTGACAGAAATCTTTTCAAACATTTCAAAATTATTTTAGTTTACCACAAACTTAACATGAATGAAATGTTGTTTTCAGGTGACAGCCCCTCCAACGTGAATATTTACTGTTCATCTTTGTCACATATCAAAGTAAAAGTAAATATTTAATTTTAGATCATTTCTCATACAATTCAGGACAATGGAAGACTCCACTATTTTCACTGTAAAGTTGGAAAAATTAATTGATTAATTGATTTTTAAAAACGACTAAATAAAAGTGAGTTGAGAGGAAACTGTAAACAAGGCTGTTTCTTTTTTCAGTTAATTAAAGGAATATAACAGAAACAATGTATATTGTTTTACAGGACAATTATAAATAAATTATACTTATATGAAAATAAAGTTATTCAGTCCTGACAGAAATCCATAAAATGAGCTTTTGCACTGCTGAGCATGCAGATCGTAGCGCTATATACAATCTTAAAGGGGAGTCACCTATTTTAAGATTATGTTCATATGTCTCATGTTCTTTGTGTTTCCCATCTCTCTTATCTCATCTGAGAGAATAACAGAGAAAAAGAACATCATGGCGAAAACAAGGTTCAATTTCTCAGGTTTCTAACATTTACCAAGAATTTGGGACACAGAAAGAGACTTGGAGTCACACTCGCTGCCAGTGAACAAACATCTGTGGATCCTTAAAATAGCTGGTATTCCCCTTTAAACTCATTGCAACGCAGCCATTGCAACACAGCTGGGCCAAGGCATTTTTACAGTGAGAATTAACAGAAACCACACGACTGTAAAAATTACAACAAGCCAAATAAAGCAAAGACAACAAACAAGCATCTTGTACACAAAAACACTCGAGTTCGGCTCCTTGTTGTCTGGCTGAGCATGAAGCAAGCAGCAAAGCGGTTTCTTGTTTCTGGCTGGTCATCAAAACTCTTAAAGTCCAGTTTCTCCTCAGTTTTAAATGCATATCTATTCAAGAAAAATTATCTGATTTCAGGATATTTATCTGTCACTCCTCACTCCTCATGACTATCAGGTGTTTAAATCCACCACCCGACTGGACTCTTTTGTCTTGTAAATATCTGATGTGTACGTGTAAACGTATACGTGTACACATACATAAATCCGTAAAATGAACTGGACTTAAGAGATTTTCTTGCTGATAAACTGCATATTTTTCTGATCTATTCGGCTTTTTTCTGTTTCTCGGTGAACTGAATCCAGGCTCGGCAGGTCGTGTTTGGTGTTTTCAGGCCTACCTGCATGGAGGAGGACCTGCGGTGGGCACACTGCAGCAGGCGATGAAACACAGCACAGGTGTCAATACAAACCAGACTTTATGTCTACAGCTTCAGTTATAAGGGCAGAGTTGTTATTGTAAAAATGTTTAACAGGTCACTTAGACCAAAGACTCAACGTGTCACTAAAATGACTGTTAAATCAGTATTTTTTGCACTTTTCGAACATGTTCATGAACACCAGCACAAGGACAGTTGTAACCCAACACACTGACCTGTTCATCGCAGCCGCCATGTCAACTCTCTAAAAGAAAGACACATTATCAAAACAGAGGATTTTCACCATTTTAACCCAACAAACAAAAGAACAACCACAGATGATTGTACATCAGTAACATGTATTTCAGACAGCAATAAATAATGAATCCAGCTAATGCCTTGTCTCAGCCCAACTCCAAATATCTTATTTTAGCATATTTGTTGACACCCAAAAGCTGAAATGAAGTACTAATCCCAAAAACTCAAAGGAGACAGACACTCACATTCCTGATGAGTCTCATGTGCTCTTCTGACTGGCTGAAGAAGCTGCCGATGTCCATGACGCTGAGCGAGCCGTCCATGCAGCGACCGACCCAATCCTGGTACTCGTCCCGCTCAGGCAGCCGGTCCCAGAAAATCTTAAAGGCTTCCCACACCGTCTCCTGACACACTAAGAGACACGTACAAACATGAAAATGCTTCACTGCACCAGTGAAGAAAGCTGCTCGTATGGAGGTGAAGGATGGCAGCTCCCACAGGCGAATGATGAAGAAAGAAATTAACGGAAAATCTGACATTTTGAGACTGCAACAACAGGAAGTTGTTTTTCCTTCTTCATCACAATATTTGTGACTCTCACACAACAAACCAAAGCATCTGAACAATGCAGAAGCTTGACCATGAGACTAAAAGTGTTTTTGCAGAGCATCTGTGTCTGCATGACCTCTGACCTCTCTGGGATCGGCTGCCTTTAATGACAGCCGACTTGGCGTTTAAGCTTCTAAGACCGTTTGGATAAGAGCTTTGGTGAAACACCTCAAGTGTCAAAGGGAAAATGCAAAGAAAAGGGAAATTTTGCACATCTGGCGTACGCTTAAAGACAAGAGGAACCAGTGAGCTTCAGCTAATCCAGCACCAGGAAGCACCAACGTACCTCTGAGGTGAAAGTAGCTGAGGTGGTTGGAAATGGCCTGGTCAAATGTCTCCTGACTGCACAGTTTGACTCCGCTGGGAAACAAGATATTCCTTTTTCTTCGAGTCACAGAGCCGTGTCGTCTGTATAAAAGCTGATCCGAGTCCACCACCGGCTCGAGCGAATGTCCGCCATCCTCCTCCAAATCCACCTTCAAGCCATGAGTGGCACCTGTGGGCGTCCGAAAATCAGAAGAATTCACTGAGAGCAGCTGCGATTATTTCTATTTTATTATTGACTTTTTTGTTTGTTTTTGTCCAAAAACTGGCAAATATTGAAAAATAAATGGTGAAAGCTGAGAATTCAGGATTTTCTTGAAACCATACAACCTCTCAAGAATCAAAATACTTTTTATATAATTGTCAGTTCATTGATTAAATGATCAACTGCAGTGTTCCTCTTTCAATTTTAATTTCAATAATTGTTCAAATGATCTACACTTCACTAAATATCAGAGACAAATGCATCTTTGATTTTCCGCCTTTTCTCTCCCGTCAATCATCTCAGACCACATCAGGTTTAGCTGGTGACCCTTTTTAGGGGCCAGCCCCCATGTTGGGCACCGCTGGACTAACTAAGTGAATGAAGTCGTTAAATAAGCTCCACTGTGCTGCTCTAACACTGATGAATAATAATAGATGAGAACAGACAGAATCAGACGTCAGTCTCAGGAGACATTTTGCTTTTGATACTTTAAGTACCTCCGGCTGATAAAACGTGTACTTTTACTTCAGTGTGATACTGGACTTTCTCCGAGAAGGTGTAAAAATGTGTTAATGAGGATATAAAATCAAAACGAACCTGTTTCCTGGTAGATGAGTCCTGACAGCAGCACGGCCACCAGCGCCCACACGAACAAACTCCCGCTCTTTCCTGCCATTTTCACAAAGTCTCAACCTCCGGGCCCAGACTCGCTGCTGCTCACTTCGCCCTCCTTCTCACGGTCGTCCATCCACCAGATCGCATGGCGTTCGTCAAGTTAAAGAGGAAATTCAGATCGTGGAGGTTCTCCGGAGCTCGGGCCGTCCTGTGGTGGCGTCGCCGGGCTGCTCGTTGCTCTCAGGTGAGCAGATGGGACTTTGCGGGCGGGGAGATTTTTTTCTCTTTGCTCTAATCCTATTTGTTAATCTGCTGGAGTGGATGACTGTCAGAGCCTCGGTGCTCCGCTGCAAACCTTCAGTCTTTCTTTAAGGAAGTCAAAGTGGCTGATGTGGAGCAAAAAGACCAACTCTCAGGGTTCAACTTTATTTAACAGCTTAGATTAGCAGCAGGAACAAACCTCGAACACATCAGGTGTGACGTTCCTACCTGAGCTCTGCTTCAGCCACAGAGGTTCATTTCCCATCAGGCGCCGGTGTAAGTCATGCTTCCTGCTCAAACTGTTAAAAAAAAACAACAAAAACTTCTGTTAACATGCCAAAAACACTTTTAATTTTATTCAAGTTAATGTCATTAACAGCATCGCTCCTCCTGCTGTATGAACTGATAATGAATGACAAAATAATAATATTTATTAAATTATTATTTCATATTAAGTTACAGCATTCATAAATATGTAAATGTTCTTTCACCTGCATTAATAACCACATTACATTTGACCTGATGCACATTTTATTTTCACATTTCAAACCTTCAGAGGACTTTAAAACATCTGATGTGTGAACTTTAGTGCCTGAATGGAAGTGAAATCAGCCAGGTGGTCGCAGCGGATTACCTGAACGGGCCGCGGGGTCACATCCAGCATGAAAAGGTCAAAGGTGAGCAAACCCGCCTGTTTTCACTAAAGTTTTAACTTTGACAATAATCCAGCCGAGGCTGTTTGACATTGTGTGAGTGGCTAAATAAAGAGGTCACATTCACAGTTAGACATAAATATATATTCGTACAGAAACACACAAAGAAGTCCATTCGTTCGTTCTCAGTATTTAAAGATGGGAAATACGTACATGTTTCCACGTGTTGTTTCAGCCGCTCTGCAGATTACCGCTGATCAGAGGAAATAAAAATCTGCATCAACAACAACACAACATTTTAAAAAGAGGAAAAAAGAGAAAATTTGGTTTAAATCAGCTCAGAGTCACTGATGACAAAATGTCCTGACTGCGATCGAATAAATGATCAATAATAAAATAAGAAGAGGTCACATTTTGACAGAATCCATAAAGATGTATGTTCGGGGATTAGCCAAAACTAACCCACATTATACTTAAACATACATGTTATGACATTACACAGTTCAGAGAATCAGGGGGAGTAAATCTGAAGTCACAACAGATCTTGAATTAGAAACCGAACGTCGTCACTATAATTAGCCTCGTCCTCGTCCAGACTGCCCCCCCCCCCGCCGCCCGACAGTCAACAATAGCAGACATCTTTTATTGGATGAAGAGATTAACGAGAGGCAGCGCAGAGGAAACCAGCGGAGGAACCAAAACACGAACACGAAGTGAGAGACGACTTTTCTGCAGTGAAGAAGCGTTCGAACCGATTCAGACCATCAACATCCAGTTTGAGTTCTTCTGCTGGTTCTCCGGACGGAGCCGGGTTTCTGTGGAGTCCAGCAGAGTCTGGATCAGTCTTCCACCTTCAGGACTCACACTGATTATTTTTGGGAAGCAGGATCTTCATGAAAGCCCTAAATCTGTCTAATCTTCACCTCCCGTCGCTCAGATTAAACAACCTGCGACCGCCGGGGCAAAACACGACCTCTGCACCCTCTGATACTACACCAGGACCAGGACTAGGTCCAGGGCCAGGACCAGGACAAAAATGACATTAATAACTGATAATTATATGTATATATGTATATATATATATATATA
>JAOXYL010000019.1:17327-29201 GCA_028564955.1 Terapon puta
GTCTTGTTGAAGGCTGACGTCGAAGAGGAGAAGGCTTACAGTCCGGCACTATGGGCTGTGCGATGACGGCAGTTAAAGAAAAATCAGTGATTACAAATATCCCCAGGAGAATCGTCAACAGAAAAAATGCATAACGAGCAGTAGAGATTGTATAGTATAAGACTGAATCTTATATTTCCAGTTCTGAACTTTATCCCAGTTCTGAACTTTATCCCAAGTGTTGCACATATGATACTGTTTCTAGCAGTTAGGGTTAGTGTTAGTTTAGGAATTTGGTTGTATGATATGATTTTTTTCCCCCCTCAGTGTCAGGCTTTGTAGTGTATCGAATGGTCCACCATGAATCTCTGGCTTTGACTTGAAGCCTCTGATAACTAACAAACAGCTAAACCCATCAAGTCACTGGACTGAAACACTCATGTGACAAAAGACCAAAACCCTGTCAACTTCATGTGAATTCATAATTTGTGACCGCACAGCATGTCGTCATCGATCAGAGAGATAGTTCATCTGTTGTGAACGTGTTTGTTTGTTCTGTCTTGATCTTTGACCCTTCCACTCATCACAAACACATGCTTGCTCAGTGAAATGTCTGTGATAAATAATGCCATATTTCTCTCTCTGTTTTCAGGTCCTGGCCTGGTTTGAGGAGGGAGAAGAAACTATCACAGCCTTTGTGGAGCCTTTTGTAATTTTACTTATTCTTATAGCCAACGCCATCGTTGGTGTGTGGCAGGTGAGAGTTTCAGATTCTGGTTCGGTTCATCTAATTCTCCTTTATAATAGAGAAAAGGGTCTGGCAATGATGAGGCAATGAGTATTTTATTCTGGTTTGGATTGTCTTTTATTATTGTTTGGATTGAAGTGGGATTTACTTCAATAAATATACAGTTAGCATAAATCCAATTTCATCACACAGCAGAATGATGAGTTTTCTGTAAAACAGTTTTACACGTTCCCAGCTCTTCTAAATGGAGCTTTGTTGGTTTCACCAGTACAAGTAAACACTTAAGGATCACATTTTATAACAATAAGCCAGCATTTAAACCTGTGAAATGTATTTTATTTTTGAGCTGCTGATCTTCTGTAAACTGAGCTCATCTATAGTCTTCTTATAAATATCCTTCCCTCGTTAAGTCGAGGGACTTAAGTTGATTATGTATCCATTGCAGTCTAATCCGCTGCAACACTATCGTTAACTGCACTGTCCAAAAGGTTGAATCAACACCTCTGTGACGCAGTTTCAACAGAAAGGCTTTTGTATTTGGAGTGCATGAGATTTAACAGTTGAACCTAAGACACTTGGCAACTAAGTGCATATGTCAGTCTGAAATGCGGTCACCGGAGAGAACTGATATTAATGATCTGCTGTCGTTTTGCTGAAGATCAAACTCTGCTGTGCATCAGTGTACGGTGCCCTAGACACTGAACTAAACTTATCTGATGTACCTGAGTGTCATCCTGCTGTGATTTGTATGTTTGAACATTTGTTGTACTTCCCTTGCACTGCTAGTCCACTCAGAGTAATGAAAGTAATTTTTTTTTTTTTAAGACGACTTCCTGTTGAAGAGGAAGAGTCTGTCAGTTGTCATCAGCAGTCTGTCTGTCTCATACACACGAGGCTGGCTTATTTATTTAGAAAATGTGTGGGTAGTCTTCTCTGAGTGATGTGTTTTTCTTGCTGATGAAGGATAGAGATGATGGTGAAGGATCAAATTGGAAAACGTCAAGAGGCAGAAAATGATGTGACTTATATTCACATTTTCATACACTTATCGCCTAATGTCCCCAACCGAAACCTAATAAAATAAACATCAACTTTGAAATAGTCCACACCTCTCCAAAGGGAAACGCTCTCATGCTGTTTAGTCCAGCAAGCACCAAGCACACACATGTATTAGTTTATGTGATATTATCAGTTCATCTTAGAGCCACTTTGAAATCTCAGGCACTGAATCTCCTTTTCTCCCCACCAGGAACGCAATGCTGAGGATGCCATTGAGGCACTTAAGGAGTATGAGCCTGAGATGGGGAAGGTGTACCGGCAGGACAGGAAAACGGTGCAGAGGATCAAGGCCAGAGACATTGTGCCCGGTGACATTGTGGAGGTTGCTGGTAGGTTGACCTTGTCTGTGTTTTAAACAGACATGGCTTCACTGCAATTATTCTAATTGATTTAATCTTCTTCTACTGTTATACTGTTTTATGTGCCACTTAGACTGAAGTATCGGCAAGCTCAAAGGTTGAGAGGTTGGTTTGATCTGTAGACTTCTCTTAAGCAAAGGAAACATCTGTATTTTTCATGAAGCTTGACTATCACAGAAAATTGTCAATTTACAGCTTTGATCAAGTTTCTCTGTGAAACAATGTATTTTCCCCACATGCTGTTTTTTTGAGGGGACGTTGAAGATGAGAATTGGGGTTTTAATATGATTGTCACAGCCTACTGTACAGATCAAATGAGTCCAGGTATGGTCATGGATCACATTTAGTACAAGCTTGAGTTGAAACCTCCCCCATTCCCATGTGCCACTGCAGAGGTGACTCACCCTGCAAGAGTGATGTATTTTGAGATGTTCTTATTAACCCATTGTCTCAAAGGGCTGGCGCAAACGCTATTAAAGGCCCACTTCACTGTGTGTATGTGTGTGTGTGTGCGCACACCCATACACCACCAGGTTTGGGCTCACTCGACAGCCATGCTGCTGCTGCTGTAGCCGTGCAGCTCGCCCCGACTCAACAGTTTTCCCCCTGTGCAGTATGTGAACTGAGTGATTCATGCTGCTGAGATTCAGTCAGCGTATTTCAGCAGCTGACATCCTCGGGATGTAAAGCTTTGATTTCTTTTGCTTTTTTTCCCTTCTTTTTCTTTTTTTACAGTACCATTATCCTTACAGCATGCACAGAGTTCTGCAGAGGGATGAACAGAGATGGATGTGTTCAGGAATGCTGAAGTCCTTGAAACACCAGCGTTATCTCGATACTCTGTTTAACCCCAAGCCACTGAAGTGATGCATAGTTTTTCTGTGCATAGGGGTAGCTTTTATTTTTAGCTGTCATAGGCCGGTCAGATTATGGAATGCTGTATTTATAGAGGCAGTGACAGTCGTGAAGATGACAGGTGTCTGGTCCCACCCTGTGCATGCCCCTCCCATCCTGCTCTGGGGAACATTGCTACAGTGGGTAACGCAGGACAGCGTTCAGCAGGACTCCTGAGTAACCTTGACAAGGGCAAATGGAGAAGGAGTATAATGGGAAGCGAAATGTATCTTCTTTGTAGTGTTATATGACAAATAAGGTTTTTTTTTTTTTTTTTTCAGCGCTAATCATTACATAATTATGCAGGGCAGGTGAAGCAGAGTGTTTAAAGATGAATGATTTGGCTCCACTTTAAAGGGAAACTTGTGAGTCAAACACTCTCCTGGATATTAGAGACACAGTTATTTGAAAACCCTAGATGAAGGTAGCTGGAGGCTTTGCTGTCAGCAGCATGAGGCTTACTCAGAAATGCAGCCCAGCAGGCTACGAGAGCGGATGTTTTATTCTGCGGTCTGAAGAAACTCATCAGCTCAACTTGCTTTCCAAATCCTCCAAATACCTTTTACAATCCTTCCTGTCAGGCTCCCCCTTTTTTTTAATGAATAATATTTTCCTGAGGCTGCAAAGTGACCCCTGCCACGCAGAGGAGGAGTGCGATGACGCAGATGCTGGCCGGCTGGCTGCTGAGCCTGTAGAGGACACTGATACGAGCCCTCTGTGGCTGCCTCAGCCGTGAGAAGAATAGCCTGCAGCCAATCTGCGCCGCTCTCCGTCAGGCTGCTGCTGTGGGTTTGAACACTGCCTCCTACTCACACCTCGCTGCTCATCAGCCTCACAGGCGCAGCTTGCTCACTGAAATTTGTTTAATGTCATGGAAATGCATTTCTTCTACTTTTATCACAAGATTATTTTATGCGATTTACATCTTTGTATTTGAGTGTTTTCACATCTGGTCTTGAAGAAGCTGAAACACAGAGGACTGCTGTCGGCTGACTGTGCTGGTCCAGTCTGCTGACCTGTGTAGTGCCCGTTGATAAAAGACTTGTTCACCACACTGTGGCTCAGCCAAATCATGCAGTGTTACATCAGAACTACCCCTTGACTTGTTCCAGAGAAGATATGAGTGAATCTGAATTGCTTTGAGTCTGCACTAGCAAATGATCAGTGATGGTTAACCAGGTTTTTACTGTAATTAGTGTTTCTATATATATCATTATTTCTTTATGCATAATTTTATATGAAATATTTAATTGTTATGTAGTGCCAACAAAAATATCTGGAAGCATTAACTTAACCAGTAAAAAAAAAGTTGATCACATGTGACATTCACCGTCTCTTTTCACTGGATTCAAGTCATCACAGTACAGCACACACTGCATGCTGCCAGTTACAGTTTGGTGAGAAAGGCTTAGAGATTTAGAGGCTGGCCTTTTCTCAGAGCAGCAGATCTCCGTGGGTTTGTTCTCTGCTGCCTGTGAAGTTGTGCAGTCTGGTGGTGACGGGGGCTCACGTGGGGGGCAGTATGGGGGCGGGAGGACCTCTCATCTGTTCATATTGTTCTACAGAGAGATGACCTTATAGGGAAGTGCTTTGTGGATAACAATCCCACCCCACCATGCTCAATGCACAGCGACCCTACCCATCAGCACCCGCACCCCCCACCAAGATTCCAGACACCATGGATAGTATGTGGCATTTAATGTGGCCTGGCAAGCGTCCGTTGTCACTGAGGGACTGTCTTTTGGCAAAGGTTCCCGACTTGTCAGCAGCCTCAGAGAAATGGTTTCATCTTTCTGACCCGAGAAGCTTCAGAAATGTCCTGCAGAATGCTTTTTAGTCAAAGGCTGAGGGCTCTAATTAGTGAAGTCAGTAGGCACAGAGCTGGGGTGGAGTGAGAGTTGAAAAGTATGCATGTGAGAAGTGATAACATACCAAACGACATAGGACAAAATATCATATGCGTTGTATGAATCTCAAGTATCGTCCATTGCAGCATTAACTAACTTGAAGCTGGCTTGTAGTTGGATACAGCTTTATGGATATTCAGCCCACCTTACTGTCCTTGTTAACCTCAAGTCATACTGCAATGACTGCTGGGAATCTGTGCTATGCTGTCAGGTTATAGATGGCATAGTGAGAGGTCAAACTTTATGTGGCTGGCTGTGTTGACTTGAAGTCATGAAGAGAACGTACACTTGTGACCTGCTGTCAGGACATAAAACTTAAAGTGATGTTGTTTTCACATTCACATTTCAGTGGTTGCAGGGACAAGTTTGCCAATGTTTTGTGCAATATTTACATTGCAATACACTTGCAGTTTTTCTCTGTAACCTCGGCATTAGAAACTCAAAGGTTCAAAGTTCAGATCAGTTCAGATGAAGGAAACGAGCTCCGTTTGTCGGTGCACACTGTGTGGGCTGTGCGTGTGATACTCTTCCTGTGTGGATGTTGACCTTGATATTTATTTTAAATTCAAAATGAATTTTGTTATGCTTAATGTATATGTAATTTCTGCCAGACACTACTACCCCCCCCACACTCAATTTTGACAGGCTCCCAGTCCTGGGACAAGTTTTGTTACCATAGCAACAGAAACCGTTGCATACTATGTGGAGGCTCAGCCTGCTGCTGCTGCTTAAGATTCATAACGGACAAAGGCAAAGAGATCTCAGGGAGACTGTAGAGATAGTGCTTACATAACTGAGGTCACAGGCGAGGAGTACCTCTGAAATCAGCTGACACATGTTTGCATCTGTCACGGCGTAACAGCAGGATGCCAAAAAACTAGTCAGCTGCCTGTAAATATTGGTTTATCTGTCTTACCAGCCACTGCCAACTGCACACTTGTTACTGTTCTCTTGTTTGCTGATAAATAGTGAAACTCACTGACCATGTGTTAACACAGTGGCCAGTCAGGGCCACTCTCATTGTGACCTGAATGGTCAGAGTAGTGTCCATTCACATATGCACACCAAAATGAGCCTATGATACGGTATACATACAGTAACACAGTTAACAAAATGTAAATTTCGCCGACAAACGACAGATTTTCAGAAACAAGGTTACAGTTTTGTTTCCCTCCTTCCTTTATAATTGTGCTGAGTCATGGTAACATGGCTTCTCTAGTTCACTTAGCTGCAAAAGCTTAGAAGGAAAAAAACTTAATTGAGCAGAGAAGAAACTGTGAGGTTAATGTTGGAGCCTGTTTTTGATAACATATCCATTTGGCTAAAGTATTTGCATTATTGTGTACATGTAAATGTGACTTGAGAGATTATCAGTAGTGGAGCCGTGTTGGAAAGCTGCAGAGTGCTTCACCTGTTGACCGTTCTGAAATGCCCCACTCGACATGACGGGAGGTCAGCCTTTTGTTCGGCTGCCATCAGCACATGTATCCTCCTGGCTGGCCCAGAGGAAACCTGGCCCGTCGAACCACATGCTACCCTCTTAACACACGGCACAGGCAGGTGCCAGTCAAAGCAGCAGCTTCAGGGCAGTGACTGCCTCGCCCGCTGTTGAAAGGTCTGTTTTAAAAGACACCTCTGGGAGTCATATTGGGTGCAATGCATCACCAGGTCTGAGCGTTTGACTCTGACTCCACGACCTGTTGGCAAGCGCAAGGGTGAAAATGCGGTCGTGCCTGAGGAGATGCTTGGACTGCTACCAAGTAGGATGTTGACACAAAGGGACAGATGATATACACACACTTCATCAGAGGCGGTCTGCAGTGTAACACAGCCTCAGGACAAGTCCAGTGTTTCACAATGTCACAGCGTCACACAGTTTTAACACTGTTTGGATCATCAGCAGGCACCATTGTTAGAAGCCTATCACACAGCCATGTGTCTTGGCTCAGCAGTCTCTTAGAAGCTGTCTGTATTTCTCAAAAAGTAATGACTTAGCACAGGAAGTGTTGCATAACCATCAAGGATGTAATTGTAAAACTTTTTGACTTCTGAAGGAAACACTTCATGTTTTGTTCCTGTAGTGTAAAAAGTGTGTGTTTTTGTAGTTATTCATTCATTCATTTAAAAGTGAAGTGTAGCTATGAGTCAGTTTCCTTCAGTCTTCTGCAATACTATTGATCCGTGCCATCAGGAACTTGTAGTTTCAATGCTGAACTGATCTCCAACCTTGCATGGCTCCATCTATGAGCTGGGTTGCCTGACCTTCTCAGAAGTGAAGTTTCCATTGCACCTGTCGTTCCAGGTACAGATGGTTTAAAGATGCAGCTGAGCTCAACATAAGTCCTTCTCAGAAAAGCTGTCACGGTCTGTCTTTTTTGGCCAATGCCTGTTGACAGATCAAAGTTCCTGGCACTGCTGTCAGGACATCTAATGAGTTGACGAGCATCCAGAGTTTTGAATTCATGTAACTTTAATAAGGTTGTAAATGGAGTAAAAATGTAGACGTGTATTTTGTAATGGAATAGTAAGTTGCAGCAGTATTAGGGTGACTTATCCTACAAGTCTGAGGACTGTTTACTATTTACCTCGGTGTTCGTCTCCTCCTGTGCTGTGGCAGTGATAAGGAAACAGCTGCCATCATACGGCCACATTTAAACTTGATCAGCACATTGGGGAACTATTGAAATGCTTTTCCCATTTTTGGCTGCATGCATTGTTGGTCCCACTGCTATTTCCCCTCCCTTCCCTCAAGGACACTGGGGGGGTTGGGATTACAGTACGTGTCCCTCTCAAATGGCAGTCTGGCGCATTGGTACATTCTATCAAATCTTTGTTTGTTTTCGGGTTTTTCACTTCAACTTTTGAACTTTCCACATCTTGATGTTAGTCCAGGATCCCACACAAGCCTGCCAAATATCTAACTATACCGTGTTCTTGGTCGCAGTCTTTTGTAACAACCTGACACAGTTTGCATATTTAACTAAGTAGGCCTATATGTAGACTACGCCCACAGAACTGTGCCATAGCCTGAGCCATTTCCCCAGTTTCCATTGCCTTTATGTACCATTAGGAAGCTGAATTGGGTCACTGCAATTCCGATGTACCCAAATTGGCCTTTTCCTTTGAGACGGGCCTTTTATGGCTCACGGGTCCTTCATTTCCTCCTCTTTCTTTGGCTCTCCCTCTCTTTCCCTGCAGTGATGGCAGCACTGCTCTGCTGCTGCGTGGACAGCAACCTCCCCGTAATGAGCTGCGCTTCATCAGTTTATTTTACACTAATGCTGAGTTACTGTCTGCAGAAAATAGGCAACCATATCATCTGTTAAATCTTCATTTATCCCGTATATACATACACAGATACAGCATTGCACAGTTCCAGGAGTCCATGGGTGTCAGACCTCCAGTGATGTGCCGTTCGTGTTTATTTAAGTTTACTGAGTTTGTTTTCATTAACATAAGCTTTCAATTGCAAACGTATTTTGAAATCCTTCGCAACAGTTTTTTTTTTTTTTTATTTCCAGTAGATTCTCTTGTGCGCTCAATCTTTGGTGTTTCTGTCTGTGTATTTTCTCTGCAGTGGGAGACAAGGTGCCTGCTGACATCCGTATCTGTTCAATCAAATCAACTACTCTGAGGGTAGACCAGTCCATTCTGACCGGTAAGACAAGTCTGCTGATCGTATCACTGCCATCTGCCATTTGTGATCACGTGACTATTGTACAGAAGATTTAACTACAAAATTGTAATGATTAGTTTGCTTTACATTGGTGGCATATTACATATTTACATTTCATCAGGATAATAAATGGCTTTCAGTTCATAGTACTGTTTTCCTAATCGTTAGTCTTATTGCACACCAACATCTTTAGTGCAACCTCCAAGTGATGTCATCCTGCAGTTCACTGAGTATTTTTAAATCTTTGAATGCGTGCTTGTTTGTACATGATAAATTGGAAATCACAGGATTAAATCTTCAGCTACCTCTTACTGGAGCAAATGGACAAATGAGGTTGGTTATTGTTTTCACACAAAGCTTTAAATATCACCACCCAACAGTTTCAGTACTGTATACCTAAGCAATTTGTTTTCAGATTTTGTTTTGCTCTTTTATTTTTGGCTTCTTGAGCAGGACAGCTGACAAATGTAATATGTAAAGTAACTGCCACATCAAGTAGTGTTTCATTCCATAGATTCAAAAAAGAAAAAAAAGCATAGCCTTAACTTACCCAGATAACACTATTCTAGCGCACGTCATCCAAGATGAACAGATCAGTCCTCCACCTGTGTTTTGAAGAACCAGTGTAGCCGCACGACAGTGAACAAGATCATTTGAGAGGGGGCCCAGCAGTGGATCATTGACACGGTTTCCAATTAGCAAGTTTGCTTCTGAAGTGAAACATTCATGAGCACGTGAGAGATCAGTGAGGCAGCATGAATGCTCAGCACCATAGAGCTCCCTCTGTAGAGGTAATTGGTTGTGCTTTGTTCCTCCGATCATCTGCAGAGATAGATGCAAACAGACTTAACCTGCCGACCTCCGCTGTCTTTGTAGGTGAATCCGTCTCTGTCATCAAACACACCGACCCAGTGCCCGACCCTCGTGCTGTCAACCAGGATAAGAAAAACATGCTCTTCTCTGTAAGCTCCGCTCAGCACATCCTGTTCATGTCCTTCGACTTCTTGTTTGTTTCGTTTCCGTTCACTTCTTGGAAAAACTCCTCTTGTTGTTCCAAGATGTGAGATGTTATCAGATGTACTTGTCAACATGTGTATTTCTTGTTATTCCAGGGTACCAACATTGCAGCTGGGAAGGCCGTGGGTGTGGTCGTGTCCACTGGCGTTAACACAGAGATCGGTAAGATCCGTGACGAGATGGTGGCCACCGAGCAGGAGAAGACGCCCCTGCAGCAGAAGCTGGACGAGTTTGGCGAGCAGCTGTCCAAGGTCATCTCCCTCATCTGCATCGCTGTGTGGATCATCAACATCGGCCACTTCAACGACCCCGTCCACGGGGGTTCCTGGATCCGCGGGGCCGTTTATTACTTCAAGATCGCCGTGGCGCTGGCTGTGGCCGCCATCCCTGAGGGTCTTCCTGCTGTCATCACCACCTGCCTGGCCCTGGGCACCCGCCGCATGGCCAAGAAGAACGCCATTGTCCGCAGCCTGCCATCCGTGGAGACCCTGGGCTGCACCTCTGTCATCTGCTCTGACAAGACAGGAACCCTGACCACCAACCAGATGTCTGTGTGCAGAGTGAGTCTCTCCGTGTGCACACGCACACACACACGAACACACACACTGCTTGGTGCATTTCTCAGCAGTGTGCTTGTAGGTGCTTTGTCATCTTTGTTGTCCCTGCCCGGCGTTTGAATAAGGTGACAGCAGTTAGAGAAACTGTAACTGCAGAAGTCATTTTCAATACGCTTGTCAGCTAAAATGCCAATGTGCAAACAGAGAGATTGGAGTGTTTCTTGTGATCAGGTATCCACATTATTTAACTGGAAGGCAACGTGCAGCCGCTCTTATAATCTACATTGAGCTGTTGGATGACTTGCACTGCTGCTGTTGCATAACTGACCTTGCGTCACCAAGCTGCTCGTAGTTCCTTCTTTCTCCCTCTCCCTCTCTCCCTCTCTCTCTCTCTCTCTCTCTCTCTCTCTCTCTCTGTCTCTCTGTCTCTCTGTCTCTCTGTCTGAGTGGCACCCCAGTGCTACTTGGCCCCACATTAAGAAGACATTTCACCATTTATTAAAGTTTAATCCTCTTTTGCTGCCTGTGCTTTTACAGAACTTTGGCATAGTCTGAATTGTTCTTCTGGCATTCATTTACAGTTTTTATCAAACAGTGGTTTA
The DNA here is from genome assembly GCA_028564955.1 of Terapon puta. Lineage (NCBI taxonomy): Eukaryota > Metazoa > Chordata > Actinopteri > Centrarchiformes > Terapontidae > Terapon > Terapon puta. Next base: position 28,126 of record JAOXYL010000019.1, read on the forward strand.
GGCCTCTGTATTGTTTGGTCCATGTGACGCACTGGCTGTGATTAAATAGCCTTGTGATTCTGAAATTACTGCAATTTATAGTGACTCACAGAGAGCCATATATTAAAGCTGTGAAAAGACAAACATTAGCACTCAGGACAAAACCCTTTAAAGAGGAGTCATAATCGAATTAACACTGTTGTCTTATTATAAAACATTTCTTCTCTAAATAAATCGTTAAGTAAAAATCTACGTCTTTTAATCCATTTACACATATTCATGAGATGTTTATGATGATTATTACAAAATAAGCAAATATCAAAATGGGGGGGGGGTTAAAGCTATTGTTCCTAAAACGAGCCTAATTGAATGCCCTTTTTTTTTTTTTTTTAATTTTCTCGAAAGCAGAACCAGGATTTGACATTTAGCTTCTGCTTTGAAGAGCTTGAAAGAGCTTGACTGATTGTCATCACATGTGCTGATATTGTGTGTGTGTGTGTCTGTGTGTGTGTCTGAGGATGAAAGCTTCCTGCGGGAGCAGGCCTGGCACTGCAGCTTCTTCCTTTTGGGCACAGCATCTCTCTTTACTCAGCCTCCCTGGCACTCTCTTCTGTTTACTTATGGAGAGAAACTAAACACCCTTTTCCCAGATTAGGCAGCGGGCCACCCGGCCTGGCCCGCACAGAGACACACTGTCACACTGCAGGCTAATCTACTGTCTAAAAAGGGCTCTCGCTCTGCAGGGCCGCTTGGGATTTCTGTGGTTTCTGCTGCCCCCTGCTGTGTCAGTAAAGAAACTGACTGGCAGGCTATTAAAACACTGACATGAAATGTCTCCTTTGACATAATTGTTTCTGTTCCATCTGCTCTTTTGTTCTCCAGATGTTCGTTATCAACAAAGCTGAAGGTGATAGCTGCTCTCTGTCAGAGTTTACCATCACAGGTTCTACCTACGCACCTGAGGGAGAAGTGTGAGTACTTCATATCAGACAAGCCTAAAATGTCTCTATCTCACACACACACACACACACACACACACACACACACACACACACACACAGATTAATACTCTGTACTTGTCCTCAGGTACCAGGATG
>JAOXYL010000026.1:0-15628 GCA_028564955.1 Terapon puta
TATATATATATAGAACTATTTAAATCAGATGGGATTTATTCAGTCATGAACAACCCATGAAAATAACATGCAGCTGGTTAAACTCTCATATTATCAGATAAAATCCAGATCCTGCAGCAGGCGTGTTTCAGTACCTTTCTTCCTCCACCAGGGTCCCTCTCTGACGGAGTACGAGACGTCTTTGAACTCGATGTTGACCGCCGGTCTCCGTGGCAACGAGGAGAACCTCTGGGCCTCCGTCAGGTTGTTGTCCACCTTCTTCAGGTGTCCCTGAAGCAGCGGCGTCTGCTGGCCGCCCGCCGGCCGCTTGCTGACCACCTCGTCCATACAAACACACACCGTCCGGGGGTCCAGCATCAAGTCCGGGGGCCCATTTGTGTTCTGGGGGGGAGATTAGAGCCCTCGTGTTATGGACATTTCTGTAATCTGGATTAAAAATTGTTAACTTTGAATCATCCTTAGTGGACATCGAACTGATGCAGAGTTTTGTTTATAGAAGCTGCAATAAATCATCTCTACTGTAAAATATAAACTCAGAATAATGTGATATGTGATAAAATTATATTGTAATCCCTTTAAGTGTAAAAATATCCTGCCCAACACACAAAAAGACAGTAGAGAGTCAAAAGATTTCCAAGAACTGCCTCAAAAACTTCAAAATAATTCATTCAAGCACTCTCCAACAACAGAAGATTTATCTGTTAAAGAAAAGCCTCCAGTATAAGAAAGGATCCTTTTCACAGTGTGTATGTTTACGTCCTGTTTCAGACCTCACTGATGGACAACAGATGCTGGAAATGTTTGTGAGTGTGTCTGACGTGACAGTGATGCAGAATAACTTTAACCAAACTACAAAGGAGAGGAAGTATTTTCTAACATCAGCTCTGCAGAGAGAGAAATGAAGCTGCCTGTAAGGGAGGAAATCAAACCAAATACTGATGGAGGATTTTAAAAAACGATCCATTTGATCAACATGTTTAAATGTGTTTCATTCTATTATTTTTTTACACACAACAAAGGAATCTCAGTATCACGGTGGCAGATGTTTGAGCACTTTGAGCTCTCTGTGTTTACTTCTCTCTGACGGACGTCCTCCTCAGCAGGTTCAGGTGTAAGCGGACTCAGGTGTTTCCTGAACACTCAGTCTTCTCTAACTAGAACTTCAAAAAAGTCAAATAAAGATCCTCCATGCAGCGATTTATGAGCTTTTATATCCCTCCTCTGATAACTTCTGAAGATCACGTGGTGTTTACGTTATTTTGTTCACGCCTGAACGGAAATGAAAACAAGACAGGAGGCGATAAGGTGTCCGATGGAAGCACACAGGTGCTGTGGCCGATGGTTGGATCAGACTGTGGGACTGGATTTTTAGACTGGTAGGTCAGATTTTTGGACGCCACCATCAGATCAGACTGTTGGATCACAGTTTCAGAGCAGCTGATCGTACTTATAGACTTACAGACGTTCTGTGTGTCAGTACATCTGCCGGGCTGTCGACTGTTGATCCGTCAGTGTTGGTGACAGTGGTGGAAGCATCAAAACTTATTCAAAGTAAAGTAAAAGAGTCCATCATGCAGAATAATAAATATTATATTACTGGATTATAATTATTGATGCATTAACAATTCCATTGTTTTAATGCTGCAGCCTGAGAAGGTGAAGTTCATTAATGACTTATGTACTGATGAGTATTTTATTTATCAGTTTGAAGTATTAGTTCATTAGTTCATAGAAAATGTATAAAAAATTGCATAAGTTTCTATTAATACTTGAATCTGCAAAGTGACTAAATTGATCAAATAAATTTCCCAAATCAAGTAAAAGTACAAAAAAGCGGAAAATGGGAGAAAATGAAAATACTCCGTACAAGTACCTCAAAATTGTACTTGAGTAAATGTACTTAGTTACTTTCCACCGCTGGCTTGTGGGACGGCGTGTGAGCATCCTGCTCCATGTGGGGCATTAATCTGCCTCCACAGACGAGGAGGAGGTAACTGTCGGACAGAGAAGAGCTTAGTCACCGAGGATTTACACCGACTGACGAGAACAAACAGGCTGCTGCTGTGATTCAGCAGAGAACCACCATCTTCATCGTCGTCATCATCATCAATACCAACAAACACAGGTCACCTGATCACTTTAATCCTGCGTCTTACATCACAGTCACATCCCCAAAAATCAACACAGGAATCAAAACACCGTCTCTCTGCTCATTTCTGTTCACGTCAGGTCTTCTCTGTTAGCTTTCAACTCCAAAATCTAAAAAAAAAACCTCGAACGGTGACCAAAGAGCAAAATATGAACACCTCAATCAGACTGGAAATCTAAAATATTCAAAGCAAACATCAATATAAAGAACTACATCTGAGACTCATGGTGTGAGATAAAGATATTCTATGTTGCAACAAACAGAATATTTATTAATTTATTGATGTGAAAACACCTCAAAACTCAACAGTTTCCTCTACGCTGTAAAACTTCATGTAGGAACTTTGTTAAATCAGCAAATCTCATTTGTATTTTTTGTTTTCAGACTTTTCAGAACTTGAATTTATGAGATGACTGAATAAATTTAATGAACTCACTTCATTAAGTTTTCTGAGAAATATAATCTTATTCACAGGTTGTTTGAGAGTTCAAACTTTCTTCTAAGACTTTCTTTGCAGAAAAATGTAAACTTAATGTTAGTTAATAAAACTCAAATTAAGCTGGTTGTTTCTTTTAATAATGAAAAAACATGAACCACAATGAATATTAGTGTCCAATTCAGCCCTTATGTCCACTTTTCCTAATTGAATCAAGTCTCTGTGAGCAGCTTTAAGTGGCTTTACATTAACTCTGTTACAAAGTGGAGCAGCTTTAAGTTCTTCATGTCAACTGAAACTTCAAAAATCAAATTTATTAAAGTTTACAGATAAAAACTGTGCTGGTTTTATTTGTTCAAAAATCAGAAGCTGAGCCAGATTTAGATTATTGGTACTGAACAGGTCCACAGGTCAACAGTTTGGCTCCAATATGTCCCCAATATATCTCCAGTGTGTGTGTCCAGTGTGTGTATTCAGTGTGTGTGTGTTCAGTGTGTGTTCAGTGTGTGTTCCCAGTACTCACCATGATGATGGAGTTGGTGACGGTGGGGTTGTGGACAGACCAGGCGGCCATCAGACAGGCCATGGCCGAGAGACAACAACACTGCGACACTCTGCCCTCACACACATCTGATCACTGCTCAGGACACACTGCAGCCCTGACCGATGGCCACGCCCACACCGACGCTGACCACGCCCCCTAATGAAATGGACACGCCCACCTACAAACGTGCTCTGCCCCTGATGTCTGATTGGTGGAAAAGTTTACTTTAATGATAAAACTCATCTGTAAATGAAGACAAATTCTCATATTTGAGGACACATTTTCTCAATAAATTAAATGAGTTTAATAAATAAATTACTAGATTCCAGAATTTCATGTGCTCATGGGCTGAAATTTTTCAAAATTCACCTGCATTTGTTAAGATTTCGTATAAAACAAACCTGAGACAATCTGATTAAAGAATGAAAATAAATCTGGAGGTTTAAGATATTCAGTCATCAGAAAACACGTGGATGAAGTGTTTATATAGTTTTATATAGTAATATATAGTTTATTATATTAAGTTTGCTTCAGTAAAAGAAGTAATAACACTCTGAAATCATGCACTCAAAATGTTATTAAAGTATGATCATCAAAGTACATTTAAATTATCAAAAGTAGTAATACTTCTTAATGCTGGGCGTGTTAAAAACTGTGTATAAGAATTATACTTTATAGTAAACATGTAATATTACTCATTTGTGATAAAAACAGGACTATGCATACAAATTGTTTTATATGATGCATAGAAACATTAAAAACACAAGAAAAACAGCAGAAACCATCAGAGTGTGTGATGTCTGTGATCCATGTTTAAGGTTGATTTATTTTTTTAAAATAAGAACTCCTTGAATTATTATTTATAACACATGAGAACTGTTCTTTATACAGATTCGATCTGAGACATCAAACCATCAGATTAATTAAAGAAAGAACAAATAAAAAACATGATCTCATTTCTCATTCATGTCGCTATTTCTGATTCTTTATACTTGACTTATTCTGTCTCTTAATGGAAGATAAATGATCTGAACAAAGGAAAAAAGGCTGAGTTCGACTTGATAAATTTAACTGCATTCATCATCAGTACAACAGCTCCACCTGCTGGATACTCGGTGCTGCTGCAGAATGAATCTGAACATAAAATATTTTCTTTTTGGCTGCATCTTTAAAAACTCACTCAGGATTTCTTAAGTCTTTTGGTAACAATATCCATCTTTAATATGTTCACATACGTTTTCACTGACAGAGGTTACAGAGAGTAAGGCTCAGAAAAAATAACCATAAAAAACATTCAAAACTAAAGTTTGGTCGACATTCAGTCCACTTCCTGTTGTAAGGCATCAACATGTCCGTCTGTGAGGAGGCTGAGGAGGAAACTGTTCATCATTAGAAATCCCAAATTCACTGAGAAATGCTAATAAATGCTAATCGGCTGTTAATGTCAAACTCCTGATTCAAACATCACTGAATGTAAAAACGTCCCTGCGACAAAAATAAAAACTGGAAAATCAAACAGTGGAGAAACCTGCAGCTTCGTGGACCCAAAATGTTTTTATGCTTAAATCGCATCTTTTCTGGCAGAAAGCTCAGCTGGTTTCTTCCAGTGACGACGGCAGACTGCAGCTGCTTGTTTCTCACCTTTTCAGGTAACATGACTCCACCCACAAGAGACACATCGCATTGTGATTGGAGGTCAGATCTGAGTCTCATTAGCCTGTATATTACTTCTTTAATAGCGAATTATTTCAATTACCAGGCGAATAAATTACATATTCCACTTGGAAAAGCGTCAACAGGAACTCTTGTGGAGCTGAAATGTTTCAGGATACTGACTAACACACACGTAGCCTCATAAATTAACACTTTCACTGCTCAATGAAGTTTAACCAGGGTCAAAAATAAGCATTAATACTTTAAACATTAATAGAGTAATAGAGATTATCCAATGAGCTGCTGAACATCCGTGTTTGTCTTCTAAATGTCTTCAAACTGAAATCTGAATTATGAATATTTAAACCAGTCAGCAAAAATAAAAAAGGATTCGAGGCCAAAAGAACAACACGAAACTGAAAAAAAAAAAACCATAAAATGAGACAGCTTGAGTCTTCAGGTGAAAAAAAAAAGTCAAATGATTTCATGCTTGTTCCAGAGCAGAAAACTGGACGTTTTTATATCTAAAGTCTCTGTTTTCCTGTAAACTCCCAATAATTCTCGTGTGATGAAACCGTTTTTGATATTAACTGTGAGGAAAAGCTGTGAAGTGGCCGAACACTGACAGTCGGACTGAAGCCGTTTGATTCTCAGTAACCACTGAAAACCTGATTTCCTTCCTTTCAGAGAGTTTGTTGGTTTCAGTTCAGTTCTATGTAAGTTAACCAGAGAGAGAATCCGTCACAGCTGAGCTCTCTGTGCCGTTTTTCGACGTCACACCTGAAGCTGAAACAGGATCAAATTCAGTTCCGTTGCGTTCAGGAACTCAAGGTCAGCGTCCGTTTTTATTTCATAGTCTGTAACAGATGTCAATTTAATTTTTTATCAAAAAGGCCCAACAACACTGACAGATAATTAATATTTATATTTATACTTTGGATCCAAGACAGACACATCTCTCAACTTTCAGAGTGTAAGGTTGAAAATGGCAGTTTGAGTCGACTTTCAGCTTCACTGTGTGGTGTACTCAGTTGTCATGGCGACAGTTCAGGTGTTATCAGAGGCCCCTGAGACAGACAGCCTGCTGTTATCACACCTCAGAGTCCATCACACTTTTCAAACCCTACCGTCTCCATGACAACCAGGTAAACTCTGATGAAAGCAACAGGATGAGGAAGCTCTGAGGGAACAGACAAAGTGGACTTTGAGTTGGGAATCAAACACATTGTGTGCTTTAACAAGATTTTTTTTCTATGAGAAACTTTGAAAGATCGCCTGAATGCGTCTCTGTAAAAACTCTCAGCCAATGAGCAGCTGCCAAACAACATGACATCATCATCTGGCAACACAACAAATCAAAAATATAAAGATGAGCTGACAAACTGCTGCAGATGAGCAACGTTCATCTTGTTCAGCGGCTGACTCTCAAATTTCTGAGTGTCCCTGAACGCACCAACAGCAGAGTTTTCTATCGTCTCTGCTCTCGGCTGCTCTAACAAATGATAATTACATCAAAACAAATAAAAACACGATTAAGTGGCTGTGACTGATTCTCTCTCTCTTGATTTATCTTTAAAATGAAACTGAAAGCTACAAACTGCGTGGGAAGAAGAAAATCACTCAGATGGGTCAGACTTTCTTCAGTATCCAACAAACTTTTCTGCATTATTTGGTCTTCTTCTCCATGGCCAGCGTGTCGTGGAGTTTAGAAACACACTTCTCAAACTGATCCATCACGAGCGTCCCGTTCTCGTCGAAGAACACTGACACAGACTTGGTGAACTCGGCTTCTCTCCAGCTCTTCGTCGTTCCGTCAGTGAAGGAAACTCTGAGCGTGTACTGATCATCGAACCTGAAAAACACCACAGGCAGTCAGAGCTGAACGACACCGAGGAGCCTTAAGACGACGACGGCGTTTCTCACTGCTGAATGAACAGAATCATCAGCTGCAGTCTCAAAATACAAACCAGCTGAAAATGATCCACCTCAACCAGCTAACAGTAAAATCCTGCTTTAACATTAACGAGGAGGAAGAACTATCGAATGAGAGAACAGACAGGACAAGAGACACAAGAGACGCTTTACTGAGAGGACTTTACCTTTACTGTACTGAAATAACATTTCATTCATTTCTCATTACGAAAAACATATAATACTGATGATGGTGTGATTTTTGTTCCCTCACGTGAGGAAAATTATTTGACAGAGCATCTCTGTAACATCACAATGTTTCATTTAAAACTGTTGTGGCACATTTTTACCTAAAAAAAAAAGAAATCATGTGCTCCTGTGACCATGCAGTTTTAATAATATTTAAATAACCTGTTCAGCTCTTTTGCTTTTAACAAAGTATTTTTACAGTGTTTTGTTACTGTATTTAACGTTAACCCTTCGTCACTGGTTAATTATGAGAATAAAGACTAAAGTGGAGTCGATCAAAGTGCATGCTGACTGACCGTTTGAGGGACGAGGAGAGCTGCCAGATGTGATCTGGATCCATCCCAGCTGGATCTTTCTGCAGGGCCACCAGGAAGATGTTCTTCTCTTTATAAGAGGTGTAGAGGGTCAGGATGCCCATCATGATGAAGTACGTGATAGAGGAGGGGCAGTCAGGGAACATAAACCATCACACAAACAACAACACAAACACTGCCAAAATGATCAGTGGATCAATAATCTCGCAGCAGTTTCATGAAGGATATGAGATGACGCAGCAGGCGAGGACCGGTCTGGACTCTGGGAAGGGATGCAGGAAGTCCCAGACCAGAGCCAGCATGGCGAACAGACAGGAAACTGTGCAGATGAACAGACGTCCGTCGACCAGGCTGAAGTTCTCCACATAACCAAACTTTTCCAGCAGCACCTGAAGGGAGCGCAGCAGTAGGATGAACAAACAGACGGATTATTAAAGTTTAATTCTGACAAAAGCGCATCATTTACATCAACAAAATATAAAGACGGTACTGATCTTTCACAATAAAAGAACGATTGTTGACCTTCTTGGCAGCATCATCCAGAGAGTTCTTCACAGCAGCTCCGTCCCACTTATCAATTTTCACTGGTTTCTCGTCGATCCTCCACTAAAAGGCAAACAATAGCAGATTAATGACGATTATAAATGCACTTTGTACTTTTTATTTTGTACCTTTATGACACCTGTTTCATTATTTCAGGTTGAAATATTCTCTCTGGATAAATGGACAGGCCCACATTTAAACATATTTAAACAAAACACATTCAATATTTAGTCATAGTAATCATAATAACAAAACTTTTATTTTTTATGAAGTAGAATTTTGAATATTTCCATGAGCAGTACTTTTACACTGCAATAAAGGATTTGAGTAAAAATGGATGAAACTACAGTGATTAAACTAAGAGTTTCAAACAAGCAAACAAACACTGTTGTACTTGATGTAATGTTGCAGAGCTATGTAATTAATGACTATGTGTCTTCAACATGCAGATGAAGTTCAATTGACAGTTTTGTAAATGGAGTTTGGTGAAGCAGCCTGAGCAGCTGCTAAAAGAACAATGAAGTGAAACTGTAAATTTCCCGTAGACCGGAAGACACATAAAATATGTTTTACTGATTCATGCCTACTTTTATTTATTCTAAAAACGCCTGACTTCATTGTTAAATAGACAATGAATGAATAACTGGAGAAGCTGCACACTTTTATAAATTAATATGAATAAAAAATGATAAAGAGCAACGTTAACTTTCAACATCTTTTCGATCCCACATTATAAAAGACATGTTATTGGAGTTTTGAGAGTACGAATTGTTCTGTCTTTGTAATATTTGAAGTAAAAACAGATTAAACCCATCAGTGACTGGCTTATGTTACTTTACACTTTCAATGAAGTTAAATTGAGAGTTTCTTTCATGGAGTTTGGTGCAGCACATTGAGCAGCTGCTATCTGTAACAGCCGGAAACAGTGAGCTGAAGCAGCCGCTGTACTTTGAACACACACCGTTTCAGAGAACAGACATAAACAATGCTTCACTGAATAAACAACAACAATGTTTTTGTTTTTATTTATGTTATGAACGATTGCCAGTGTGCTAATGTTAGCTTAGCTCCATCCCAGCTGCAGCGACACGGAAGATGAACAGAGAGATGAGCTCGGCTGCAGTCTGACTCCAATAATCAATAAAACATAACACCTCTTATTCACAGCTGACTGAAGATAATAAAAGTTTATTTCTTACTTTCTCCAGCAGACCGCTCTTCCCGTTCCTTGCCGCAGCAGCCATCTTCTCTTCCGCTACACGTACGGAGCCTGTGATCTGGACGCTTCTGATTGGCTGCCATCGACGTTTGAACGGACAGAGAACGTGTGACGTAACGGACCCCGCGCGCGCACACGCACATACCCAAATAAAACAAAGCACACAAAAATAATCACCCGCATATCTCTGTTAACCACCTGCTCACCTGTTTACATATTTGTTTACATTGTTTACATCTATCTATATTATTATAATCTGTTTACATCTTTATATTTTTATTCTTATCACCACCGTTTATTCCTGCCTTCATCACACCTGCCTCAACAGTATTTGTTTACATTTATATTGTATTTAACATTTTGATATTTTACTTTGCTGTGTTATATCTTATTTTAGAAACTTTTCTCTATTCTTAATGTCATATCTTTTTTATCGGATCTCTTTTATTTTACATTTCCTGAAACAAGATTTAAAAATTTTCTGACGGCCTGTTAAGATTGTTGTGACGATTTATACATCAACCTAAACACTGAATACTTCACTTGTGTAGTTGGACTTTGTGTATCAGTATACTATATATAATATACTACATATTATGTATAACACAGTATATTTTGTTCAGTTTTCTGTGACGCAAAAAGAAAACATCAGATTGTGAAATCGATTGTATTATTAAAATAGTTCACTAATTACTAATTACTAATTTCTGTCAATCAGGCATTTGATGGCTAACTAACAGATGCAGATGTGATGTATATTCTATTAATTCTTCTCTTATGAAGCGAAAGCTGAATATGTTTGTGTATAAATGCTCACAGTAAATAAAATGTCACATGAACTTTATAAAAAGGACGACAGCACTCAGGTTGACTTGTCACAGGTCGTGTTTCAGCAGCCACAGATTTGCTCTCATACAAAACCACTGAATTATTAACATCAGACAATCTCTGATCATTTGGCACTCAGCATTAAAACAACCCCCCCGCCCCCCCACCTGAACGCTCTGCTGTCAGACTGCATCGACTGAAGGGTGAAAGCTTTAGTACAACTTTATAAAATGTGCATATCAGTGTTGTAGAGAGTAAAGCTTGTGTGGCGTCAGTAAAAAAAAAGCCCTTCAGTCTCTGAAGAGAAACGCTTCAATAACACACAATAATAATAATAATAATTATAATAATAACAATAATAATAATAATAATTATACCACTCGTCCTGCTCACATACACAGCTCAACTGCAGATTTCTGCCCAAAAATCAACAAATCAAAAGAAATCCTCGCAACATGATGATCAAACAACTCTGACTAAACTGATCTGAGAGCAGCAGCTGCAGAAAGGAAATGAATCTGAAAACTGCAGGAATGCGAAGTGATGGTTTACAGCTGAAGGCGTATTCACATTAAAGTGGAACAGATTCCACCTGGACTTCAGCGTTTCCATTTCATAATACTTTATAATCGCACACACGAAAGAAATATTGTACTTTTTACTTTGTACTTTTTAAGATATGTTTGATTAGTTTGCTCCTAAATCATCATAATCAATGAAAAACAAATTATCTGCTGATTTTAATCTGAAAATGAAGCCATAAACTTCAAAACAATGACAAAATTAATTCCAGCAGAGTACGAGAAATATTTCAACCTGTAAATATTGAATTTCCTTAGGAAGTCTTTTTTTTAATCAAATCAAGAAAACAGATTGAAATATTCTCTCTGCACTGAAAATTAATGTTTTTAGGATCCAATTATCAGATTTAAAGTTGTTCAAACACAAATGCTGCTGTCACACAGTTTCATTCATAAAAATCAGAATGAGTTCGCTGTTTAAACTTTGAATATTTCCATGAAGTGTACTTTACATCGTGAATACTTTTCCTGAAGTAAAAGGATCTGAAGTCTGTAAATGTGGCGCTGCTGAACTGATCCGAGAGCAGCTCAAAGTTTTTAATCTGTCTTTATCTGATTTAATCATTAATGTTCGTTTCCATGTCTTTTATTTGTTATTGCCTTTATCTATTCTCAATGTTTTACAGTTTTAATGTTTGGAATTATGAATGTGCTAAATCCTGGAGATCCAGAACTTTTAAGGTTTCAAGGTAAAAACAAAAACAAAAACAAAAACATGTCAGATCAGATAATGTGAACACGACTTCTTCTGTCAAAGTTTAAAATCATACACTGACTCGTACTTCCTTTTCAGGGCAAGCTGTCTTTTTAAATTTGGACCCGAACACGAATAAAAGTCCTGTTGAGTAACAGAGTCATCCAGACTGCCCAGGTCCGTTCTGGTCTTCAGGTAGAAGGTCTGTGGGACGGCTCTGCAGACTACAGTACCCATGAGCCTCAGCGGTCATGGAGGAAAGTCCGTCCAGAGCTTCAACTCTTTTGGGGGGGTCGACACCGAAAGAAAGTCTGACATAGGTTCAGACTGGAAGACTGTCGGCTGCTCCAACGGCGGAGAAGCTGTTCAGTTATCAAGTGTTTTTCATCTTCTCGAGTCTGAAGGAAACACGAAGTTCTGAAGGAGGAGCAGGAAAAGGCCTCAGCAGTTATCAGAGAGCGGAGTCCAAACACGTGGGCGACCCCTGTTTGTGTCTCCAACAGGGTCCGGCAGCTCGGACACATTCGGTCAAAATTACCAGTAAAGCACAAGATGACGTAAAGATGTTTGTCGGGAGGATTCGACCACTTTAAAGTTTTATTCTCTTCTAAAAAATGGTGTCAGCCTCAGACCTCCAGAGACTCCTCAGGTTCACTGTGTGTCAATAAGTCACTGCAATTTCATCAACTACTCATTTCTCTTTGGCTGTTTAAATACTGCTCTTCGAGATGAACCAGTAATCAGATTTCAGTTTTAAAACCGACTTATTCTGACTTTTCAAGGCAACCTTTAGTTAAGAAAAGCAGATTAGGAACTTTGAAGGAGAAACTGGTGATCTCCAGGTGAGTCTGACCTACGGGGACCAGGTTTCATGTGGCATTTAAACAAGCCCATGACCTGCTAAGTCAATGTAAACACACCTTTTGTTGTGTGATGTGGTTTTACAGAACATTTTCAAGCTGAATGATGCAACTCTGTCGTCTCCCAACAACAGTACGTTGATCTTTACTTCAACATCCAACAGGACATGAAATCTATAAATTCACTGTTTGTTTGTTGAAAATATAATGAAACTGTCCATTTCAAAATCGGAACATCTGCTTTAAAACTGCTCACTTTAAGAACTTTACTTCACTTTGCTCTCACTGTGAATGTTCCCTAATTAAAACAGGAAAGTTGAATTAAATGACACACAGGAAAGGTGAAGACAGGAAGTGTTACTGCAACACAGATCCAACGGCAGGCCTCGGGCTAATCCGGTTTTGTCCCAGTTTATGCAGACTCATAAATCATTTATGGTTTTATTTAATTGGTCGATTCATGATTTCGTCTTTTGAAACTTAACTATCTTAAAAAGTGTCCGTTTTGTCGGTTGTCCTCCATAGATGTGATGATTTTATTAATTCGGACTGCAGCTCTCCTCATTCAGTTTTGGTGATTTGCTGGTGAAAAGACGTGAAAATCAGACAATGTTTGGAAGAAATGTTCAGTTTCAAGATTTATGACCTTTTCCTCGACAGCATTTTACCGACTGAGTTTAAGCTTTAAAACAAAAACATTCATAAACCTTCACCGGTCGTCACTTTGCATATATGAACCTCTTCCTGTCTGTTTTTGTGCTGAGTCAGCGGAGGACTCCTCTTTAGTGCTTCTTGTTGATCCGTCGGGATCTCCTCAGGCCACGCCTCCGTCGGTTCTGATTGGACATCCACGACCGCAGGAAGTACGTGTCAGGGCTCCTCCTGCGGTTGACGGTCTGGTTCTCCAGGTCGAACTGTCTCTGCAGCTTCAGGGCCAGCGCTCGGTCCTGACGCTCCTGCTGGATCTGACGGATGTACCGCTCGTCGAAGGCCTCCTGACTGACCGACCGACTCCTCTTTAGGTCCGAGTCCCGGTCCGAGTCCAAGTGTTTGGTCTTCTGTTCCCTCTTCTTGCCCCTCCTTGAGGTAGACTGGTTGTGGAGGCTGCTGTCAGACTCCTTCCTTGGACTCTGAGAGTCCTTTGGCACTAATTTACACGACTGGAAACCAGAGTTCTTAGTGTACGGCGAGAACGACTGTTTTCGACTAAAGAGCGCCCCCCCGCTGCAGGATTCAGGAGTGCCGACTGTCGGCTCAAAGTCTGAGCTTCCTCTGAAAGTGGCCTCGCTGCTGTAGCGGATCGCGGGGACCCGGATCTTTACAGACTGTTTCTGGAAGGCGTCTGTGTCTGCGGCTGGAGGGTCGAACAGCAGCCTCCTCTTGTTGGTGGACGTCACGCCGTCCCCGTCCCGTCCCGCCGAGGACGGCTGAGTCTTTGTGGTGTTGCCCCCGCCGTCCTCCAGCCCGCCCGATTTGAGCTCGTTAACGGGGCTCGTCAGCGTCGCCCTGGAGTTCACTTTGAGGCTCTGACGGTCGAGTTCGATCTGCCTCCACTTCTGCAGGACGGCAGGACTGGCCTCGTAGGTGGTGGCCTTCTGCAGGCCGCGGGTCAGGTTCCTGGGCGTGGACTTCACGATGGTGGGCTCCATCAGACGGCCGTCCGGCAGCCGTTTGGGCGGCGTGCAGGGCGAGCAGACGATGGGTTTGAAGTGGTTGAGCTCTTCGGAGATGCTGTCGTTGCTCTCGGGGCTGATGGAGCGCTCGGGGCGAGGCGGAGGGAGGCCGAGAGGCGTCGACGACGACGAAGATGAGACGACAGCTCGCCAGGTGAGCCGCCGGTCGGGAGCGGTGATCGGAGCTGAGACCGAGCGACTGTTCTCTGAAGAGAGGAGGATTCCTGCTGTGTAGCTGTGACTGATACCAACCTGAGAGAGAGAGGGGAGAAGATTAAAAAACAAGAAAACAGACAAACTTGTTGCTATTAAGAAAAACAGAAAAATCCTAAATGTCTTCTTAGTGTCACAAATTGAGGCCTTTCAGGGTGAAACAGATTTGATCATGAATCACAGATAAAAACTTTGCACCTTGACCGAACAGCTTGACTTTTTTTTCTTTTTGTGAAAATTCATTTCCCTGTTTTGTGGACTGCGATTTCCTCCCTGCATCAGGAGCACAGATCCAACTTCCTCTTATGGCAAAAACTCATCCACAGGAAGTCAAAATGTTTGAACGTCAGGGAGAAATCTTATCCAAAGACTCAGACAAAACTAAGACACAAACCTTAAAGTGATTATCAGATGAACTTTTCCCATCTAGTAGAAAGTAAAGACATGTGTGCATTGAAAGAGGTGTTGGTAAATTGATCATTCTCAGCCATTTTTATGAAACTTTTAGCATTCTGTGTAAGACTAATCTAATAAATAACCTCTGACTTTAAAGTTATTTTAGTTTCACATAAACTTTAGAAAATATTTTCACACAGAGGAAGGATTATGGACTGTTTGTGCTCCATCACTTCTACATTAACGAGGGATCTCTAAAGTACAGGTTTATTGCATCATCAGTCATTATAAACAGGTTGTTTAACGTACTCTGTCCATCAGGGCCGGCTGGGTGACGACCTTCAGTTTCCCTCCTCTGTCCTCCACCGAGTCTGTGCAGCTCTGACTCCTCTGAGAACCACTGAAGAAGAAGAAAGATCAGCCCAGACGTCACCCGGCTTCAAATCTGAGACGACTGTGTGACAATAACAATGAAGACGAGAGACTCACCCACTGAGTGCTGCGCAGTTTTTGGTTTTCCTGATGAAGGCGGAGATGTTTCTGATCCTCCTGCTGATCGGCTCCTCGTTCTCTGAGTCAGACAGAACTCCCTGATTTTTTTTTTTAAAAAAAACACATCTGAGCAAACTCGAAAGATAAAACTGAGCCGAAAAATGTGTCTTTTCATTCGGACTCACGGGTTCTTCATCGCGTCGGACTGATTCGTCCTTACAGATCAAAACGTTTCTCCTCTTGGCCTCGTCTCTGTCCTCGGACAACAACAGCTGAAAAAAAAAAAACAGACTCAGCCTCAGAGCAACGCTTAAAACTGAAAATCATTTATCAGCTTCTTCGCGTGCTGCGTTCACTGACAGTAAACCCGACTCACCTTGTGTTTCCCGGTCGGTGCTGATAAAACGTCTGAACATTTTGGGATGAGAGCGGGAGAGACGAAGAACTCTAAAGGGACAAAAAAAAAAAAAAAAAAACATTCTGTGACTGATCAAACACTAAAAACAGAAACAGACCAAACACATTACGCATATTAAAAAATTATTTTAGAGATGTATTACATTACGAGTCTGCAAATCATCTTAAATATACAGTATATATGAACATTATGAATGGATAATGTGCATAAAATCCCTGAACACAGCACAAATGTTTTCATGATAATAACACAGTACATAAAATAAAATGATATAAATGTGAATTTTGGTTAACTTAGTGAGTGAAAACATTTTGATTATTGTCTGCAGCACTGCTTAAAGTGGCTTAAACTGAGCAGTAAAAATACATTTTAAATGTTGTTTGAGGATGATTTAATTTAAGAAACAATCAATCAAACGAGGCCCCGGTAAACAGAGATCAATGCACTTTATCTGT
>JAOXYL010000027.1:0-12992 GCA_028564955.1 Terapon puta
TTTTAGACTGAACTGGTAATATCTGTCAAATTTTAATCACCAAACATAAAATGGAAAGATGTGTGTTTTTTATGGTGTTGTTGCCTTTATTTAACACTAATCTAAATTCTCACAGAATGCCAGTGTGCATGGATGTCCATGTAGTAGGAGAGTGGTTGGCTTCTCTTGGCTCCTCTCCTTCCTCTGTGCTGTGTGCAGCCAGGGCTGACAGAAAAGAGAAAATCAATGCTTGGCATCTCAATGAATGTGGCGAGTGCTGGATTGATCGCAGCTCTAAATTGGGTCAACAGGATTGTCTATTTAAAGGGCAAGACCCCTTAATCATCGTTTTAGCTGAGATAGACCCTCAGGCACGCACTGTTCCATCACTAACACGCCGTTATCTCCACCTCAGCGCAATGAGGCCCATCAACCACACACAAACATACAGGAAAGCACGTCTACAGGATGTCTAAAGAAAGGTGTGTTCAAACTGAATGATTACATGGACCTTAGTATCTTAACACAAAGTAAGCAAACACAATGAAAAACATGGGCTTGGTGTCTGTTGTGACATTTTACTGCGTGAGTTTACTGGCCACAGGTCACTTTGCAGAAGATGATCAAAATGTGGGCAAATACTTGAAGGTTAGTTGGGATGTGCTTGCTGTATAGGGATGACTTCCAAACGTGTCACCTGAACACAAGAAGTAAATGTAGGTTTGCAGAGCCAATGAAGATATTTATTTTATGTATTTCAAGAATGAAGTTTGGAGGTTTTCCCATTCACTTCAATACAGTGAGAGTTGACAATTGTAAGTAATGGATCTATTCATTTGAAGGCTTATATGAAAACAAAAACTTGAAAAGTGATTAATGTGACAGAATTTTACTACCCAGTCAAATTGCCAACAATCAAATTTTCCTCAAAGATAAGAAGGTAAACAGTTTAATTAAGGTGCATACTTTACAAAGTAATGCACACAATATATTTTGTTTTACATCGCACATTTCACAAACAAGAACTTTACAATAACAACAATGGCAAAAGCCAATAAGATCCTAATAAGACACCAGACAACACTAAATAATTTAAATACGTAGAGAAACAACCATCAGTTAAGACTTCAGTTAAACGACACAAGTGATGAATTTGAATGCTTTCCTCTGAACTTGATTTCCTGCATTGTTGATTTTTTTATTTTATTTTGTTTAAACGATTGTTGTTGTCATTTAGGTTTCAGTCTTTGTTGACCTGCCATTATGTGTGTTCTGTGCATGCATGGAGAAGTACCTCAGAGGGCTGCTGGTGTATGATCCATTTAGCCGACGATTACTCTACACCATGACATACAGCATTTAGACACTAGCACTAGCACACAATAGAATTAGTATGTAATGCTTATTAACATTAGCTTTTGGCTAAGGTAACAATATCAGTTAGAGTTAAAACATTTAACAAGTATCATATTGGCTGTATGTTAACTACTCGTTCATCTCCCTGTCTCCACCGAGTCCTCAGCTGGCTCAAATATTACACGTTCAGCTGTAACGCCTCTAAATGTCCTTAAGCTCATCGTTCCTGGTACTATGAGAAGTACTGCCTTATGGAGGGATATTCTGGCGGTACTTTATTTGGACTTTGTTTCCTGTAATGGAAACATATATAGTTCCTCCAAAGGTTCCTGGTTCCTAAAGAAAGCTCCTGTGGTAGAAACGCTTCACTTCTTTATGTGACAAGTTGAGATTTAGAAATTATTGGTGGGTCTCTGCCCGAACATAACAATAAACACTGGTCAGGCTCGATGGTTGTGATTTGCTTCGTGAGTTGAAAGCCTGGCAGAAGTGTTTTGTATCAGCTGCAGGCGTTGCATGTTGATACCAGAATGATACTAGAATATTGTACATTTCTTCCAGTCTTCAGGACTGGAGGAGATAAAATCACAAATGACCTTTTCTAAACCTGAAGAGAACAGGAATGACATTATCTTAGTCTTTGTTGGACAAAGCAGGATTTGGAGCAGCATAATTTTCACAATAACTATTTCTTTGTTTTAGAGTAATTCAACTGCAGTGTTTGGATAACTAATTCTTAATTTCAATATAATTCAGGAAACATGAGTAGCACCAGGTTTTGATTCAGACATTGCGGTCCTCTGTATTATAAGATGAGCTAAGGTCAAGGACAATTAAAATTCAAATTAATTAAAATCCAGAATTAAATCTGATTCTAATAAAAAAAAAAAAGCATATGTCAGTAAAATACTGCATCATAGTCACTAGATATTTAAGTCGTGACTGTTAAACCACACACGAAACCATACCCTTCCTCCACTGTACTCGAAGCTGCCTTGTGACCTTTCTCTGCTGAGACATTCAAGGCCATTGACTGCAGAGATATAGTAAGGCAGCACAGGCCATTAAGATACCTGTTTATTTAGTTACTAAAATGGCTTTCCGTAACAGACCCCACGGGGAGCAGAGAAAAAGCTGTTTCAGCAGCTTTTCTCACTTCAGCCCTTAGGCTTCATGTTTGTGTGTGTGTGTGTGTGTGTGTGTGTGTGGTGTGTGTGTTGTGTCTGTGGTTGACAGTTAAACAGAACATGGCATATACAAAGTCAACAGTTTGCTTCTTCACACCACTATTCTGATGCTTTTATTTTTGCCATATCACAACTTCTTTACCCCCTATCCATCCACTCTGTTGGGGTTTTTCTTATTTATCCCTGACTCTAATCCCCAAGCCACAGCAGCCGTATATGCGCTCTGGCAAATCAATTAATAGCAACATTCATTAACTGATAAGTCGATTAATGGGCGTGTTATTCATGGGCAAGCTGACATATAATCAGAGATTGGTTTTAACAGGAACTAGTAGAGCTGCTGATTATTGCCTGATTAACTCTACTATTCACAAAAAGCCCAAGTGTGCACATTTGTGTGCATATATTGCTTTTGTGTTTGAGTACGTGTCAAGCTGCATTTCTTTGTATTGTTAAATAGTATACAGCACAACTTGTGACATTAGGCATGCATCCTAAATCAGTGTTGTTTTTGGAAATGTTATATTTAGTCTTAGTTTTAGTCTTCGGATGAAAATGCTTATTAGTTTTAGTCACATTTTAGTCATTTCTATGTGATAGCTTTGTCCAGTTTTAGTCAACAAAAACTCAAAAAGGTTTCAGCCTAGAAAAACTGATCCAGGATCTGTGCCATGGAAAACCACTTTCTCTAGGCCCGCCCACCCTGACTATTAGCCAGTCAGCACAGCGCAGTACCTCTGGTTTAATGCCAATCACTACTACTTCATTTCTTTGATTGGATAATGACTTTTTCCTCATGGCTGAGGGCTCGTACCCAGATTGTCCACATGATCGATCAGTTTGTGCCACCCACTGACATTTTCATCCAGCTTCGTCTTGTCAATGAAAACACACATATCTCATCATCATCGTTTTTGTCATGAGAGTCATGTTTAGCTTGGCACCATCTTGTTATCATCATGAAAAAAAGGGGCGTCAACGACATAATTTCATCACTGTCATCGTAAACAACACTGTCCTAAATGAACTCTAACTCTTTGATGCCAAATTAAATGCCCAGAGAGCCACATAAAGATATTATATTGCATGGATATTGGTTTGCAGAAACCTTTGCGGTTGAAGTCAAAGTTTTATATAGACAAATACTTAGGATTTATACCAAATACTCGTAAAACTCATGACGTTTCCATCAGTCTAAGCCATGTTTTGTGTTTAGTACCAATTAGCACGTTAACATGCTAACACTGTCAGCATTTAGCTCAAAGTACTGCAGTGCCTTAGTACAACCTCACAGAGCTGGCTGTACTCTTCAGATATACATTTACTACTAACATGTTTCTCAAGTGTGTTTTGATTTAGACAGCAGCCGATCACATCAGAGATATCTACTACAAGTACCATTCATAAAGTTTTGCTAATAAAATCAAAAAGAGCAATCAACTCGAACAGTCAGAGCTCCATGTGCTAGCCAATCATATCCAAATGTATCATCATCAACATCACCATCATCGTATCAATAGGGACAAAATGATGGCCACTAGGAAAACGCCACTGGTGATTATATCAGCACCTCCTCAATTAAACAGACTTGAGACTAGGAGTTTTCGGTATCTACCGTCAAGTGACCTGTTCCTTTTATTGCATACAGGCATTATAACACACTCGCTGATTGGCTTTCATGTTTAAATTTCCAGATATAGTTCCTTGGCAGTCTTGCCATTAAAGATTCTAGTGGCCTGAGGGTAGAAGTTCTTCCTGAGAGTCACAGTGCTAGCCTGGTTTCTTCTTGACTGCAGCAGGGAAAGGCTGTTACCTTGGTGGTAGAGATCTCTAACAATGGTCCTAGTTTTATACCTAGAACCATTGTTAGGGATCCTAGATTTATACCACCAAAACTAGAACCTCCTCTGAGAGAGTGGAGGTCCTAGTTTTATACCACCAAATGTCCTTACGGTGGGGCAGAGTGCCTGTTTGGTGCAATTTCCATAGCACACAGTAATGTTCCCTTTAAAAACACTCTTGATGGTGCAGTATTTGATATTCCTCCCACCATCACATCCTTAGTCTTACTGATATTCAGAAGGAGGCTGCTGTCCTCATACCAGCATGCCAGGCCCCTTGTCTCCTTTAAGTAGGCCTTTTCATTGTTTTCTGTGATCAAAGCCACCACATCTATGTCATCAGCAAATCTGACAATGGTGTTGGAGTCAAAACTTGGTGAGCTCTGACTCTGACTCACCACCAGGAAGATCTGACATTTTGTGAAGAGCCTGGAAGTAACTATTGGTGTAAAATGCTAAATTTCTAATTAGGTTGATTGAAGTACTTCTGAAACACATTTCCATAGGTTCTGTCCCTTACTGTGGATGGTGCATCACTCTTACCATTTTGTGTGGAATTATAATACTGACATTGTTTTTTTTCTCTTCCTTTACTTATCTGACTTTATTTCAGACATTCCTAATATGTGGTGAATTTACAACAATCTTGAATTTACTGAACCCAAATACATTCATTTTCTGATGTGGTCCTTTATGATAGTCATGACTACCTATGTCTAAAGCATTCTAAATGTGGAGCTTCTTGTGTTCTATGTGCCCTTTACATTTATGATCAAATACCTTAAATAAAGAAAATGACCCATTTTCATAATAGCCTATGTAATATTCCCTTGTCAAAATTAGGATTTTTAATTTTTTTATCAAGGCATATCTTCAATCTTCCTTGGAGAAACGGTGATCCTGTGCATAGACATTCACGCTTCCTGGATGTTTTACACTCATCCTGATCTTCAACAACACTGTTCTTACAAATCAAGCACCTCTGATCTGCCACATATCCTTACTCCTTATATCCGTGCTCCAACACAAAACTCAGAAAAGGTCTGAGAAAGTGCACCAGCTGTATCAACTGTAAAGAACTTGAAACCATAGTAACTGCAAACAATTGTTGCCCTCCAATCCACTGTATCACTGTAACAGTGCAACCAATTTCACCAGCAGGTTTCCAAAAAGTTAACCCGAGAGAGGTGAGGCTTTCCAACCCCAGCACCATCCAGCATAGTCATTTTTTTGTTTTGGCTTCACTCTCTGTCATGTCTTTCTTCATTAGTAAGTCGTTGTGTTCATAGTGGGTTGTCAAACATTTTTTCCATTCATCAAGATCCAGTTTTCAGTGCTTGTAGGTGTGTGCATGTAGAATTGGTCAATGATTCAAGTCCAGACCTTGCAATAACTTTCAGACTGAGACTAAATGAATAAATAGATTAGAGGTGCCTTTGTCTTATGAACTGTGTTGTGCAAACAACTCATTCTGATACTTGGAAGTGAGTGTACATTTGCCACTTTGAGATTTTAATTCATTTTTATTCTATTTTGGCTACAAGTTACAGTCCAAAGCATATAAGAACATTACAGGGAAGCACAGGAAAAAATAAACCCAAAAGGCAGCAGATTAAGTATTTTCACTGGCATTGCTCATGAAAGCTTTGTGAAAGGTGTCTTGACTTTGCACTCTTATTGTGAGGATCTAAACAAATAAACTCCATCCTCTTCTGGTGTGTTTGCCAGCTGATACAGTGCAATGCAAAGGCACACCTGCAATTTGGGATGTGGAGGTTTTTTGTTGCTGACGATTTAATGAGACTGGTGCGCACACACAAACTCACACACAGCTTTGTAGGATATGTGAGTCCAGAGCAGCAGGGCTAACAGAAGCTTGATGAAAGACAGATGAAGTCAATCAGCGAGCTATCAGAGGGGAATAACAGAGTGGTGTGCAGCACACACAGGCATATTTTCTCATGTTTCCAGGCACGCTGAATAGATAGACACAAAAAAATACCTGTGCAATGAAATCTCCTTGTGTATACATCGTTATACATATAAATCCAGAGATATATGGTTCTGCCAGTTAATAAAGTTAGACAAAGAACACTTCTGTTCACTGGTCAATCCTAACATCAAATATGGAGCTTAATCCCAGATCAAACGTATGTTGCAGGGCCTAGAATTTAGTTTTCGGGGAGTGCACTGGTATATTTCATGTATGGCTCTTCTAGACAAGCAATATATTTGTTTTGTTCACTTTTTCTTCGCTTCAAGTTTTAGCCTGGTTCTTGAGTTAGCTGGTAAATAATGTCTGCAGTCTGTGTAAACTCTGCTTTAGAGAAGGGTCAAAAGACATAGAGCAAATGTTGCATAAAACAGACTCGCACTTAACACAACACATGGCCTTTTTCACAAGCATTTTATTTTAACCTGATTTTCTCTGGACACTTTCTGCTGACTAACTTAACAAGAAAAAAAAAAAGCTAGTATACATTATTGCATTCTTGTCTTAATTTGTGGCGTTCTGTGTTTCTGCAGATGTTGTCTGTTGTGATGTAAAAAAAAAAGGTCCAGACCTGATCTGACACTGATGAAGTTTTATTGTACATATCGTGTCATATATCATATCAGCTGTACATGGCCAGTTTTATTATTTAAACATTTTATGCGTTCTTTCAGGCAGCCGAACTGATGAAGAACTGAAGATGTTGATCTTTAAATACAGGTGACAATTATATGTTTTTATGGTCCTGATTTCCAAAAAACGCCGCTTGAACAAAGGGAGAAGGCATTTGTTTGGGAGTTATAATAAACTCTGCATGCTCACATAGATAACTACAAGGATAGTCTCCACCTGCTATTTTTGTTCATCTGCATACAGTTCAAAGTGCAAAAGGTGTGGGCGAAATGGAAAAGACATTGGAGGGTGTGGTCGTTAATAAATATGGTTTCAGCCAAATCCACCTCTGGTCTAATTGCTCTGAAACTGCTGCTCCAATCACAGAGATGCATAATGACAACAGCTCAACAAATGAAGAATAAGCTTCTCTAGGATATCATTTAGTACACTGATAATAATTTGAAAAATAGATTGGTGAAACAGCTTTTATGATTTCATCACTCCAAGGCTATATCAGTCGGTAATTACACATTATCTCAAACTGCAGCTAAAAGCTTACATCCTATTTTGGAAGGCAAGAAATAAATAAAAAAAACAAACAAACATGGGTAGTGGGTGTCGTATCATCTTTATATTGGTAATAGTAATTTCTTCTTGGCTGTTTTTTTTAACTATGGCTTTATTTATAGGCCACCAGCTTGTATGTTAAAGCTTGTATGCTTGTATGACAACATGGATTATACAGACCAATACAGCATCCATCCAACCAACAGCCCATAAAAATATTAAACAAAAGAAAATGTTAGCACAAGACAAATGAAATATAAACATCAAGTAGGAGCAAACTTCGATCGATTTAACACTACTTTGCAGACAAAGTCAATGTTAAGAAAATGCAGAGGCTTCACTCTTCATACTGCCAGGCACATGAGGTGAATAGGACAGAGATGAACAGATGGACAGACAGAAAGACAGGCCCAACTCTAACCACACACACATTTCATTCTACCCTGACAGCTTGGCCACCTGATAAAGAAAGTTCTTAACGCCCGCTGTGTGGTGAGGCAATGAAAAACAAGTGACCCTTCCCATCGAGCCACGGAGAATATATTGAAAGGATTCAATTAAGGATGTGGAGTGATGGCTGAAAGGAGGGGGAGCGGGTGGATGAATGAATGGATGGATGGGTCTAGGTGGGCTGCCAGTCAGACCAACTCCAATGCACACAGATGGAGAGATGGGTGTCAACTATTGGGACAGGTGAGCTGGTGGAACCAAGAGGTAAAATGAAAGGGTGGACAACAACGGGGGGGAGGAAGGTAAGGAGCTGCTATCAATCACTCAATCAATCACTCACTGAATCAAATGAGCCTTGTGGTGACAAATGGCACAGTAAGCAGATTGTAGTGGCGAGACAAACCCCACAGAGAAATGTCTGACAACAACTTAGCTTATCACAAAGATATCTCGAGTGTCAATTCTGACTATCTATACATCACCATAATACTGTTTATCTCCAGTGGTGATAATCTGAAACCAACATATCTGAATAAAGAACATTATTTTCTTGGCATTTAGCAAGGTTATTATTTCTCTGAAAATGAATGTCTCTCTCTCTTTGTTTCCACCAACCTGTTCAGCTTTTTTATCACACAGCCTCTCTGTGATTGGAGTAGAAGCATTACAACTATGTGCAGTACTTTGTCCTGGTCAAACGGGATGAGCTCCAGTTGTCACAGCCTCGACCCACAGTTCATTTTACTTTCTGCTTTAAGGAGCCTATTTGGTTACAGGGCTCATGCAGTAGGTTAGGCAATGATTTCAAATAATGAGTTTGTTACAGTTGAGCTTTTAAAGTGGTACTGTAAGTGGGTAGAGCTATGTGCTCTGGAACATGTCCATGTCTTGTGGTCTAGTGGTAACTGCATATCATAGGTTATCTGGACCAACTGGTTACTGGTGAACAAGTACCACGATCAGAAACTGTCTGAAGACTAGAGTTGAGCTTATACAGTTACTTTTGTGTTGGATGACCTAGGTTGGGAAATCCGGTTTGGTTGTGTGTTGGTGATTAGTTTTTTTTTAGGTTTGTTTAATGTTAAACATACCTGTGCGGATGCTGAGAATAAGGCTTTGTCAGATACTCTATTCTGATTGGTTGTTTTGAATTGAGACAGCAGGTGGAGCAAAAGGAGTCTTTTTTTTTCACTGATAATCTGTGTCATGTCAAGACAAAGTGACAGTCGCAATTATGTATATAAGTTATTTATACATCAGGTACCTAGTTCTACTTTAAGGGTCAGAGTGCCCTGTCCTCTTTTGATCTGACTGGACTCAGCTGCTGATGACATCAGATGTTGTACATACTTGTTACCCTGACTATCATAAATACCTTACCAAAAATATACAGAGGTGGAGGAAAAAATGAGGAATACCGAAATCAGGTTGTTAGAAATGACAGAGTTGAACTTGCCTTGAATTCACCTTGGGGCATCACCCAACTTGTGGGAACTCAAGAGACCAACAAGTAGATGAAAACTTTAACATTAACCTGCAGGTGTAACTTACTGCACTGCTGAGGAGCTGACAGATTGAAGTAATTTACTTTCTATAATGATGGGAGACCCTAGTTCTAACCTAATGGTTATTAATCACACTTATTATCATTCTCTATACAAACCCCCCAAGCAGAAGATAAAGTAATATTTCCCCCGGGGTTCAGACAGTTACATGGGAAGACTATTTCTGGAAGGGAGGTGGCATTGGAGGGCAGTCAACATCCTGTTGGTCATTTTTTTGGAAGATATGTGGACCTGTTTCTTGATTTGGAAGTCTTATGAACAGGAAGGTTCAGAAAAGTTCATTTAGTTCTGTGTGGAGGGAAAGTAGTTCTGCTTAACCAGCTACACTTGACACTTCCTGTACATGCTGAACTGCTGACCCAATGCCAAAGAAGCTGCATGGCAGCTGTGAGGCTTGCCAGAATCATTCATGTACCAGAGTTAGACAGCAGACTGAGTACCTGTGGATATTACCAATGGATACCACTGCCGGCTGGCTGCTGAGTTTGGAAACTCACTGCTGTCATTTCATAGTTATACTACAATGCCTGTGTTCAGTTTTTCTTAAATTGATTCAAATCCTTCTTATTCTATAGTGATTTTTTGACTTTGGATATTACCATTATCCAGGATGCAAATGATTTGGTAGATTAGTATAAGTATAAGGCATTAGGTTAGTCCATGATTTCATACATTACCAGCTTTACACAGCTGAATATTTTTGGATATCAATGAAACATGTATTGCTTTATTTCCTCTCAGTTCATCTTAGATCTTTATATCCTGAAAGATGCAGATAAACTCAGTGCATCTATCAAAAACTCTTGTTGAATTGCTTTCTCGAGGACATTACACATCTTTCCTCCATAGAGACATACAGTAAGAACGCAGTACAACTATGCCATGTGTTTAATTTTGTTTCACTGATAGGTGAAGCACAGCCAGACAAATAACATTTAATATCACTTATAAGAGTGCGAATTACCCAGTGGCCATCTAGGGTCGCCTCTACATGATGCTCTACAACTAAACACATACACACACACACTCAAACACGCTGTGTAACTTTTCACCTTGTGCAGCAACTCTGTCACAATTCAGTCACAACACAAACAAGCAAGAGAAAAACAATATATCTCACCTTTAAAAAGAATGAAGTGAGTCACCACAACCTTTTTCTATATTCAGCTCTAAATAAAGATTTTACGATTTGAATAATAAATACTGGACATAGTGAGCTTTGAAAAAAAAAAGCATCATAGTGACAATAATAAATGACAAATAGTGTAACATGTTGGGAGCCTACAGGAAGAGAAGGAGGACATTGCTAGAAACAGTCAGGGATCCATTACTAACCCTGCTACCACCTTATTATTGTTCATTTACCCACTTTTCACATTGACTATAGTGTTGCAAGACAAAAGGAACTCTTTCATATTAAGCAAAAAAATGAGAACTGATTTATATCATGATTAAAAAATGTCGTGATTTTTCTAAGAAGCTATGATACAGTTACAGCAAATCTGTTGTACAATACAGCACTACTGTACAAATACAAGAGTGTGCTTTGTAGGACTTGCCACAACACATCTGGAGTGTTGGCTGCACAGGTGCACTGGGGCTTTGGTGCAGCAGACAGTCACAAAATACGCTTTCTTCAATTAGAAAGTACAGCTCGCACTATATGGTGCTGATCCCTGAGAATCCAGCCTGTGTGGATACTGTCTTCTGGCCTTCATGCATACTGTGAGACAAGGCGAGACTATGAAATAAAATGGAAGAGCTAATCTCTGAGCATACACAGCCATGTGGAGCGTGGCGCTCCGCCTGCTAAAACCCACATCCTGTGGGTTACACATGTTTCAGGGTAATCATACATGTTCATGGGAGCACTGAACCCCATCTACTCATGCTGGCTATGATTGGATAGAGGGAGTCCCAACGCACACACACACTCATGGAAAAAATGCAAATGAGGCCAGAGAACATAAATGCTGCAAAGCCTGAGAAACAGACAGCAACAAAAGAAAAACGGTCTAATTAAACAGAAAGGAGAAGGATCAGAGCGGGTAGAATGATTGGAAAATAGAAAAAATGAGAAGCACAGATTTCTTCACTCTGTGTCCAAACAACCTGCTGTTTAAAATGGAATTCCCTCTAATTCAAGCTCTGTTTTCCTCCTCCTGGACTCAAACACCAAGCCTCGCCACTCCAATCCCCCACAGGACTCCAATAGGAATCTAATTAACCAAGATCAATATTAACATCATCGCTCTCTCCCTCTCTGCTCTCCTCCTATATTTTTCCATACCTGCATTTGAACAATTCATCTCTCCTGCCCGGCGATACCACCAGGAGGAGGGGGAAGAGCTGAGAGACGCAGGGAATGAGGAGGGTGAGGTGGAAAGAAAAGAGCACAGAGGGAAAACAGGTAGCGAGCAAAAAAACAAAGGAAAAGAGAAATTACAGGAAATTCTAAGAACAAGCAAAGGAGGGAAGTGAAAGAGAGAGGCTGCAGACAGGAACAGTGATAGGAATCAATAAGCATTAAGGGCTCAGTCTGTAAATGTCTCTTTTCTATTGTTTCCCCCGCATGAAGACGACTTCAATATACAAAAGCAAATGCCCGTAACGGAATCAACAGATTGATGGAGTTTGAGGGCAAACAGGCTGTCGGCACAGCGCTACATATGGGGAGCAGCTATTCTGCAGCAGAGCACTTGTTCACAGATTCGCCACCGGAACTGCACCCGACTTCTGACTGCTGGAGTTCATCTGAGTACAAAAGCTGCTTTATAGAGACGTCTGCGTACGGGAGAAGATGCTCATTGTCTCTTTGATATGGGAAGATGAAGCAGAAGCAGACCAGTGTGCAGTAGTTACCATTTGATCTTAGCCAAGTCCTGCTCTTTACCAGAGAGCACGGGTGTGATGATGTTAACACCGATAATGTAGCCAGCAAATACAGCACTGCAGTCTGTGGTCTGTTTGTGGAGGAAGTGTCTGAGACCTCACAGTACAAAGCCACACTGTGATCACTCTCAGGCTGGATGACTCTGACATGTGAGAAGTTTCCCTTCTCAGATTGCTACAACTAAAATTACACAGAATTTTTCAAGAAAAAAGGAAAATTCAATAATTATCATTTCAGATTTATAATGATGGGAAAATTATTCAGATAATTAAAACTTAATTTAAACTTGTATGCACCCATTCCCTGAAAATTAAATAAATGTGTGGCTTACAGAGATGTAGAATATTCTATATACCATCATTAGTTTAGTTTTTTTTTCAAATATCCAAACCAGTAGGCTAAAATCAGAAGTAAATATAATCTACATGTACAATTCAAAATCTAGAAGTGAAGTTGACAAAAGGTGAAAAGGGGAACGAGCTGCTGTGAAGAAGAAGGGAGAACAGAGGAGGACTGAGAAGATAAAAGGAAGAGGAGAGAGGGAAA
>JAOXYL010000030.1:914020-924344 GCA_028564955.1 Terapon puta
CACACACACACACACACACACACACACACACACACACAAATACAACGAATATACATCTCCTCCTTTCCTTCCACCTTATTCTGTTTACTCCTCCTTCCTTTGGTTTAAAATGATCTTTTTCCTTCCCTTGTTCTTTCATTTTCTTCCCTTCCTCATCCTTTTGTTGCCCCTTATTTCCTTCCCACTTCCTTCCTTTCCTTTATCACCTTCCTCGCTTTATTTCCTAGCATATTTCCTTGTTTACTACCCTACTTTGCATTCCTTTCCTCGCCTCCTTTCCTCCCCTCCTTCCCTTCTCTACCTGATGTTAAAACGTGTGGGTTTAAACTCTGAAAACAGTCAGATGTTTCGGTTTTTCGTCCGTCAGCGTCCGCCCCGTTAATCATCGCTGTGTGGGAGAAACTTGGAGGATTTCGGGGGTAAAACAAGAGCAGATTAACGGTTTCTCAGCCACAGCTTAAACTGGATTTACCTGCTGAATATTCTCACCCCGGAGCAAACTCTAAAGGCCGGCGGCTGATAGCGAGCTTAAACCTGAAGGTCACTTCATCTTAAAGAGGGATTCGTTTCTGGAGAGAAATAACTGTTAATCTGCCTCCCAGCAGTCGGCCGTCCAATTAAAATCCTCCTCCGACAAAACAGCTGGAAGCAGCTGCTCACATCCGAACAACAGGAGGCGAGAGGAAACTTTCCTCCATCAATATAAGTTTTTATAATACACTAATATACGCCAGGTTGCCGCTTAAATTCAGCTTAATGTACATTTTCAGACGTTTTTTAAATCAAATCTGCTTCATTCTTTTTACATAAAGTCTTTAATAGATGGTAGTTTATTTCACAAGACCAGCTCTTTAAACTGTGGGAAGGCTTTTAATGTGAAATATCTGCAGGAAGTGTTCCGTCATTGACAGAAACAAACATTGAAAAGATGGTTATCCCACAAATATTACATGAGGCCGTCCTTAGAAATGAAAATTTGCCTCAAAATACGTTGAAAGAAAAGTGGAAGATACAAGAATAAAATGTGAATTTAACAAACACTAAACAATGAAAAAATTTTAATATAATACAAATAGAAATGCAATAAAATAGCCAAAATAACAGGACATCTGTTTTTCTCGGAGAAGAAAATGTTCCTGTTTTGGCATCAGAAAAACAATTTGAGTCCAGAAAACAGAAAATTCAAAGGTCCCGAAGCAGCTGAAGAGTTTTAAAAACGCCGTGTCTCGAGAATCTGACGTGTTTTCTCAACGTGCGGAGATTTCCAACTCGTATAACGTTCGTCTCTTATTTTAATCCTCCAGAAATGAATTACAGCTGCAGGAATTTTCCTCAAACATCTTTTATCTGATATGTGAACTTTATGTGGTGTCACGCTGCTCTTTAAGCGGAGCTGTTATTCTTCGTCACATCTGCTCGGGAGCTTCCTCCGAGCGCCGGTAATTCATGCAAGTGACACAAAACCCAGCAGGGTGTGTTCACATCACTGCGGCACACACACCCTGCAATGAAAACATTATTTTACACACTGAACCGAAACAGGAAGTGAAAAGAAAAACATCATTTTAAGCTCAGCTGTAAACAAGGTTTCTCTTTGGCCTTCACGTCTCAAAGTTAAAGTAAAAAAACAGAAAAACGGCTCATTGATGTGAGTCAGGGCACAAAAAACCTCCAAAAGACTCAGCAAGGCCAAAAAAATCCAGACCTGAACCTGTTCTTCGGTTTGATTCATGATTGTTTGATTGCTTGGATGAGATAAAAACGTGATGCCATTGTCATAGCAACCAAGTTTCATCCCCAAACATAAACTCATTTTCAGACACTGACGACACCTTTTCAACACAAAAACACTCGAAACGACGCTGCTCCGTTAAACACCTGCTGCTGCTGCTGTTGTTTTGTTGTTGTCGTCACTCACTGGCCACGCCCACAAACATCATCACAAACTCGTCTAAAACACTCAGCTCATATTTACTTTTTTCACCTCGACAGTCTGTGAGAAACATCGATGTTCAGCCGCGTGATAATCTGATGTTTGTTTGTCATTTCAGCTCATTTCAGTTAAAAAGTGAAAGTTTTTTAAATCACTGAACACTGAAGTCAAAACCATCAAATGTAAATTCTCATTCATGACGGGAAAGTCTCCAATAATCAGCACAAACAATAAAAGACAAACACGTCACGTGTTCAATTCATCATAATCTACATTTCCACAGAAGTTTATCAATAAAAATACAATTTTCATTTGATTATTAATCCAAATGATCTTTTACAATAACTGTAAAACTACTAATAGTGAAATGCTTAATTTCACTTTAAAAGCCTTTTATGCAAGAACAAATCAGAAGGCTTTTATTGTGACAGCTCTGTGCAGGAAGTGTTTGTTTTCATTGACAGTAGCTTAACAAAGATCCAAAAGACAGTAAATTGAAACCAACCAGGAACTTTTGAGTCTCTGAGTTCGACCTCAGTGTGGCCTGTGCTAACAAATAAGATCTCTGAGCAGTAGTTTCACATTAAAAGTCAGCCTTTGGAAGCTTTTACTGTGAAACAACAGTACAGGAAGTTGAATTTCTCTGAGCAGCAGCTTAATAGAGGTTGAACAAAAACAGTGACTGTAAATCAATAAATACATGAACTTTTTACATTATTATTGTTATTAATTTGGCAAATGTGGCACAAACTCTGGAAATGTGCATTATACTGAATTTGTCGACATCAGTTAACGTGGAATAAATATTTAAACACAAACTAAAACAGGAACAGATCAGAATATGAAGCATTTTAATAAAATGTGATCAAATTTCCACAAAATCAGAGGAAGAAAAGTCGAACACCGTTTGAGAATCTGCAGTTTGTGTCGAAGTTTTGAAAAATCGGAGGTGTTTTAAGCTGCTTTGTTGTCGATAATATTTCAATGTATTTACACGTATTTAAACAGACATTTAACACCACGTCGTATCTTCACGACTCGAATAATCAGAAAAATGTACTCGTATCTATACAGTATCTGCAATATTCAGTCCTGCAGTATATCCACTCTGTACTGTACTCTGTGCTGTCTGGGAAATACTTTTATTTTGAAAACTTGAAGGACAGGTATTTTATGTTGACAAATCCTGCCATTTCCTGTGTCACCTGCTGTATTTTTTTTTTTTTTTGTTGAATTTAATTTGTGTGCAATAACTCTGGAGTTTTACCTCGCTGCCACGCTAACTCTTATTTATGTGATGAACTGTACGAAGTGTCACCTTCTGTTGTTGTTGTTATTGTTATTCTCTGAATTGTGAGCTTGTAAAGCATCTCAGTCTGAAAATGCACTTTAAACGATGGAAACGAGACGCAGGGCTTCGTTCAGCTCGACTCTTAAAGACAAAAACTGATTTTGTCTCCAATATTGTAAATTTAGTTTTTTGTTTGTTTATTTGTTTTTTTCGGACTCTTTTTTTTTCCTTCTTTTTTTGGCTCAAACGGTTTTTACGCTGCATTGATGTCGTACCAGGGGAGAAATTCGTCCATTTCATAATGTGCATTTTAAAAATTTGCTGAACTTCCTGATTTTTCTGGTTCATTAATGAAAAGAACAAAGAATAAATCAGATGTTAGAATCATGAATTCATCATCAGCGACACTTTCATCGTCCTTGTTGAACTTTTGAAAGCTTATCATGCTGTTTTTGTGTCGTATCACACAAACGCTGGAGAAAACTACAATCATGGCGTCCTGACGTTAAAAGTTCCCGTATGACGTAAACGCAGCGTCACTCCTCCTCGCTTGGCTCTTATTGGTTAAGACTTTGAACCTAATTAATCGTATTAACGCCTGTGTGACGATAGATTTAAGATTATCTGTTTAATATTGATCGTGGCCGAGCCTTGACGGCGTGTGTAGCCCCGTTGTGATTGGCCAATAAAGCCCTCTTGTTGCTTATTGGTTGATATTTATGATCCTCTTCTGTCATTGGCTGAGATGTGTCTGATGCTGCTGAGAAGCTGAATGCTGAAATAAAAATAATCTCCACCAGAACTGAGTTTGTTTTCTCTATTTTTATTTATTTATGAAACGGTGAAACTATTTAATACTTTTATCAATCACATATTTTTTTATTGTGAAACACCTGTGCAGGAAGAGTGATTAAACTGTTAGTGAGTTAAACGTGATCCTTGTTGTGCTGTTGGTGAATTAGTGCAGAAAAAATTCACATTATACTGAATTTATTTGCCCATCACAAATTCTTTTTTGGTGTTTCTGTGAATTTGTAGACGAAAATTCTTTAATTTGCCCATTTAAAGTTGAAAACTATGTAGGAAGTACTTCTTTACTTTAATATCAGTAGAAATGCTACAAGTACAGAAGTGTTATCAGTGAAATGTACATTATGTAAAAGTACTTATGCTCTTTTTACAGTGTTATAATATTAAAGAAATGTTTTATTCTGTTTTATCACTTAAGAGAATTTTAATTTGAGATATTTGGTTCATTATTTGGTGAATTAGTAATAAAGTACAGTATCATATCCTGATGGGAAAAGTAAGTAGTGACTGTCTCACTACATGTGGAGTAAAAGAGTAAAATAACAGTAAAGCAAAGAATAATACTTCATAACTGAGCAAAGTATTTGAGTAAATGTACTTAGTTACTTTCTGCCTGAAGAGGAAAATGTGAACAAATGTTTGTTTGCGGAGAAGACGACAGGAAGTGAAACAAACAGCTGTTTGTGGATTCAGTCAGAACCAAACACACACACACACACACACACGCTCACACACACACACACACACACATGCTCACACACATGCTCACACACACACACACACATGCTCACACACACACATGCTCACACACACACACACACACTCTGACTAACTGCATTTCTTTGCTGTTTAGACTTTGAATGAACCTGCAACAGAGGCCCTGCACTCAATTACAGTCAGCTCCCTCCTGACAGCCTCATACACACTGTGTGTGTGTGTGTGTGTGTGTATGAGAACAGGTAAGTGTAGTAAAGTTTCTCTGACATCCCTCCTGATTAATTCCCTTCCTGTCTGAATTCTCCAGGCTGAAGTTTTTCATCCGGCTGCTTCCTGCTGCTGAAGATTAAAAAATAAGAAAAAAAACAAAACTGACAAATCCGGAGGGTCACACACACACACACACACACACACACACACACACACACACACACACACACTCTCAGCTGGTCGTAATCCCCCTCACTCTCAGCAGGAAGCTCGCATCTCCTCCACCAAGGACAAAGCCTCCTACAAAATAAAAGCAGATAAACAATGATTCACTTCAAAGAGAAAAGCTGGTTGAACAGTTTGGATGAAGATGAAGAAATACTCGGTGAAGCTGAGCAGATATTTGATGATCGCCGTTGACTGTCACCTCGAGGTCACAGCTGATTCAGACGTCGCAGAAATGACTTCTCTCAGCAGTTAGAGGAGGTTTAGCACTTCCTGTCGAGCTTTTATCGACCCTTTAACATGACGGTGACCTTTATTATCAGGGGTCTGTTTTATGTCGCCACGCCGCACCACAACACACCACGCCGGAGCTGAACTGGATTAGTCAAGTTGGCGCCGCCATCATGACATCATTTGAACTCAGGGGGAGGAGCCTCTGTAAATCAAAGCCACGCCCACACACTTGCCTAGCTTAATCAATAATTAATAATAAGTAACTGTTAACTAACGATCAGCTGCTGAATTTAAAGTTACGTCTCCATGTCTCTACTCTATGTTCAGTTCCTGAAAGGACCTCGACTCACGATGACGTCACTGTGACTGACAGCTGTCAATCACGAGGCCACGCCCACTTTTATAGTAATGAAAACAAATTAAAACCAAACTAATCAGAAAAGTAAACAAACATCAGCGTGACCAGAACAACGTGAAATGACAGAAACTTTCTTTGGGAAACTTATTTGATGTTTGATTGTTTGTTTATCTACTAACATGTAGGGGGCGGAACTTATTATTATCACTGCAGCTAATCAGCAGGGGGCGGGGCTTATTATTATTATTACTGCAGCCAATCGGGAGGGGGCGGGGCTTATTATTATTATTACTGCAGGGGGCGACCGGATGTTTTAGTTTAATTTTTGTCGTCTGTCTTAATGATGTAAACTAATGAGAGCTAGTCAGTGTTGCTGCCCTCTGCTGGTCACAGAAACACTTTAATGATCTTTAAGTGAAGTTTTCTGTTGGAAAATATGCAGGTGAGACTAATAATAATAAATTCATAATAAATAAATAAAATAATAATAAATCTGCTCAAAGCTTCCTGGTCAGATGTTTTCTATCATATTTCTGGTGCTTGTAGAGGTCAAAGTTCACGTTAATCTGGTTTAATGTTAAATTATGAGAACGAAACGCTGGTTTCCTGACCGTGAACGGTTAACGTTCCTCTCTGCCGCTCCAGGCTGAAAACATCCAGATAC
Organism: Terapon puta; assembly: GCA_028564955.1. Lineage (NCBI taxonomy): Eukaryota > Metazoa > Chordata > Actinopteri > Centrarchiformes > Terapontidae > Terapon > Terapon puta. The sequence goes on from JAOXYL010000030.1 coordinate 920,463, forward strand.
TCCACATTTCCACAGCAACGTCCCACATGAACACTTTCAACATGCACACCTCCCACACACACACACACACACACACACACACACACACCTGAACATGAGGCTTTAATGGCCTCAGGTGGAACAAACTGTTCGACAGGAAGCAGGTCGTTCTGTTCAGAGCGTCTGAATCACGGCGTCACTTTCCTCAAAATAACTGAAGAATAAATTCAGTTTATTCGGACGTTCACGTGTGAACACGAACTCTGATCCTGATTTTTCTCCTCACACAGACTGAACCTCAACGTTTATTCTCAGTTTGACGTAAAAACCAACAGCGTGTTTGCTCGATAACTAAACAACCAAATCATTTTTATTCATGTAAAAAAGAGGCAGCTTTAATTTGACAAATGTATCCTTAGTTTATTTTGAAACTTCCTCTCGTGTTGATTGATCGTCATCAGTTTGTGGATTAGCATCATCGCTCTGAAACGTTCAGCGGAGAAATGTCATAAAATCAGTCAAATTATTTGCTTGAAAAATTTGCTAATCAACTTCAGTACAGAAACAGAAAGTCTGACAGTAACGCTTAATCCATCCATGACCTCGAGTAACCTTTAATCAGTGACGTTAAATTAAAATAAAGATCTTCTCTGTCTGAACGGAGCTTCCAGGGGGTCAAAGGTCAGAGCTCGATGAGAGTCGACGCCTCGAGGACGAAGTTCAAAAGAAAAAAACTCATCAGAGGATAAAGCTTGGATCATCAGCTCCTCTCAGCCCAAAGAAACTTTTTCTTTTTCTCCTGCTGAGAGTCAGACGTTTAAATAATTAGCTTAGCTTAGCATAAAGACTGGAAACAAAGGGAAACAGCTAGCCTAAAGAGTAAAAAAAATATATATAAGTTAAGTAGAATAAAGTAGTATAAAAATGTTGATTTACCTCAAAACTGTATTCCAGCACTTTACTTGAGTAAATGTACTCAGTTACTTTCCACCCGTTTTGGAGCCTTTTATTGTCTCGAAGCTCAACAACAAACTGACCCATTTATGTAAATGAGATGTAAAAATACCAGAATTGGTCCTTGAACATGAATTTCTACATTCCTGCTTCTACCACTGATATTTTCCACCTAAAAAACGATCTTTTAAAAAACCTTCTAACAAATATTTCCGTCGACACACAAACATTAAAAACACACAAACATAAAAACACAAAAACACAAAAACATAAAAACATAAAAACTAAAGGTCGGACCAGCAGGTGGCGACAAAGTCCACGTCAACAACGCGTCAAATACTATTACTATTCTTATTGTCCTCTGGAGGAGAAAAACAACTAATTATTGATTTATTTGTATCTGTGTGTCGCAGCAGTGCAAACCAAACTTAAATAAACTTTATGTTTAATGAAATGTCAACGAAGAAGTAGAAGTTTCTGGTGAGCAAAGTGTGGACGAAGAAAAAATAAGTTTGGATAAAAACCAGAAACAGAAAGAAGAGCGAAGAATCAGGTTTATTTCAGGACAGAAGAAGAAGAAAAGTGCTTCGCTGCTTCCTCCCTGAATAATAATATTATAATGATTTATTTTTTCCATTTTCCACCTTCTTATCTCCTGTGTGGGAGGCAGAGAAAGAGTGAGGGCTTCTGGGAAATGCTGTTTTTGTAGCTCCTGTCAGATAAGGACACATTAAGGCCCCCCCCGTCCCGTCACCTCGTCATTATTGCCTCCGACTGCATATTACAGACGAGCTTATTTCTAAATCCTGAGCCACGTCGGCCATTTTACCGCAGACAAATGATTCTATTAAAATTATCTCTGTTTGTTGCGACGAGCCGAAAGCGGCGCCGTCGTCTCCGATAGCGACAGAAAAATCATCATCATCACCGCGGCGTCTCCGCCCGTGTATCTGCGGCCGCAGCGTTCGATACGAGCGGCGTGGAGGCGGATAAATGTGTTTTTAATGAACGCGGTTTGGCTGCGACCGCCGATCGATTATTAACAACAAGTCGGAGCTTAATGAAGCGTGCTCAGCAGTTATTACTGACAGATGAATCTACTCCGGGTTTCTGTGTCCGTACGACCACGTGGCCTGATCGATGAGTCTATTTACTGTTTTACTGACGAGCTTCGCCCCCGTCTGCACTGAATAAATCACCGAGCGCCAATAAAGTCGTGAAGGTTCGTGATAACCGAGGAGCCCCGACTCAGCATCTACGTGTTTCATTTCTATCTTTCATGCCTCTGCTTGGTCGAGTTAAAATACCCATGAGCCTCGGCGGCGCCTCTTCTTGTTGGCTGTAAAGTGGAAAATGTTTACAGTAAACCAACACAGTTCACAAGCATCAAATCTAACATGAATTATTGATTATTGAGCTGCTGAATGAACCTGATCACTGACTTTCTGTTCGCTCTGAACTTTTTAATCTTAATTTATAATGAAACACAAGAACAAATATTTGTTGATTGTACTTTTAATAATGTGAACGTCTAAAAATGTCTCATTAATTCTGTTTTATTTTCATATTTTCTTTTTAATACACACACACACACACACACACACACAGAGCAGTGAGTGTAATCAGTGAAAATAATTTCCTCTCATTAAGCTGAGATGACGTGTGTGTGTGTGTGTGTGTGTGTGTGTGTGTGTGTGTGGAAACATCTAAATGACATCGTTTCTATTCATGTTTAATAGTTACTAAATAAACAGTTGTTTAACGTGACCTTTTCTGTAAATTCACATCAGTTCAAATGTTTTTACATGACGGCGTCTGAATATTAAAGTAAATTAATTAAATTATCACCTCAGTAACTTTTTGTTTTCTCTCTTTTTCATCAACTACGTGGTGGAGAAAACAGATTATTTTCTGATCTGAAGTGAAAAAGCAGTTAAATGTGCAGCAGGTTTATTTGACATAAATAAAAATGATTCACTGAAGTTGATTCTTTGTGCTGTCAATCAATCAAATCAAACAGGTGAGATAAAGGACAGGTGGAAATGTTGATGCCTGGTTTATTAGTAATGTTTGACTTCTGGTTTAGAGCGACATTATAAAGGAACAGAGGAAATTAAACAGACAGAGCTGCAGTCCAACGTCAGTATGAAGAAGAAAGAAAAGAGAATTAAAGATAATCTTTAATGAGATCTGACCTTGAGAATCAAACCTCTCGATGTCCGATGGATCACTTCGGTCTCAGGAGGAACTTCGAACAGAAAGATGAGACCGACTTAATCTTAATCTTAATCTTATCTTCAGATCAGACACGTTGGACCAGATTTTGATCTTAAATGATTAAAACATACAAAAACAAACCACTTCCTGTCTGTGGTTGGTTCCTCCTGAAGATGTACGTCTATAAAAACACAGAAATACTTTCATGTTTAATAAAAGTCTCTAAAACAGCTGCTGGAGGAAACATTTTCCTTTTTTATGTCACAGGATTTGTTGTCAGTGAAACACCTGCAGATCACAGTGATGCTAAAAATCAAAAATCAGCGTAATCTAAAGAAACTCTCAGAAATGTGCTTCTGTCTCTGCTCTTTGTGTTTTGGTGGAGAAGAAAGAATAAAAATCAGACTCGTAGAACATCTTTTACTGCAGCAGCTGTTTTTTATCCAGCAGTTAAAGACGTGAAGTTTCATCTTTTCTTTCCTCCGCTGAGTTTTTCTTCACATGAAGCATCAAGAGCTGAACAGACTCACAAAGGAAACAAACTCTCATTTCAAGCTTTAATTCATGAACATTTTTACTTTAAGACTTAAAAACTCATAATACGTCAGAGCTTCATTCAGCTTCATTTTAGGAGACTGTGATATGTATACACATATACATTTATATATATATATATATATATATATATATATATATATATATATATATATATATATATATATATATATATAT
>JAOXYL010000030.1:928098-938927 GCA_028564955.1 Terapon puta
ATTTGTGGTAATTTCCAATGAGCTACAGCCCTAAAAATTGGTGGGTTGATGTCAAACAACATCCTGAGGAGTCCCAATTTAATTCCAAGTCCTTATGATAAAGTTTTAATTTTGACCCCATAGACTTGAATGGGATTGTCAGTGTCGTTGTCCATATAGACAAACAAACGAAGATTTGTGGTATTTTCCAATGAGCTACAGGTCTGAAAATATGTGAGTGAATGTGAAACACGATGCGGAACGATGTCAAATTGATTCCAAGTCCTTATGATAAAGTTTTAATTTTGACCCCATAGACCTGAATGGTATTATCAGTGTCGTTGTCCATATAGACAAACGAACGAAGATTTGTGGTATTTTCCAATGAGCAACAGCCGTAAAAATTGGTGGGTTTATGTCAAAGAAGATCCTGAGCAGTCTCAAATTGATTCCAAGTCCTTATGATAAAGTTTTAATTTTGGCCCCATAGAATTGAATGGGATTGTAAGTGTTGTTGTCCACATGGCCAAATGAATGAATATTTGTGGTATTTTCCAATGAGCTACGGCCCTAAAAATATGTGAGTTAATCTGAAAAAGGATGCTGAGCAACCTCAAATTGATTCCATGTCCTTATGATAAAGTTTTAATTTTGACCCCATATGCTTGAATAGGATTGTAAGCGTCGTTGTCCACATAGAGTAATGAACGAAGATTTGTGGTATTTTCCAATTAGCGACAGGTCTGAAAATTTGCAAGTTTATGTCAAACACGATGCTGAGCAACCTCAAATTGTTTCTAAGTCCTTATGATAAAGTTTTAATTTGACCCCATAGACTTGAATGGGATTGTAAGTGTTGTTGTCCACATAGCCAAATGAATGAACATTTGTGGTATTTTACAATTAGCGACAGGTCTGAAAATTGGTGGGTTTATGTAAAAAAAGATCCTGAGCAGTCTCAAATTGATTCCAAGTCCTTATGATAAAGTTTTAATTTTGACCCCATAGACTTGAATGGGATTGTAAGTGTGGTTATCCACATAGCCAAATGAATGAACATTTGTGGTATTTTCCAATGAGCTACGGCCCTAAAAATATGTGATTTTATCTGAAACAGGATGCCGAGCAACCTCAAATTGATTCCAAGTCCTTATGATAAAGTTCTAATTTTGACCCCATAGACTTGAATGGGATTGTAAGTTTCGTTGTCCATATAGACAAACGAACGAAGATTTGTGGTATTTTCCAATGAGCTACGGCCCTAAAAATATGTGAGGGAATGTGAAACACGATGCGGAACGATGTCAAATTGATTCCAAGTCCTTATGATAAAGTTTTAATTTTCACCCCATCGACTTGAATGGGATTGTAAGTATGGTTGTCCACATGGCCAAATGAATGAACATTTGTGGGATTTTCCAATGAGCTACGGCCCTGAAAATATGTGAGTGAATGTGAAACACGATGTAGAACGATGTCAAATTGATTCCAAGTCCTTATGATAAAGTTTTAATTTTGACCCCATAGACTTGAATGGGATTGTAAGTGTCGTTGTCCACATAGACAAACGAACGAAGATTTGTGGTATTTTCCAATGAGCTACAGCCCTAAAACTTGGTGGGTTTATCTAGAAAAAGATCCTGAGCAGCCTCAAATTGATTCCACGTCCTTGTGCTAAAGTTTTAATTTTGACCCCATATACTTAAATGGGATTGTAAGTGTTGTTGTCCACATAGACAAATGAACAAAGATTTGTGGTATTTTCCAATGTGCTACAGCCCTAACAATTGGTGGGTTTACCTAAAAAAATATCCTGAGCAGCCTCAAATTGATTCCAAGTCCTTATGATAAATTTTTAATTTTGACCCCATATACTTGAATGGGATTGTAAGTGTGGTTGTCCACATGGCCAAATGAACGAAGATTTGTGGTATTTTACAATGAGAGACAGGTCTGAAAATTGGCAAGTTTATTTCAAACACGATACTGAGCAACCTCAAATTGATTCCAAGTCCTTATGATAAAGTTTTAATTTTGACCCCATGGACTTGAATGGGATTGTAAGTGTGGTTGTCCACATGGCCAAATGACTGAACATCTGTGGTATTTTCCAATGAGCTACGGCCCTAAAGATATGTGAGTGAATGTGAAGCACGATGCGGAACAATGTCAAATTGATTCCAAGTCCTTATGATAAAGTTTTAATTTTACCACATAGAATTGAATGGGATTGTAAGTGTCGTTGTCCACATAGACAAATGAATGAAGATTTGTGGTATTTTCCAATGTGCTACAGCCCTAACAATTGGTGGGTTTACCTAAAAAAAATATCCTGAGCAGCCTCAAATTGATTCCAAGTCCTCATGATAAAGTTTTAATTTTGACCCCATAGACTTGAATAGGATTGTAAGCGTTGTTGTCCACATAGAGAAATGAACGAAGATTTGTGGTATTTTACAATTAGCGACAGGTCTGAAAATTGGTGGGTTTATGTAAAAAAAGATCCTGAGCAGCCTCAAATTGATTCCAAGTCCTTATGATAAAGTTTTAATTTTGACCCCATAGACTTGAATGGGATTGTAAGTGTGGTTGTCCACATGGCCAAATGATTGAACATTTGTGGTATTTTTCAAGGAGCTACAGCCTTAAAAATATGTGATTTTATCTGAAACATGATGTTGAGCAACCTCAAATTGATTCCAAGTCCTCATGATAAAGTTTTAATTTTGACCCCATAGACTTGAATGGGATTATTCTGTGCTCTAGCGTGCGTCAGCAGGTGGGCACGCTTCGACAGATAGATAAACAGTCAATATTCAGTGTGGAATGATGAGCCAGATGTGGGAATAAAGTTGTCTCCTTTACTCAGAGTTGTCTTTTCCATCACAGCTTCCTGCACATTGAGTCTGTGAAACTGATTACAAAATAAAGCTTTCTTTAGTCTAAATGCTTGGTACAAATAATAAATTCTTATACAAAGGCGGTGTAAATAATCTAAACAAGGTTTAAGGTTTAAACATAAATGTACATATTTGCTGAGTGTGAGACTTCTTATTTTACACTGCTTATTACAGCACGTGCAACGTGCACCAATCTACAAAATACACACATATATGCAATCTTAAACATTATCTGAACAACATTACTTACAAGCAATGCGTTTCCAAGGCTTTCAACGAACAGATGGCAGAAGAACACAATATTGATTCAGCAATGTGCTCTCCTGTGTACGATCTAATCAAAATGGCTGAATAGGCGGTACTTTCTTTGTCACATGACTATTCTAAACCAATGAACTAGCAGCCTTTAACAAACTGGGAACTGGCTGTACTGCCATGTTAAAAATGGCCAGCAGGAGTCACTAAAAACACAGACAATTTCCACATATGACATGACAGGGATTGTAAATGTGTTGTCCTCATGGACAAATGAACAGCGATTCATGGTCCTTTCCAATGAGCAACAGGTCTGAAAATGGTTGAGTGAATGTCAAACAGGACGCTGAGGGATCTCCAATTGGTTTCAAGTCTTTATGATGAACTTTTAATTTTGACCCCATAGAATTTCATAGTATTGTAAGTGTGTTTGTTGACATGGACAAATGAAGGGAAAAAAGTGGTCTTTTCCAAAGAGCTACAGGCCCAAAAATTGGTGAGTGAATGTCAAACAGGACGCTGAGGGATCTCAAATTGGTTTCAGATCTTTATGATGAACTTTTAATTTTGACCCACAGGTAACATTTAACACACAGGTAAACCTTTAACACAGGTAAACCTTTAACACACAAGTAAACTTTTAACACAGGTAACATTTAACACACAGGTAAACTTTTAACACAGAGGTAACATTTAACAAACAGGTAAGTGCGGCCCTGGTGGTGTAGTGGTTAAGCGTGCACACACATACACGAGGCCTTGGTCTTGGTGCAGCAGACCCTGGTTCGAATCCTGGCTGGGGTCCCTTTGCTGTGTGTGTTCCCCTGTATTTCCTCTCTCACTGTCCCATATAATAAAAAGGTCTAACCTGCCAAAAAAACCACAGAGGTAACCTTTAACACACAGGTAACATTTAGTTTGAAAAAAGAGAGTTCGTTCATGTGCAGTGATTTTCATCGATCACCTATCGATCACCTATCGATCACCTATCGAGCAATGCGAACGGTGGAAAGAAACTTTTTTCTCTTCAGCAGAAGTTCAGGTTAACTTCTCCACCGAGAGGAAAGTGTGATGAAGCAGCAACAACACACACATTTTTCTTCTTCCTCCATTTTTAAAGTTTGATTTTATATGTCACACACACACACACACACACTCTGTACCTGTCCCGCCAGTCGACTGTTACCTGTCAGCTGAAATATCACCTTCGCTGCAAAGCAGGTTCATTTCCAGCCTCCATCTGTTGGGGATCAGCTGAGGTGTGTGTGTGTGTGTGTGTGTGTGTGCGTGCGTGTGTGTACATCAGCAGACATCAAACTTAACTTTTGGGCGTTGTTTTTATATTAAACAGTATCAGAACATTAATGAATGTTCATAAATAAAGAAGATAACAGCAATATATAAAACAATGTTTAATAGTTGTTGTTTTGTTCAGGTGTTTGTTTGTTCAGATGTTTGTTTGTTCAGGTGTGTGTGTTTGTTTGTTCAAGTGTGTGTGTGTTTGTTCAGGTGTGTGTGTTTGTTTGTTCAGGTGTGTGTTTGTTTACTTGTTCAGGTGTGTTGCTGTAAATCCCTTTAAAGTGAGTTTCTGTATTTCAGTTATTTCAGAGTTAATTTCTGAAGCTCTGTGTAAAATACTTTAAAAAGTGTCTGTGCTGCTGCGGAGTTATTGATTAAATCTCTGTACATTTAGAATATTATACCTTCATCAAGTTTTTATTGATCATATATATAATATTATTAATCTCCATGTATATGGATAGCATTAATTTTATAATGACCTGATTATACGATCGGCAGAAAATAAATCAATAAGCTGCTGAGCGTCTGGTTTAGTTAATGTTTTTCTGTCTATAAGATTATTTTAAAGAGTCTGTGTCATTTTTACAGCCCACAGATCATAATTTTATTAAAACCTGCTTATTTTTTCTAGTTTAATGAGTTCAGCAGCAGAAACTTTAATTAATAATTGTATTTTAAGATACTTGACTTGAAAATGTCACCATGACAAGAATATCAAGTTTTAATCCTCCTCTACATTACAGATTAAACTTTAATTTAAATAAAAATAATTTCTGCATCTAATTTTCTCTCAACGTTAGAAAAATGTTGGACGAAAACGTGGACGAGCTCTGACGAACGTTTGTTTGGTTTCGATGCAGAAACGAAGGATAAATATCAGTTTATGAATTTTATATTATTTCCTTGTTGATCCTTCAGGTGGTCCAACGGTGTAAAATCTGGTAGTTTTGGTAAAATTCGAGTGTTTGGCCCTCAGCGACGAGTTGACTTTAAAAAGAGTCGTCTTATTTATCTCATCACTTCACACACACACACACACACACACACACATAATTAAGACAGGAGGTTTAAAAAAGAGCTTCCAGTGTCTTTAATTCTGCTTTGATTGGTAATTAGCGGCGCCGAGCAGGAAGGAAACGTTGATTCTGCGGCTTAATCACACATCTGGAGATTTGAAATAAGTTGAAATAAAACAGCAACGAGCGAAAACAGCTTTTCCCCCAAAATCAAACCTACAATCATCCTCTCAGCCGACGTGCGAGACATATCAAACACTCGACTTTCTTTTCATCAGCAGGTAAATTCAGCTCCATCATCGCAGCGAGAGCCTTTAAATATCTCGGTTTAACGTCGGCACGGCCTGCTGTGAGCTGCAGAGCCGAACCTGTCAGGAGGTTTTCATTTTTCAACACTAAATCGCTGTTTTTCTTTGTCCTGTGCAGATAAACTGTTAACAAGCCATTTAAAGACGTTCACTCAGGATTTACATCAATATAACAGATAGTTTTCTCTGTTTCTGACATTATGGAACCAGTGAAAGAAACCAAAGAGTTCAACGTGAAGACTCAAGGTCAGATTCAGATTTTCTGATATTTTGAACGTTGTGTGTGTCGTTGTTCAGTTTCAGGTAATCAGACATAGATTTTTCGAAGCAGATAGTTTTTCCAGCTGTTCCACATGTGCACAGTTTATTAAAAGGTAGATTTTTTTTCAGCTGCTTTGCCTCAGTGTGATGCACCAAACTGTGACGGGCTCTTTACTGCCCCCCGGAGGCCTGAAGGGTCACAAACATCCTCTGATACCGATGAGTCTGCAGCATCAGGTGATGCAAAAAGTGAGAATGATTCTTCCTCTGTTGTGTTTTTAAAGACTCACAGTGAGAAGCTTTAAATTTCTTCATAATGTCTCTCAGAGTTTAACGCTTCACTGTGCTCGCATATCAAATATTTTTGTATACATTAATTTTCAAGCAAATATACAAAAAATGACTCTGGTTCCAGCGTCTCAGGTTGGAGGATTTTCAGTTTTTCTGTCTCTTACGTGCAGATAAACTGTTAATTTTAGTTTACTGGACTCGTTATCAGACAAAATGAGCCATTTGAAGTCGTTAAATTCAGGATTTATTGTGGTTTGAACTGTAATTATTTGGATTTTAGAGGAGAAAAGAAGTCAAGCATGAAGACCGACTTGTTGGTTCGTCTGAAATTCATCTCCATGTTCAGTGCAGCTGCAGATTTTTTGAAAAAATAAAATATTTCAGCACAGAAAGATAAGTTGAAGCAGCAAAGTACAGAAACACGTCGTTCTGCACAGCCTGAACCCGTCAGGACAAAAACACCAAACCAGCTCTGAATGTGAAGGTCTGTTGGAAATAAGATAATACAGATAAAACTTACACATCACATACAGGTGTTAACTTATTTTTAAAGGCTGTAAATTAAAGGACGATGTTTTTTAAATAATATTCAGATTTTCTTTTAGTTGCTTGTTCATCAGCAGCTTTTTCTTCACGTCGTCTTGTTTTGTTTTGTGTCGTTTGATCGTCGCCTGATGGTTTTTTTGTTCCTGCTCTGGTGTGAAACAGGAAGTGTGTGTGTGTGTGTGTGTGTGTGTGTGTGTGTGTGTGTGTGCGCGCGTGCTGAGACATGTTTAATGTGAACTGGCTGCGTGTGATTTACATGTGATTTACATTTAGATGGCTGCTCTGTGAGTGTGCTGTGTCTGCCGGTTGGTTCAGTGACGTCTTTGTCATGCCGGCACATTTTCTTCTTCTCCTTTCAGCCTCCAGGAAAAAGAGTAAATGTGATGACGTTAATATGACGGTCTGCCTACAGATTATTTAGTTTGGATCAGACGGTGGTGACATGTTCGATGTTTTAGGTGACGAAGTATAAAGAACGATGTAGTTTCTTTAACTTTAATAAAACCAAAATGAGATTTAGAGAATTTATCATACATTTGTTTAAAATACTTTTTAGAGCTGTTCTGACTCAAAGGTTTGACTATTTCCTCTTTTCTTTCTGGCATTAGTCAATCAGTTAGCACGAGTATCAATAATGAGGTGTAGGGACGAATTAAACATTTAAAAATCAATAAAAGAAGCTGAACGTGCTGTAAGATTTAAATTAACATAATATATAAACAGGATGATGATTATTAAAACGTAAATGATCTTCAGTCTAAACTCGCTGATGTTTTTGTGAGATTTGAGAGTTTGAAGGTGAACGAGCAGACGTTCAGTTTTCACTTTGCTCCGACTAAAAGTAAAGTCTGAGACAGTTTTTATCTTCTTGTTTCTGTTTTTATGTAAAAACACGAGAATAATCAGGACTTTGCTTCAGAGCTCGAATCCTCCCTGAATCAGACAGGAAGTGTTTCTGATGTAAATGACGTGATGACGCAGTTAGATTAGAGCGTGATTGTACGACTCTGTAATGTGTGTGTGTGTGTGTGTTTCTGTGTGTGTGTGTGTTTCTATGTGTGTGTGTGTGTGTGTGTGGTCACCGCCACAGGCAAGGTTGACCGAGTTGCTGCATAAGTAATCACATCTTTATGTATGTGGTCGTCTCAGTGTGTACACGTTTGTCTGATGTTGTGTTTGTATGTAGCTGAAACTGTGTGTGTGTGTGTGTGTGTGAGTGTGTGTGTGAGTGTGTGTGTGTGAGTGTAATGAATCTGCAGTTTCCGTGACTTATTCATGTTCAACCTTCTGTCGGCCAATCTCCATTTTATTATTTCTTTCGCTTGAATTTTCTTCTTGATCGTCCTCCGATGGCGTGATGATGACTGCGAGAAGAAGACGAGTGTGTGTGAGTGTGTGTGTGTGTGTGTGTGTGTGTTGCAGCTGCAGCCAATCATGAAGCCAATCTCCGGCGCTCCGTCTTTCCATCAGCGCGGCCGTAAAAGAGGCGGCGGCTGTAAAACGGAGTGACGGATTTAAGAGGCGCCGCTGCTGATTTTTACTGCCGCCATCTTTGTTTTGGGCGCCTGCTGCACTTCATCGACACTCGGAGCGAGAGATCACGTCGTTAACCAGCTCCGTGTTTGTGTCGTCCTCAGCGGGACGTCTCAGTCCAACTTTAGCTCTTAATACGTGACATCGGGAGTAAATTATCTTCTTCACATCTCAGCGTTCTGCCTTTTTGTCTCATTTTGAATCTAATTTAATTAATGTCACAAGGGAAATTTTAAATGATTAAATACAACATTTACACCACAGGACTGAGTGATGGTGACTTATATTTACATACTTACATACATACATACTCCTGATCTAAATGTGTGTATTTTAACACAGATCTGAGGGAAAACACTGGATAGAAAACAGCTTTAAACCATTTCAGAGTCAATAAATGATCCGTCACATCGTAAAATATGAGTGTGTGAAACACAGAAGAGGCTAAAAATGCCATAAAAGATAAAAAAAAAGAATGTTGACACTAATTAAACCATAAATTAAAGCATTCAAATGAAGCCAAACTGAAACCAAATAATCTGGATCGCCCCCTGCTGGCTGGTTGCAGTACAGCTCATAAGCTCCGCCCCTTCAATGTCAACAGATGGGAAAACTTAAAAATCTACAGTCAATCAAATGTTTATTTCTGTGTTCAACCGTTTTAATTAGTTAATTGGACTCAACAAACTCTTAAAATCGAGACAGAAATTAAAGCTGACACCTTATTGAGACAGTTAGAAAACTTCCCTTCGTCTCGTTTTCCTCTTTAATCCATCTTTTGTCCCCGTTTCTGACTTTTGTGACCTTTCAGACTCAATAAACACACTAAATAAAACTCGTCGTCCTTTAAAGCAGTGTGATCTTTTAATGAAGCGATGGATGTTATAAGGGCTGAATCCAACGATTATTTTGTTATCAATTACTCAAAATCCCAAAAAATATTCAAATTATCACCATTAACAGCCAAGAAAAGTGAATTTTAAAAGATTTGTTGACGTAAAAATAAACAATAAGTTTGAAAAATATCTCTAAAAGTTTCTTAATCATTTGATTTTAGTCTGATTCAGATCAAACTCGTCTCAATCTTTTTATGGAGCGATGGATGTTTTAATTATTTGCTGATCAGATATTTTGGTTTGTTAAACCCGCAACATAAACCCCAAAAATATTCAAATTATTACCATTACCAGCCAAGAAAAAGTGGATTTTAAAAGAAAAAATAAACAATTAGTGAATTATAGAAGCAGTTATTGATTATCTTTCTGTCAAACAGCTAATAGTTTCATAAATATTTCTACAAGTTTCTTAATAATTAGATTTTAGTCTGATTCAGATCCTGTTTTAACGAGAAGCAAAGTAACGATCAATGAACCAGTGTTTTATTTTCCTGATTATTGATTCAGCTTCTTTTCTTTTAAACATTCAACTAAATATTCATTCAAATGTTTTTTAATGTTTTTTCTTTTGTTCCACATCGTTCTGTTTTTTTTAATTGCTTTCTTCAAACCTTCACACCCGAGCGTAGTTTCTCTGATTATAAAGATCCTGGTTCAGACCCGTCGTGGTTTTACTGTTTTCTCCCTCCACGTCTCGTTTTCATCCCTCTCTCTCTCTCTCCGTCTCTCTCTGGTTGTTGACCTCTCGGCCGCGGCAGAAATCACCTTTGATCGCTTCATCCTGGTTTAAGCCTCCTCGTTTCTGATCATCCTGCGACGATCCCTCCTCAGATCACAGCAAACACTTAAAAAAACGCCTTCAAGGCCTCGGTCTTGTTTGGCTCCTGGTCCTGGATTAAGTCTCGACGAGCGGCGGTTACATCAGATCTTCGCTGTTTGAAAATGTTCTGTTGTTAAGCCTGTTTTAAACCCGCCGAGCTCGCTGGGCTTCAGATTAAATTCTGAGAAAACACACACATGAATCTGAGACAAACACACCGAGCTAACGAAGAAAAGATTTTCGAGGTACGGGGAGTGTGTGTGTGTGTGTGTGTGTGTGTGTGTTTGGTGGTCATTAGCGGGGATGAGTCACCTAAAAGCCTCCTGAGTGCTGCAGGCAGATGAACCGAACCCTTTTTTTTTAAAGTTCAAAGAAAAAACCTGGTGACCTGCTTCAGACGCTGAGCAGGAACAAATCACGTGGGAATTTATTTGATTTAGTTTTTGTCTTTGTTTCTGTTTAACACCACCAGAAATAAAAACTTTTTATTTTCTGTTGTCTCTGCTGTCTTTCAGTCTGTAGAGACAGTTTGGTTGGACGAATGTTTGTGCAGCAGAACTGACGATACAGAAAGAAAACATTAAGTCATCCTGCTAAAATCAATGAAGGGGCTCAATTTGTGCTTAAATACAAGTGCAAGTGGTTTGTATAATAATCACATTTCACATAAATGACAGAAAAAAGATCATTATCAGTCTACAGTGAACCCTCGTTTATCGTGG
>JAOXYL010000030.1:1849253-1860452 GCA_028564955.1 Terapon puta
GTGTGTGTGTGTGTGTGTGTGATTGCATGCGTGTAGCCCGCGTTAGCTCGGGTCTGTGTGGTTGGCATGAAATGACACAGAGTGTATCTTCTCCCCTAAAAAAGGCAGAACGAGCAAACAAACAGCTCGGCGGTAGGAAGCTCGTCGGCTGTTTAACAGCTGCCGGGGTTCGGTTCACTGCTGATAATGAGTCTTAGCAGAGCGGGGGTGTGTGTGTGTGTGGGGGGGGGCTGTACTGTACATCCTGCCTCTGGGTTCACCTCGTATAGGCCGACCCGCCTTTCATGTCCACTGCAGTCAACACCTCACAGGATGCGGCCTCTCCCTCCGGCACAAAGATGGGAGTTTTTCTCAGCCGGTGCAGAACTTTTTCTCGTCTTTACTGGAAGGTCGATGGCGACGTGACGGGGACGAGATCACGTCTGACACAGTTCGATGAGGCCAGGTGTCATAATTAACGTGTTTGTGGTTCGCAGTGAGAGCGGCTCATGTTCAGTGTCGTTTTCCAAAATACGACAAACCGCACCTGCTTCTCTGTGGTCGACCAAAAGTGTAAATCTTCTCACTTATATTACTAAACTTCAGCAACATACAACTTCACTTTTAAGAGGTTATGTTTGTTGGATTTCATTTATATGAGTCCTTTAGTTACTACAGCTTTATAAAGAATCAATAATATTAATATCAAGTAAAAAAATGCACTTTTTCAATACAGTTTCCCCCTGTCCTCGGCCTTCAAGAAGCCTTCAGACTGACAGAAGCAGCTCTTTTAAATATTTATATTCCACATCGATGGCCACTTCAGAGAATAAAACCTAAAACTTCAAGCTTCAAATCACGTGAAAGATTTATTGGAGAGGGAACGTGGCTCGTGCTCAAGCTGCTTTTTAAGAATCGGTATCGTGCATAGATATAATTCAATTTAAAATGTGAAATGAAATCCGGAATAGTTTCAGTTTTATCTTTTGTTCTTTTGGAGCGAGCGCGGCGTTGACTCGAAGCGGCGCCATCGATTTTTCACAGATTTTGGATTCGCGCTGGAAAAAAAAAAGACAAAGTTCTGCCAGCTGACAGCGAAAACGCACATTTTGATGCTGAAAGTTTGTGAATGCTGCTGCTAAAATCTCAATACTCTCAAATAAAAGCACACACACACACACACTCGTGCACAAACCGGGGGGGGGAGGGGGTTTGGGTCTCGCTGGCCGAGGATTCGTGATGTTCCAGTAATTTCACTCGGTCTCCTGTTTCATTCAGAAGCTACGTGTTTGTGTGTGCGAGTTTCATAAGCATTCTTATGTCACGGCTCATGAGGCTGCGATGTGACGCTAATCTAGCTCAGCACCTCCGGGGAGGCGGCGGTGGGGGTGGTGGTTGTGGGGGGGACGGGGGGGGGGGCAAATACTCTCTGCTGGCTCGCGACCGCGCCGGACTATTTGGCGAACTTTGCCGGTTTTCCATCTTAACTTGTTGTTCTTCTCCCGGCTGCTCCTTCATGTCGCTCCAAATTTTCAATTTCGCTTCCTTTTGTGCAAGAGAAGAAACGAAACGACGAGATAAAAGCAGAATCGAGCCTCCCGACCTCTGGATTCATCATTTCATTAAACAAAAGGCTTTTTAAATTATTTTAAAAATGCACCATCACGACGGTTCCGTAGTTAATTTAACTTAACTGTCTGTAAACCATCTTTATTTTGAAAGATGAAACTTTCTTCAGACTTTTAGGCATAATGACAACCTGACAAACTTTCTCATGACATGAAGTTGAAGTTAACTTGAGTAAAACTTGTACAGTTTTACTTCTACAGGAGCGAATCCACCGATCACTGACTCTGTCAAAGTAAAAAGATTTTGCACGCTGACACTTTCAAACATATAACATCATATTTTACCCTCCTCAGGCTGCAAATCTTCACTTCTTCGGTTCTGTTCGTTCCTCTCGAACGTGAGCGACCTCAGAAAAGTGCGTCCGACCCCGTTTGACTCCCTCCCAGACGGTGCGGGTTTAATCACCGCAGAGAGGCAGCCCGAGCCTCACGACGCAGCCATTACCGCTTTAAGACGATAACTTGATTAAACAGACTCGTAAAAGATTAAAATCTCCATTAACCCGTTTGGTTTTAATCACAGATTAAATGCTTTATAAACCCCCGTTTACGGTGCCACGCTCGGAGTTTGGATCTATAAAATCAAGGTGTCTGAAACTCAAAAAAAAAAAACAATTTCCTTCGTCTGTTTGTGCTGTTTACTGGCTATTATACAGGCAGTGTAAACAGCCTCTTAGGTACCTCAATAAAAAGCGGGCCTGTGTTTGCTCAGCTCGTACCGTACTGTCTCCATCTGGAAGCAGCAGCTCCCGCTACACCGTGTTGTGTCTTCGCAGCGTATCTCTTCCCCCTCTTGCACAATTATGTCATTTCTTCTTAAGTTCAAGAAACGCCCGATCTAACATCCAGCCTCCGTCACCCGCCAAGCTTCGTGTCTTCTGAAATGATTCAACCTCTCAGAATCTCTTGGAAATGTTAAAAATATCGTCGACTTTGAACGCCGACTGCGAAGTTTCCGATCCGACTGACAGAGCGTTCAGATCTCAGCACGAGGTCGAAATTCGATGATTCGAGGACGGCTTTCTGATTTATCCCTTTAATTTGTTCGCAATCTCCATCAAACTAAAGCCTTGGCTCGTTTTTTTTTTACTTTCAACTCCGCTCTGAGGTTAAAAATAGTCTTCAACGACGAGGCCATAGAGTTCACAGTCAGGATAAGTGCGTTGTTTAAAGGGCTTAATGAGACCTGAAGCTCATTCACAAACGGATTTTTTAAAACTTGATTTTCCGGAAAAGGAAAAAAACAACAATCTCTGGGCGACACTTACTTTTCTGACGTGATTAACGATCCCTGATGCTTTTTTTTGTCTTCAAATTTCTCTCAAATATTAAAAAATCTCACCTCTTTGTGGCTCGAGTGTTTCTTCTTTCTTTCTTCTAAACAGTCTCAGTCTCATTGTTCATTAAACGCGGCCTCAGAAATGACTGATCCGGTGACGTGCGGGGGGGGGCAAAGTCCCACCGACAGTTTTTTATGCAATCATCTATTTTTTTTGAAGCGTCTCCGCGACAACAAAGAGGAGATGCTCTCGTCTCCCCACCTGACCCGTCTGTTCTTTAATCCGATAACGCGTCCGGAGCTATATTTGACATTAAAGTATAATCAGATCTAATCGCGACAACTCAAAAGCGGCTTTATATTTCTCGACAACAACATCAGACGCTTTTTATTTTTATGACCGCGAGCGGGCGTCGGTCCAGCGGAGTCACATGTGTCGGACCCGACGATCGGCAGCGACGCCGACGTTTGATTTAATGACACTGAAAACGGTGACGTGATGCTTAAAAGTTTCACTGGGAGCTTCTGAAAAGTCTCCTCCAGCTGTTTGATGTATGACAGGCGCAGAGTTTGTTCAATTCTTCGGCTAAAGGTGAGTTTTTTTGTCGTTTCGCCAACGTTAATCAACTACGACTGCTCATTAAAATGGCGGCGAGTCATTAAAATGGCGGGGTCCTCCATTTGAGCGTTGGACTCGATGCTTTTTTCTTCTGCACAGATCTCATCTGCGTCACTGCCTCTCAAGAAAAAGAAAGAAATAAAAGGAAAAGGTGCTTTTTAAAGCTCGCAGAAGCTCCTCGTAACAAAACAGCGGACGACCCGCATTCACCCGCCGCTAAATATAAATATTACGCAACCGTTCGACCTCAGGCTGGAAGTGAGGTTTTCCTAATGGAGATGACATTATGAGTGATTTCTTTCTCTCTTTTCTGTCCCCCACACTCGTGTAAATGCACATAGCATGAGAAAGACACATTAAAGGTCAGTTTTTCTCCCCCCCCCGCCTCCATCTCCTTCTCTTCCTCTTTGCACTTCCACGCAGCTTTGGAAAATTCTCTGGAGTTTATTTGTAGATTGAAACGGTGGAGGAGAATAGCTTGTAAGTGTTTCCAGCCATTTGGGTTTTTCCACGGTTTCCACTCGCTGTTTGGTCTCGTCAGCACCTTTAGGGACATATACCTTTTTTTTTTTTTTTTTTTTTTTAAAGTTGTGGACGACAGAAAGGTTCCCCTTAAAAATCCACTGTGACTATTTGTTGCTTGGCGGCGAGGGCGAAGAGGAGGAAGCGGGAGAGGAAACAGATAATGGTTATTTGTTCTGGACAATGCGCAGCGCGACATCAAACGGCGGATTAAGACTCGGGTCGGGGAGAGGGTCCGACAAGGATCCGCGGTAAGACGAGAGGCGTTGTGGGATTCGAAGCATTAGTCAGCTGGATAACAAGCAAGAGAAACTCCGTGAACCCAGACACACGAGAGTCCCGGCCGAGGTAAAAACAGAAATAAAAGGGGGATATATCTTCCCCGCTCTGGAGCCGCCGAAGTGGGTGTTGATTTGTCCGACTGAAGAGAGGGTGAGGAAATGTGGAGGAACTGTCTCGGAGGGGAACGGTAATAAAGACTCTGCTGAAAGGACTCGAGATTTATGGGCCCGACCGGCACCGAGATGCTCAGCTGCAGGAAAGAGGAGAAGTGGAAACTAGCTCGTTTCTTCGCTCGCCGAGAGGCCGAAAGACGGAAATGCAAGTGTGACGTTTGTTTGTTTTATTAGACCACAGTTCTTTGACTTTGGCGACTTCTGGACGTGAATTAATTTTCTCAGACTGACTCATTAACAATTTGTTCAGACATTCATGGTCCACAGAGGATAAATTCGAATGACTTTATTACAAAAATTGGATGGATTGTGATGAATTTTGATGATCTTCTAACTGAAGTTTTGATTTATGGTTCCCAGATGATGACTCTTAATAATAAAATAATGACTTTTGCGGTTAAAACCTCCAGGGCGATTGATATTTCATAACTCTGATCATCTTGTTTTCCCTTTATGAGAACAAGGTTTTAATTTATCGTACCTGTGGAAACATCATGTCGGCTTTTATTTAAGAGCACAGTTGTACCAAATCACAGCTAAAAACTCTCAGTCCTGCTTTAAATAATTTCATTTTGTGGTCGTTTTTGACTTTTTAATGTTCTTTTCCACCATGTGAGTGATTCGAGATGAACTTAATATTTAGGAGACACCTTTTTAGCACAGTTCATAATAAGGTAGATTTATGTCGGAGGAGTTACGAGTCCGACGGTGGGTACGGTTGAGATATTTTTATGCAGCAGCCGGGAGGCCGAGCAATAAGTTATTTTAAAAAATGAAAACAGTGGATGTCCGACTTTGTGAGCAGTCACATGTAAGCGTGTCGGCTCGGACGGCCCTCAGGCCTCGCTCCGGACGCCGCTGGTTCCTCCAGCTGGGAGCATCACACACTCTGCCCCACCTGTGACAATAAACAGCTTCATTACCTCCTCCCGTCCACTGACGCCATTTAATGCTTTCGCCGGGATCATCCTGGGGACAGATGCGACCAAGAAATGTGCTACTCTGCGATGCATTTACACTGACCCCCCCCCCTACAGCTGACCTGGTAAAGAGCGCCTCATATTTTAGTTTATATAGAAGTTCACGGCTCTTTTTATCAGATTTATTAGGCTACACAATGAGATTGTTCATTGACTTTTACATTTCACGTGCTAACTCCTTCTAATTTGATGACATTTTACAAAACACCTGTTAAAACCCAAGTTTAATCACATTATTAAATCATAATTATTATAAATAGTTAAGTCACTGAGACCAGTTTTCCATTTTTGATACCACAAAAAGTTTTTAAAATCTATTTGATGTTACAGTTGGATGAGTTTTACAATCAAACACACCTCCTCCGCTCAATACATTTCTTCATTATTTGCACTGACTTTGCATTTGTTGCTGTCTTCACAGAGTTTCTCGTGTTTGTTGCACAGTTTCGACGACCGTCCTGCAGGTGTTTGATCCAGATTTTGGTGCTGAACCTTCATCATATACCTGGGATGTACAGTTTTTTTATTTATTCAGACTCAAGCGTTGTGATCATCATTAGATAAGATGCTCTTCATGCACAGCACAGCAGCTCAGAAATACATTTACCTTTTTTTTTTTCGTTCATTGAGAAGTAAATGAATGGTCAGACAGATTAATTGATCTCAGATGTGTGAATGGTTCCAGTCCTGGTGAGAAAGTTAGTTCTTGCTCTCTGTTTTACAACCTCTGGCTTATTCGTGCATTTATATATTTGTGTTTTTTTTTTCTTCTCTTTTTGTGGGACCACGTTCTGCCCAGTCCTCATAACTCCTTTAAGTCACACAGACTCATTAAAGTGATTGATTGGCTGCTCAGGGTTTTGCTTTTTCCACTACTTTATTTACCTGTTTTGGAGGGCATTTGAAACAGTAACGCGAACTCTGTGTTTTTACGTTTTTTTTCCGCTGATAAATTTATACGACACATGTCACCGTGTGCCGCCGTCGGAGTTAAACGCCCTGCTTGCCCAACGGCTCTTTTCCGGGGCAGCGTAAAAGACGGCTCTGTAGGTTAAGGAGTGTTAAAGAGCCACACACATGGTTTTCCTAAGCTGTAAATTTTATGGATAATTTCTGATGTGGTTACAGATTTATACCCCCCCAACTAAGCACAGCAGCTGCAGGTAATTACTCCCTCGCCCGCCTTACTCCACCTCCGCTGGTTTATTCTCTGTGTCTCTTTCCACTTCATCTCTCCGACTCTTTATCTTCGTGATGCGCTGCAACCGAGCGCAGAAATTCTACGAACAAACGTGCAAAACTCTTCACCACAGCGAGCGACCTTTGACTTGCAAATTTCACATTTTTCCGGAGCGATAGCGCCCCCTGTGTTAGCATCCTCTGACGGAAAATGTGGGAACTGTGAAATAAACAGAGAAATGTTTTTCAGAGCCTAAAATACAAATGGTCTGTTACATAACCAAGTTCGGCAACTGTGCTAAAGCTAACGTGATCCCCTCCTTTGCAAAGATTTTATGCACATTGTCAGTTTGCACTTAGAGAGGTGGAAAATTTGGTGGATGAAAGAGTTGATAAAAAGAAATTGAGACACAAAGAATGATGAAAACTGATACAGAAAATAAGTAAAGTTGTACATGAAGCACACAACCGAGACGCCCAACAAAGTTTCCTGTTTTTCCCACCTTTTTTTTAAAAACATCATCAAACAGTGTCCTCTCCTGCTGTGGATGATGACGACACCTAACGGGAGAATTATCGCCACCTACTTGGTACCTCAATGAACCAATTTCTAATATTTACTTAGCAGTCATGGATGGAAATGCACCTAAATCTACATTTTCTTCTTTAATGTTATCTTAAAATTGACAGCTTTGGAAAAAAAATTGTGTCACAGGAATCTGCACAACCAGAAAACTCTTGAACGCTGTTAATGGATGGACATCTGTCTTGCATTTCTCACGGTTGATCGCTAACTTTACATGGACTGCACGATGCACGTACAGCATGACGTCGTCCAGGTAGCAGTGCATCATGGGAGCTGAAGTCTAACATCACGGCACGGTTCCCAAAAAGAGGCAGTTTTGATGTGAAAAACATGCACAATAGCTGCAGTAGCACTTTACTTTGTGTTTCTGTTCGCAAAATCTGAGCAGAAGTCAAATTACAGTTCCAGCAGAAGCAAAGGATGTGAGTATTTTCTGAAAAACCGCTTGCGGTCTGGTCGCGACACCCGTCTCCAAACCCCTGTCACCTCTGGCTCATCCGTCAGCGGCTGCAGGCTGATAAATCCGTCAGTACAGGACCTTGGCAGCCCGCGGCGTTAGGTGCACTCAGTACACTCTCCCAGGCTGCACTGGGGTGAGGTCCCACCATGCGCTCATGCCCATAACTCCACTGCAGCCAAACCAACTCATTAGCGAAACAATCCTCACCACGCACGGGTGTGCATGTGTGTGTAAGTCTGAATGAGCAAATGAGAGAGTAAAGGGCGAGATTTCATGTTGTTCTGGAAGATTTGTCATCACAAGCTCAGAATGCATTATATTGTTACAATATCTTTTGTATTCCAACTACCTGTAACATTTTCCGATTTGCTAATATTTTCCATGATATTTTCCCACATTCGCTCAATCACTCCCAACACATTATCCACACATTATCCAGTCTTTGCTTGCACAATATTTATTCATGTTACACAATATTCCAAATGAGTGCCCCCCATTTAATGTGCTTATTAACCTTTATAAAAACAGGCATGTTACGAATGTGTGTGCATAAGCAACACCTCAAAGCTGACTGCGAGCGTTTTAATGAGGAACGTTAGCAGTTCGCTGGGCTCTACGGTAAAAACGCAGCTCGGTAATCCATTTATACACACTTTGCCTCTCTGCTGGACCGAGTCGTGGAATCATTAAAACGTGTGGATGTTGCGGCTCCAGCGCCGTGTGACAAAACGCTCATTAGCATCCACGGGCCCAAATGACCTCATGAGCAAAGGTTCGCACAAAACGCTGGTTTCATCTTCCTGATCGTCTGGAGTGAACTTAAATGGCTTATTTACTGTTAACAGAATGGTTTAAGTCTTGTTTCTTTTTAAACTTTTGAAGAAATTATTCATAAATGTAGAGGAATCTGCACCTTCCTGAAAAATGAATAATGCATGAGCAGCAAACGTGAACAAAACAGGCTGAAATAAGTGACCAAGAAAAGACCTTTCAACCTTTCGGCTCATTGTTCCCACCATGTTTAGTTCAGTAACTGCATAATACAGTTAAGATCTGGCAGGGAAAGGTTGCTATGAGGTAAAGGAAAATCGTCATCATAGTAAAAATATAAAAGAAAAGTAAGATTGATAGGAGCTGTTTCGTGAACGCTGTCCAATGCACATCCACATTTTCACATCCTGAGTTTTACCACCTGTACTGACATTTACTTGATGAAGGACTCTGTCTGATGCAGTAGGAAGAAGAAAAAGAGGAAGAAGAAGAAGAACTTTTGCACCATGTTTGCTTGTAAAGCTCTTATTTCTGCTGTTTACCTGTCGATAGTCACAATAAATTATGAAATAAACAGCTTCTCTCTTAGTTGTAAAACTTTTAGTCAGACTGTGTCACGTTCTCGGTTTCATTTCACTCACACCTTTTTATTTTTCAATGCAGCTTTGTTCACTGATTAAAGAAACAACGTGAAATTAAATTTTTTTTATTGAGTTTGGCGCCCCCTGTGGACAAAAGTGCCAGTGCCTCATCACCACCTCGGGTCATTAAGACGTCGGTCCAGCTAGTTGGTGCATTTGTTTCTGAAGTTATTTTCAATACTATTTTTCTTTTTTAAACAAAGCTGTTAAACAAAGTAAAGCCACGAGTTGCAATATATTTCAGGATAAAATAGATATTTTATAAACCTGTCTAAGAGGAAGAGGGACAGTTCAGGATAACTTCAGATTATCTTCATCTGTTGTCGGATATTATCTGATATTACAGGGACAGAAACCGAGAATAACTACACAGAAATCTTCAGGCCGTTGGTTTGGTTGACTCATGTAGGTCATATCCTCTGTGTGACCTATAAAAGGAAACCAGACCAACATTTGCACTGAGAATAAAAACCATCTCATATTAGGTTTGTGCAATATGAAGATTATGTTTAGGGAAAGTAAATAGTCATACATAGCAACATCTGACAGTAGTAAGATAAGAATACTAGTTAATAATAGTTATATGATTCCTGGTGAGTTATAATCTACAGACCAGCTGATAAGCAGGAAGTGTGTCTGACATTAATCTGCAGGAGGATTTCAGTTCTCCAGATTTCATCGATATGTAATTTAGGTAATGATCCGACCTCCAACACTTCGTTCTCCTGAGCTTCAATTAGAGGGCTTATCATTAGACGCCAGCGTTCAACATGCCCTCAGCGCCTTCCCTCTGAAAAAACCCAATTTATCATCTCTAATTTCTTTTTTTAGCTTTATGGGATGCGAGGTGCAGAACAGTCAGGACCGGACTTTGAGGGCGTTCCAGTTCTCCTCGTATTAATCTGCGGCTATAAAGGCAATAGCGGAGGAAAATCGAGTCATAACAAGGGTACAGTTTACTTTTCCTGTCCTGTCCACGTGAAGAATTTACTGCTACGACTTTGAACTAACAACCAAATAGTAAATCTCTCCCTCTCGAACAAAGCAGAGCAACGCTGCAGGCAAGAAGTGAGTGTTCATCTCATTATAAAGAGCTTATTAGGTTGTGTTTCTTGTTAGGCCACAGACACATTATTGTGTGGAGTAATACTTCGTAAGGGTGCAGTTTAATTGAATCCTTGCCTTCTGTTCGGGCTTAATAATGACTATTCAATGATTATAGATGTTTCAGTGTATAAATCAATTCGGCTTTCTCTCGCTCACTCACACAGTGAGGGCTGGACTCAATTATTTGGCCCAGTAGGGTTGATTTTGATTGTTGAACAAGCAAATGAGACATGACATGGAAAAACATATCCCTTTTTATATGAACCTTAAACTCCTTTAAGTGTGAGCTCGGGCCTGCCCGTTTGACTTGATGTATTTTTTGGGAAATTGATACAACCTTTTTATTCTTTTAAAAGTCATTTGAGCTTCCTCTCCCCCCCCTCCACCTCTTTATTCATTGTTATGTATTTCTTGGCATGGGCAGAGCTGAACAGCAAATACCTTGTTGATAAAGTCACCAGGCAAATAAAAGCACACCAACAGAATAATGAAATGATTTCTGCTCATGGCTAAAGTCTGCAAAGTCTAGTTTCATTGATCTGTTGGGATACTCAGAGTCACTTGCCATGTAACACATTTAAAATCATTTGTCCGTGTGCACATATTTTGCAATTTTATGCGGCATAAGTACAGTAAATTGTATTATTAGGGGGTTCAGAGACGATTACCAGGTGCGTTGGAGGGATGTTGGTGGTGAAAATCGCACCCTGCGAGTTGTTCTGGGTCTGCTCACCGTCCAATCCAAACACCAGTCGGATGCTGGGACACTTTTAGATTCAGTTTATATAGCTGACAGCTCGGTCGGCTCAAACAGAGATTGACTTCCTCCACTGTTCTTTGGAAAACTGCGACAAAAAGTCCTCTTGAATGTGATTGTGTTCGTGGTGATAGTGTTGATTCTACTAGACTGGACCAACAGTAACGACAACAGATAAGCTGACAGAACATTAAGCTAATTATCAAAGCTGCAAAGGCACATCTTGTGCAATGGAT
>JAOXYL010000030.1:1975682-1988910 GCA_028564955.1 Terapon puta
TCTGATAATTTGACTTTTTATAAATCTCATCCTTAACATTAAATTTCATTTTGCAAGCTGTCAAGTTTTGCACATCTTTCTGTCTTTTTCTTTCCCGCCCTTCATCCAGTCACCCATCCATCTGAACGTGTACGTGACTGAATCACAGGGATGCATTGAGACTTGCAGGAACAGGCTGCAGCACATAAAGCACGTAAAGACTTCGAGGAGCTCGGCGAGTCGATCAGCTTGAGAAATGAACA
Source organism: Terapon puta (assembly GCA_028564955.1). Lineage (NCBI taxonomy): Eukaryota > Metazoa > Chordata > Actinopteri > Centrarchiformes > Terapontidae > Terapon > Terapon puta. The sequence continues at coordinate 1,975,925 of JAOXYL010000030.1, forward strand.
GTAAACATTGTTGTTTCCAACTGCCATAATGCTCTCTTTCAGGTGAACCGGTTCGGGATGCTCCAGCTGAAATGAGTCATCGTCATCAGATGGTTCGACTGTCTGACGGGTGTGGCTGCTTCTCTTCACACCAGATATTCAGGTATTTCACCTGGCAACAGTTGAACATCGTGGGCTGATGTTTTGTTGAGGATCTCTCTTCCATCTTGTGCAAAAATACTCATAAACCCCCAAATCGTTCAAATCACCTTCCAACACATCAGCTAACACCTGTACGCTGATTTCACTGCAGCTGTAGATTTAAAAGGTTTAAATGTTTATATTATAACACATCACCTGTCTTTGGGAAACAGACACACCCACTGAAAGCTCAGAGTGTGTGTGAGGTGTGACTCTACCTGAGAGGGTGTGACTTCGTAACGTGTCTCAAACCAAACTCCGACCTGTCGTCAGAGGACTCTCTCCCATCCTGTGTGTGCGACATAAAGTAAAGTAAGTGCATTTACTTTGAGATTTCTCTGCAGGATTCACCAGATTTGCTTGAAATATTATTAGGTGAAAGTTTTTAATGTAGATCCACATTCAGGACTTTGGTGTTTGGTGTCCTGAATGTGTCGTATTTCATCCTCGTGTCATTGTGTGTGTTTAAAATGCCTCTTAGCAGTTTATGTCAGAGGAATAAAACCCACAAGTGTCGACAAGATTAACTATTCTACACAATGCATCTTATTAAAGAGCCTTCAGGGCAGTCATCTTTGTCGTTTTCTTTGCTTTATGTCATTTAGCGTGTCCAGCGGCCGTCAACATGCCTGAGACTGCAGAGTCCCACTCTTACAACATCTCCACCAACCGCAACTGCACCATCGAGATCACCAATGTCAGCTCTGTCTTCTGCCTCGTCAACCCAAAGTAAGAATCCACTTCTGCCAAAAAGTAAAGCTGTTTGCTGACGATTAAATCATTTATTTTACAAAACATTCATGTATGACTGCCAGTGAGAGTAACTGACTGAAGTAGTTTCTTTTTTTCTAAACGAGATTTGTGAAACTTTCTTGATTCTTTTGCATTGAGCACATTTAAACTAAATCATCGATCTTCTTCCACCGCCCTCCTCTGTTCTCCAGGGTGCACATGGAAAGCGGTTTCCCCTTCAGCCCTCCACAGCCGACCGTGCGCACCACGAAGACCGAGGTGTGCTCTTTCACCAAGGACGACAACACGGCGTCCGGCGCTGTGGGCGTCATGACCTACGAGCTGTTCGACATGCGCAACCATCACTGCAACGAGCTGATGGCCGTCATGTTCTCGGTGCCCTTCGACTACAACTTCTACAAGAACTGGCTGGGGGTGGGCATCTTCGAGCACACGCGGGAATGCAATGACAAGCTGTACAACCTCATGTACAACGGGAAAGATTTCACCAACTTTGTGCGCCACGAGGCCGACGGCTCGGGGGTGGTGTACAAAGGAAGGATGCTGGACGTGAGGGCCTGCATGTCCGATGAGGGCAGGGCCATTATTAAACTGGAGCTGTATGACAAGATGGGCAGATGAGCCTGTTCTGTGAGAATAAAACAGTAAATGCAGATATTCATGAAAACCTTCATACTATGTTTGTCATTTATGTCATGTATGGTTGCTTTGAGTGAATAAAAACAATTAAATGAATCACTGTTTTTGCATCATCTTTAATTTATATCATCACACATGATCACAAATAACTTCACGTTCGAGTTGCACATCTCTTGAGCAGATATATCATGAATCAAACTCCACTTTGGAAGTAAAATAATTACAATAAACTCAATGTTAATCAGACTGCACAGCATACAGTGCAGAGATTCTGCAAGTTCGCTCCACAGTCGGACAAAGAAAAGAAATTTCACAGACACAAGGTGTGGCATCACTAAGAGATGCTGTGGCTCGGGAAGCCGAACAAACCGGCTTTCGGTAAAATAACAGCATAACAAAGAAGCCCACAGTCATTTTTCTGTTGTCAGCTACACCCTGTCTTCACGCCTCTGCACACATACCTCAGGTGAAGACGGGACAAAGACGGTGAGACGGTGAGCGACAGTGGGTGTGTGCTGTGGGCGGAGACACTTTTGGGTGGGATTTAGGTGCCACAAATTCCCCAGCAAGAAAGAACTATAGTTTGAATCCAGTGTCTCAAATCTGGCATTACCCGAGAGAACAACACACCTGTGATCCGGACAGGTAAGACGGTTTCTTCCTGTGCTGTTGATTAGTGAAAAATATTGTAAAGTAAACTGTGAGGTAGCGCTGTACATCATTTACTGTAGGCACAGGTGCACATATATACTTCAGATCTGTAACTTAGCCTTTCCACATCTGTCGCAGCCTTTACCAGCAACAACATGACCGAGTCAGCAGAGGCTTTGGCAGCCAACCTCAAAAGCCGAAGAAATGTCACCATTGAGATCACCAACCTCACCAATAACTACTGCCTGATCGACCCCCAGTAAGTGCAAAGTGAACAGTAGAGTATTGTTGAAAAAAGGGGAGTGTGTTCATTTCCCTGCATGGATAACTTGAGGTTAAAATAAAATAAAAGTGCATCTTTAATAAATTTACGACAAGCGATTGATTATCTCATTTTGATCATACTTTTCTCCTTTTAAAAAGGGTTTACCTGGACAGTGGTAACTGCCACAGCCCACCACAGCCCACCGTGCGCCCACTCAAGACTGAAGTCTGCAACTTCAGCAAGACCAGCACCAAAGCCAGCGGCGCTGTGGGCGTCATGACCTACGACCTGTTTGAGAGGCACAGCAACACCGCTAAAGAGAGACTAGCTATAATGTTCTCCGTGCCCTACGACAACAACATGTACAAGAACTGGTTGGCCATAGGAATCTACGACGCAAGCAAAGATGTTAACGAAAGCATGTACAAAGAGATGTACTACAACGAAGACCAGGTGGGCTTTGTGCGGCAGGAGTCCAGCGGCTGTGGCCTCACGTTTGAGGGCAAGCAGCTGGACATCAAGGCCACCATGTCCCCGCTGGGAAGGTCCATCATGAAGGTGGAGGTGTGGGACAAGCTCTTCACTCAAATGTCGCAACACCCTTACTAAGCTGGTGATTCATTTTCTGTCAAAACAATGCAGTGTGGCGTGACGTTAGCCGTGTGTGCACCTGTGCTACTGTACCGCGTGTTCATGCAATAAATTCATAACTGATATGACAAAACTGCGTCTTAGTGATCATTGTAAAAGATTTTACAAGTGCTGGCAAACCTTCAAAAGAGTCGAGTTCAACTCGTGGAGCAAGTAAAATGAGTCCATGAGTCATCACTGCAATTTATCAGCCTGCATTTGTTCTTCATTCAGAGCACAAGTATAATTTATATCTAAATTTACTATTTAAATTACGATATATAGTTGATTAAATGAAAGATCAGTGATTTTGTGTAGTAAATAACAAGATTAAAGAGATATAGATTTAAAAACATGATGAGAATAATGAGGTCTGCTGTGTCTTTGAATCAGAAATGAATTCTGTAAAGATGAAACTTGCAGTTTGCGGTCCGAACAGAAACCTTCGATTTATTGCACAAAGTCGCCATCTAGTGGTCAAATTACAGCTGCACTGGAAACTGTGTGTGCTCAAAAGATTTACCATAAAGTACGTGGATCACTGTCATGAGAAAAAACATCAGGATCAGCTGATTCTTCAAATGTGTGGACGAATACTTTGAGATATGGCTGGTTAACTTAGCACAAGGGTAGCAAAATCTGCCTGCTGCACCTCCAAACCTCACTGATGAATATGTTTTGTTTGTTTAATATGCAAGAAGAAAAACACAAAGTAAAGGTTTCCTGGTTAATATGAGTTTGCTAATATAAAGCTCTTGGTATATTAATGAGCTTTAGAGAAGCTGGAGGGCAGATTTTGTCAAAATTTCATTCAAAGCCTTCATCTTTACATTCAGTCGTCTCATCTAAGACTATCATCATGCTTATTTCCAAGAATTTTACCTACTCCTTTAACGTGTCAGCAGCAAAGGTGAAGCAGCACAAAGGAGACCACTGTACACGTCCATTTTCCCACCAACACTCATAGTCAGCCTGTGTTTGTTTCCCCAAAGCAAAATGAAGAAAAAGGCTGACCGCGTCCGATAAATGAAATTCAAGATTCATCAAAATGACAAAACCTTGAGGGGATTCTTTTGCTTTCACTTCCCCACAACATTCAACAAAAACAGATATATTACACTCCTTCAAAGTCTGTGAAATGTTTAAACCTATTATTGAAAACTCTGAATCATATCAGAATAAGATTAATTGGCCAAGTATGTGCATATTTATTCTAAATTAAATGACGTGATGCATATGTGGTGTAATGTGTGTTAGCATCAGTCTGACCCAGAGCACTGCTCATAGAAAACACTAACCACAGTATTAAACCTCTGCTTCAGATACATCTCCAGTGTTTCCAGGGGCATTTGCCTCACGTCGTACCCCCTGAACTGCTTCTTGGCCGTCTTGCTGACAGGAACAATCTCCTCGGTGCTGTTTCGGTCGTTGCGGCCGATGGCGGCGTACGTGGGGAACATGTCCCTCAGCTCCTCCGGCAGACTCTGGTTGTAGTTCGGGCAGCAGTAGGCCGACCACAGATACTCCGGCACGGCCACGCGATGGTCCTTGAGCCAGCGGTCGTCGCTCAGGTAAGGCAGGACGCCGGTCACGATGTAAGCCTCGCCGAGACAGTAGGCGTCCATGGTTTTGTTGATACTCTGCTCCAGGAACTCCCAGGGCCCTTCGTTGGAGCCGAGCTTCTGAGGAACCACGTTGGTGAAGGTGAAGGTGGCGACGCGGTCGTCGTGGCTCTGGTGATGAAGGCTGGGGTTCAGGTGGCCGCGAGAATACGTCGTATTGATGTAGTCCGGCCCCACCGTCTGGCTTTCCACCACGTTCTGATCCAGAGGACCCGGAGGGAACGGCTTCATGTTTCCATCAGCTCCTGGGTACGCTAACTGACATGCAGACATTATGATTCACTGAGCAATTGAATTAATAAACTGCTAATAAACTGTTAATTCTAGTATGATCACAAAGGCAATATTAAGAGATTTAGCATGTTTCTTTAGATTTGCAGATTAGATCAGACTTGGTCAAGTATCAAATGAAACAATCAACTCAGAAAACATCTTATTAGTTATCAGGATTTATCCAATATACATAGAAAGAAATTTAACACAGCAATCCATCCTAAATTTATCAAGATACTTTGACTTGCAAAAAAGTAGTGCACCACCTGACTTTAACCAGGCATCTCGAGATGTAAAATGACCCTCTATGTTATCCTAATTTGATTCATCTCTGTATAAATTTTGTCCTAAAAACAGTCAACACAATCAGATCTCATACTGTAGATTTAAGTAATTAAAATGTTCCCAGAAAAATACTGAAGACATGACCTTAGAGTCCACATTAGAAATTGGTTCCAGAAAGTAATAAAAGTAATAAATGCTGCAGCTTGCAGTTATATTCTTGTCATTCTTTGTGATTCCTGTTTCAACATGACAGCGTCTCTGTGCACAGAGCAGCTCCTTAAAGAAATGAATTCCCCACTTTGGTGAGGAAGAGCAGCAGCACATTAAAGCTCATTGACCTGAAAAGAAACTTTTAACAATCACATTTGAATGTGCTGTTTTGCTGACGCTAGATAAATTTACAATCAACTGTGCAACAAAACTCTTAAACTTACTGAAATAACTTTGCTTTGTTTTATGTTTTCTGCATTTCTGTCCTTGTTTTAAAATGTGTATATTGTGCTGTGTTATATGTATAGTATCGCTGTTCCTGTTTTAATGTTTTTTGTAGCTGCCGTCACACCTTCCAAGTGCAAATTTACAGAAATATCTATCAGTGCATTCATGAATAAATCAATAATTGCACCGGGGTCGTTTTCATGCCTGTGAATCACACAGTATTTTTTACACCATGGAGGTTTTAAATACCAAGAGACACCCGCAAGACAGTCGGTCCTCCTGCAGCAGAGCTCATTTCCTCATTTACTGAAAACACATTATATAATCGATGCTAAATTGGAGCATCAAAGTAATCAAAAGGATAAAGTACTGCAAAATTAAAGAGCATAAGTTTTTTTTTAAAAATTGTGTTTTGGAACAAAGTGAAGGCTAATTTCTTGACAGACAAAGTGAAATGCAGTGTAAAATAAAGTGCACTGATTCAAACCTGCACATCTTTCACCTTCTTTAGAGTTCAGCTGGATATCAACATAACTCAAATCTCACCTGAGGCTCGAACTTCCAGGATGAGGAGGGTCTCTTTCCCGCCGGTACAGAGTACAAATAGGCAGAGAACCACGGAGAGCGGCGCGGTCGACTGTACAATGTGGCGAAGCGGTACTGGTTGACGTAACGTTGGCAGATCGGGGTCCCCGTCAGACCTTTGGGAGGCCAGGACTTGTAGAAGAACTGCAGACACGGAGCGAAGTCCCCGACGTCCGCCGCACACAGGAACAGCTCTCTGAAGAAAACCAGAGCGAGCACGAGCAGAGCGCTGCCACGAGGCATTTTGATGGCGGACAGATGATGGTGAAGTCCAGATGTCAAATGAAGTGTCATGCCTTTATGCAGACTCTCAGTGAAGCGTTCATTGATTGAGTTTCCCTTTTTCTTTGACACATGGCCTCTTCGTTAAAAGCAGAAGCGGCCTCAACGTTAGTTTCACTTTGTCAGGTTTTTTTTTTTTTTGCTTGCGGGGACTGTTGCACTTCAGTAAAAATTCACTTAAAGGGGGAGTCAAAGACTTCCTCTAATGTATGAAAAGATGACTTCACATGCAGTGAAACTCGTGTTGGGAAAGATATTTGAAAACTGAAAATTACTGACTGCGTATTCCTCACCGAAAACCGGAAGAAAAATGTGCGTCACGTACAACAATTGATGATTTTATCCCACATGCAGTATCATCGTGGACCTTTAGTTATGACTAATTTCACGACACACTCGCTGATGTCGACCAATAGGAGCAGTCCTACATCCTATATGACACTGTCTGTGCTGTGAGGTGGAAAAATGTGATTATTTCGTTTATACACAAACACCGTAAATGAACAATAAATGTTCTTTGTGTCTGCTGGATGTGTGAGTCACTGTCTGTGCAGCGAGGTGGAGCAGTGACACTGTTGAAAAAGGTCTCGGTTGCATTTTTTTAGGCTACACAAGAACGTACGACTCTTTAATGACCGTCTTTAAAGACAATAATACTGTGTCTTCCGAAGCATTAGCCTCACTTGTTTCTTTACTTCTCTTATTTCCATTTCCAACTGCCCCATCTTTTGTGTCTCAAGATGAAAATAGAAATAGAAAAAGAGAAGTTGTGGTTAAGAAAGATGTTTTGTTGTCGCCAACATCACTGACTTTATAACTGAGTTACTGTTATTCTGTGTTATCAAAACTAAACACTGCAAACACCACAGTGTTCATTCTTGTTTATTTTCACTCAAACCTCCAAAATACTCATTAAACTGCCAAATGTGGATTCACCCACAGCTGAAAATGGAGGTTTTGCTCCTGTTTGAGTCACGTTTGACCGTCAGAGAGTGCTGACAGACCGAAAAACTCACTGTTGTTTTTATTCTCGGTCCAGAAGGGAAAAGGAGACCAAAAGTGAAACTTTTATGAAACTTCATGCTGCAGGAGTTTAAAAGTGAGACACATTTCCCCAAAACAGACACAAGACAAAAACAAAGTCATGAAATTCTGCATCTCAAGAGCCAGTATTTCCCTCACTCACCTATTTAAAGCTAAGAAAGGTGTGATCATTCAATTTATATTCACCATGTGGCCACAGACACTGTAACTGAATGATAAATGTTCTCTGTGTCTGCTGGATGTGTGAACTGTTTGCGAGCATGTTAAAGAGGTGCCAATGTGTCACAGTTTGTTTGCATCTCAAAAGGGACCTGAAACACTGAAGACCAAACATGCATTCAACCAACTGAGCATGTCAGAAGAAGAAAACATAATAAGTACTAGAAGCTGTTGCACAAAGGCAGTTTTGCAGGATAAACCCAGCGTGCAGCTTACAGACAGATTTTCTCCACAAAAACTCTGCAACAAAAAAAAAGCTGTTTTCTTTTGCTCCCCTCTGAAAATACCCACATACATCTGAAGTCCATTTGTTCCCTCCCCTCCCCCGTCCTCTCCTTATGTAACACAATAATCGGGTTGGGAGCTGGGAGTCTTTTCCATACAGACGGAGAGCTTCACTTCTCCAGAGAGGGCTCCAGGCAGATTTCTCCACCGTTTCAGGGATTTAAGGTAGGTTACAAAGTTTTCTACAAAACAGCAACAACATTACTGAAAAGCAGAGCGAGTTTTCCTGGAGTTACATGTGCAGGACTCTGAATAACTTTTCCTTTTTTCCCTCTAACAGTGTTTGGGTATTGGCTGATCTGTAGGCAAGAGTTGAAGGTGTTGGATTCCTCTGTTAACTCTTTCAGCGACAGGCATGCAAACAGTAAACCTTCAGGGCATGTTTCCTAAAAGTCTGTTTGCAAGTCCTCGCTGAATGCAGATGATAGATTTCCCAGAGTAATAACAGGGATTAGTTAGCCTCATTCATTCCTCTGAACTTTGAGCTGTTAGCAACATAGCTTACTCATCACCGCTGCAGCTGCATGCGGGAAAGAGCTAAATGCAAAAAGAAAACAGCAAACATCAAGAGAAAGATTTAGATGGTTGACAGCTGAAATTCCCAATAACATTACATCCACATTTGCAGCACTTAATATTATGTTACTTTACTTTTTTATACACTTGTGTTTTTGCCTGTGTTTTGCTCCATAAGTATTTTTGAAGAACGAGTAGAAGCAGGAGAAATAATCTGAAAATATGAAGCTACTGATTTCTGAAACAGCTGCAAAACATTTCATTATAGTTCTCATTTAAAAACAAAACTAAACACTGCAAACACCACAGTGTTCCTTCTTGTTTATTTTGACTCGATTCTCCAAAATACTCACTAGATGTGGATTCATCCACAGCTGAAAATAGTCCCCTCAAAAATGGAGGTTTTGCTCCTGTTTGAGTCACGTTTGACCGTCAGAGAGTGCTGACAGACCGAAAAACTCACTGTTGTTTTTATTCTCGGTCCAGAAGGGAAAAGGAGACCAAAAGTGAAACTTTTATGAAACTTCATGCTGCAGGAGTTTAAAAGTGAGACACATTTCCCCAAAACAGACACAAGACAAAAACAAAGTCATGAAATTCTGCATCTCAAGAGCCAGTATTTCCCTCATTCACCAATTTAAAGCTAAGAAAGGTCCAGAAGAGAAAAGGAGACCAAAAGTGAAACTTTTATGAATCTTCATGCTGCAGGAGTTTTCATTACAGTTCTCATTTAAAAGGCTCCTTTTTATTTAGTCTTAGTTTGGTTTTCCTTGTAGAGAATTTGATGCTAATGGACAAAATTAACAGAATATAAAACCCAACAAATATATTTAACATCTCAGAGGTAAAAAAAAAAAATCAAATTGTTATTTTCAGCTGCTGATGTGTGATTTTTCCTCAGGGTTGAACCATGAGGAGCATCGCAGGAGTTTCACTGCTGCTCCTGGTGGTCAGTGTGTCCCTGTTAAGCCCCGGCGTCCAGGGTGGGAAGGTCCTGGTGTTCCCGGTGGACGGCAGCCACTGGGTTAACATGAACCTGCTGATCCAGGGCCTCCACGCCAGGGGTCACGAGATCACCGTGGTCCGGACTGCCTCCAGCTGGTACGTCAAAGAAAACTCACCCCATTACAGCTCCATCACCGTCACCCTGCCAGAGGCCATCTCCATCGAGAAGGAGGACTTCTTCGTCACCTTCCTGGTTAAGATGCTGGAGATCAAGAAACAAGGGGGGTCTCTTTTCGGGTTTGTGAACTTCTACTGGGAAATCCTTACAATGCTGTCAAAGATTCACGAACAATCAAGCCTTCTGGGGGTGGAAATACTCGAGAACAAGGCTCTATTGCAAAGTATTCGGGATACTCAGTTTGATGTGGTTCTCATAGACCCCGGATTGCCTGTTGGAGTTTTAGTGGCCCATGAACTGAAGCTACCGACTGTTTTTAATGTGAGGTGGATCACCAGTGGAGAGGGGCATTTTGTGGTCGCTCCATCTCCAACGTCCTACGTCCCAATTTCAGGAAACGCTATGTCAGATAAGATGAACTTCTTTGAAAGGTTAACAAACACATTTTACTTTGCCCTTAACACCTGCATTGATAGATATATAGTATGTCCTCACTACGACAAACTTGTTGAACGGTACTTCGGCTCAGACGTGAATTTCTATCACCTTCTTCAAGGAGCGGACGTCTGGCTCATGAGGGTGGACTTTGTCTTTGAATTCCCCAGACCCACCATGCCAAACATCGTGTACATCGGTGGGTTTCAGTGTAAGCCGTCGGAGCCTTTATCATCAGAGCTGGAGGATTTTGTGCAAAGCTCAGGGGAGCATGGGTTCGTCCTGATGTCTCTTGGTACGCTGGTCAAAGGCCTCCCCACAGAAATCACTTCTGAAATCGCCGCCGCCTTCGCCAAACTTCCTCAAAAGGTCATATGGAGGCACGCCGGTGATCCCCCTGAGAATTTGGGCAACAACACAATGGTGGTGAAATGGATGCCCCAGAACGACCTCTTGGGCCACCCGAAGATTAAAGCCTTCGTGGCCCACGGCGGCACTAACGGGATCTACGAGGCCATCTACCACGGTGTGCCGATTTTAGGAATACCCCTCCTGTTCGACCAGTTTGAGAACATCTTGAGAATGGAGGTACGAGGAGCCGCCAAGATGGTGGATGCAGCATACATCGATCGCCATAACTTCCTGGAAGCATTACAAGAAGTTCTTAACAATCCCTCCTACAGAAATAACATGAAGCGTCTCTCCGCTCTCCATAAAGATAAACCCGTACCCCCTCTGGAAACGGCCCTTTACTGGATTGAGTTTGTTATGAGGCACAAAGGAGCTTCACATCTACGCACTGAGTCTTTTAAGATGCCCTGGTATGCGTATTACTCTGTGGATGTGTTGTGCTTTTTGTTAGCCGTCTTATTGATGCTAATAGCTGTTGTAGTAGGATCAATACGATTCTTTTGCTTTAAACTGTGCAGGAGAAGAAAACCCAAGCAGGAGTAGTTAGATTAGAGTTAACTGGATTTTTCACATTAAAGTTTTAATTTCCCCAGTGAAATATCTGAGATTTGTACAAAATTTTGCACAGACAATTCCAGTAAACTTAACTTGAAGACTTTCCAGATCCCAACTTAACGTTTGATTGCTATGAAATTTGATTAAGACAATCAAGTTCCTCTCAGGATAAACTTAGGTGTTCCCTTTAAGTTTTTTACATTTTTAGGGAACAACTGAGGAAAGCTTTTGGAGCCTCTCGCCATCAAAAGGCTGAAATATGTTTCAGCTCCTGCACTCTTTTCACTACTTCAGACACCAAATGGTCAAAAGTAGGTGAAAACACTGATTTCTTTTCAGAGGACAAATGTGTTTCTGTCCTTACTGCCAACACTATGACAGCAAAATGTCTGTATTTACTTGCACTGTCAATCATTTAAAAGGTATTTGAATTTTATAAGTCATAAGTATAAGTAAGGTATTCGGGTCTGAAATTTAAAAAACTATGTGGAAATGTTTATGCTTATCTGGCTTGTCTGCTCTTTGATTCAATGCACACATCATCACATTTATAGATCAAAGAAATAAAAAGAAACAAAAGTACCAATTCTTGGCAGAGAATTATTATTTATTTCCTGGACACAGAAAATCAAATATACTTTTATTCTGAAAGAAAACACCATGTCATAACTCAGCAGCAATGGTATACATATACATGGTTATAAACTAATTTCCTACATGTAGAAAATTATAACTTTGCAGCTATATTTACAAAATGTAATAATAGAAATGTTCAAGCTAAAGACTCTTTTCACAGATCCATCTATAAGATAGTTTGCAGGAGCCGTCCATCCAAGACTTTAGTGTGTTTTCTTGGGTGTCAATGTGTCCACAGTCTTCTCCGAGAGGGTCGTCCAGCCTCCAGTCATCAGGCTCAGTTCCCACTCCGGGTCTGGTCAGCCAGTACCTGCAGGAAAGGTGTGACCAGCTCTGTTACATAATCATGAATCTGCTGCTTTTCATTGTGTTATTTTAAAGGAAGCCGATAAGCTGCAAAGACAACGCCTTTAAATCACATTAATTCAACTTTTCTTTGAAGAGTGCGGCCACAGAAAACAGCTGCAAATGCAACACTGATATTTTATCACCTGTCAAAAGGAGTGTGGCAAACAAATGCCTGATTACATGTTCAGTTAAACAACATCACCCTTCATCTGGAGCCTGTTTTGACTGATCTTCAGCTTTATCTCGAGCTGTTTCAGTGTCCTTTCACACTTCAGGAAGTGCATGAGAGGGCTGGTGCATCCTTACAGGTATCAGTACATGAAAAAGACTATGGAGCCAGAACAAAAGTCTCAAAAGTAATAAATGTGTCCAAAAGAATTCACATATCAAACTTCCTTTTTAAAGCATTAAAAAGGAACTTTGCTCTCGTTTCATTGTCTATAGATACATAAGAAAAAAATGCATTTGTATATCGATTCGCATCAGGGGAGTCTCAAAAGCCTCACATGCAAATGCAGGGAGATTTTCAAATTAAAAGCACTTTGTAAATGCAGGTCGCAAATTCATATGTAAATGTAATAACTTACAAATATGAATTTGATGAAATTTATAAATACAAATCACAAATATGTTTATAAATCTCACTTTTTATATGTGAAAGTTTGGTATTTATTTATGAAATTAGACACATTTATATATAAATCCCACATATTCATATATAAATCCCAAAATATATTTGTGAATCCTTTTGTGTGCATACTAATAAGCAGTCAAATTAATCAAATTAGTAAGAAACTTGTGGTTTCAGATT
>JAOXYL010000030.1:2295257-2309643 GCA_028564955.1 Terapon puta
CACATGTAGGGCAGTGGGGTTTTGGACAATTTGCATTAGCTTTTTTTTCCTCCCTGTTTCTTCCTCCTCCTCCTCCTAGTCGTCGTTGTAATCCAGAATTGAATCCCGGAGCTTATTCTGTAAAAGAGGAGCCTTGTGGGGTAAATGACAATGAGGGCTTGTTTCACGCGAGCATGGGTGTAGTGGGAATTATTTATTGGCCCGGGGATGTAGCTCAGATGTCTGTCGTTTGTCCATCTATATCGTTAGCATCCCACTCACCAAGGTCAGTGCTTATCGTTGTATTTTTCGCCTCCGTTGAAGGTGGCCTCTGTAGGTAAAGGCTTCATCGTGATTACAGTGGAAGCAAATCTCATTTTCTGGTGTTATTTTTTTTTTATCTAAGTGTGTGATCAGAAAGATGAGAGTGAATTTGATCTTCTAAGATGCTCTTCTTTGTGTTTAAGTCTTTTTTCTGGTCTGTTTTTTATTATTCGTAGGATCATTTTTAGCAACCAGTAGGTCAGCAAAATGTCAATGAGTCACCAGTTCATATGATTAGGCCTTTAACTGGATTAGTTGTAGACATTCACTGTAGGTTCGCTCCTGAGTCAGTGTGTTTGGCTTGATAGTAAGCGGCAGTATAATCAGATAATCATTGATTATATTTTGATGCCAAATCATTTAGAAATACCACTTTCTTTTTGGGTGGTGGTTTGTAATTTTCCACTCCCTCCAAACCTACAGAACCTGTAGTGCAAGTATTTGAGTTGTTTGCTTTATTGTGCATATAGAGACAACCGGTGTTCATGTCCTCTTGTACATGTTTTCACTCAGGAAATGATATTTACCATGGAGAAATATATATAAATATGACTTTGTTGAAGTCAAAACAAGAGTCCATATGGCTTTAAAGCCACTCACTCTGTCTCCATTTGAATAATTATGAGTGCACTAATACAATTTAAACTTGTAGAGCTGCTGGTGTCATTATTAAATAAATATTTTCACATGTTGAAGGTGGTAATTATTTCCACTCTGATTGTTGGTTCATCACTGTTAAAGGTTGTGAATGAATTTATATCTCCACCGCTAAAACTGTCTTTGTTCCTGAGCTCATCAGATGTTTAACATTATTATATAATATAACTAATATATCTTTATTTCTCCCTTGTTTTCTCTTTGTCCTGCCCAGGCTGTCCTCAGGTGGGGCAGTAAGCGGGTGGTGTGGAGCAGGCCGCGGTGCCCGTCCCTCTGCACTGCATGGCTGCGATGGCGCCCGCTCTCACCGACGCCCCAGCCGAAGCTCACCACATCCGCTTCAAACTGGCTGCCCCATCCTCAAGTCTCTCACCGGCCAGTGCAGAGAACAACGGTAACGCCAGCAACATCCTTATCCACAGCAGCGGCCCCGCGAAGTGCAAGGCCGCCCCCGAAGAGTGCCCTCTTGACTTTTGTGGCGGTGACCAGGAGCAGCAGCAGCAGCAGCCCCAAGCCGACCCCGTGGCTCAGGCCTCGGCCCTGGGCAAGCTCCAGCCGCTGGTGGCTTCCTACCTATACTCTGATGTGACATCTGTCCCCTCAACCAAGGAGTCAATCACGCTGCAAGGAGTCCTCATCAAACAGTCTGTGCTGAAAGGCCACAGAATACTGCCCAGCTCCCTGCTTAACGGCGGAGGAGACTTCCTGTTGAGGAAGAGGCAGGCGATCGAACTGTCCGGCGGCCCGCTCAAGAGCCTCATGAGCGGCAGCACCAACGGAGGTGGCCAGCCCATGGCGCCCGTCAACGGTCTGGCCAAGAAGCTCGCCACGATGCCTGGCTCCGGCTGCGTGGTGGCGGTGAACGGTGACAAGCCTCCTGCCGCCACGGACTCTCAGTCCCAGAACCTGCCCTTGGACTCGGAGACCTTGACGGCCACCTTATCAGGGCACATCCCGGTGAAAGGAACCTTTAAGCAGAAGCATTCCTCCGGGGTTTCTCAAAATACAGATGGACACAACCTTGAACCGCCAGTGCTTCAGTCGGCCGCGCTTTCCCCCTTTACACACGACGACCCGAACCCGGCCGACCAAGTGAATTTGGAGGAGGCCGATTCACACACGCCTACCACTCAGCCACAGGGATCTGACAGCGAGAGACCAGGAAGCAGCCAGCAGGGCTCGCCATCCTGTACGCCTGCATCACAGCTTCCTCTGCCCTGTAGTTCTTCCTCGGACAGCCTTGACGCTCACGTTAGGGAGCGAACCCTTCTCAACAGCAGCCGCCAGGCCGAGATCGAAAGCCGGCTGCGGCGCCTGCGCAAGCGTCTTCAGGTGGTGCAGGCCAAGCAGGTGGAGCGGCACATTCAGCAGCAGCTCGGCGGCTTCTTGGACTCGGCTCTCAGCCGGCTACTCGCTGGTAACCGCAAGTCGGCAGAGGTGGCGACTCCCGCGGCGACATGGAGGACCGGACGCCACTCCTCCTCCTCCTCAAACAACAGAGACGGCCTCAGTCGTTTCCTGAAAAGTGGCTCCATGCCCTTGGAGCTGGAGAGGCTTTATCTGAGTGGATCAGCCAACCTTCATTCAGCAGAAAGCGCCTTTGACTCAGATGTGACAGAGAGCAGCTCCGGAGGGGACTCTGACCTGGAGGAGGAGGAGCTGGCCAGAGTGGACATAGAGCAGCGACATGTCAAAATGTAAGTATGAAAGCGTCCTTGCACACTGAGCCGTCCAGCTTATTCAGGCCTCTGCGCTTGTACCTGACTCTGCAGGCTCAAGCTGAACGTTGGAAGCAGCATTTATGTGAAAACACTTGATAGTGAACAGGATTCATTGCCCCCAGTTACTCATGTTACTCCCACATTTCTGTGGTGGGAGCTCTTCGACTGTCCCTGTATTTCTGGGCCCTGCAATATGCTACTCAGGCCTAGCAGGTGCTAATGACAATTATAACTGCCTCGGTAGTGGTCGGGTCAAACTCCAGGGAGGGGTAGAGATACCGTTCGCCCAGAGAGCATGTGTAGTCGTGTGGGCGGTATCATCCTGTGGAGAACGCACAGGCTCGATTGGACTCGATGTGAAAAAGCTCTCTCGTCACACGGCGCTTCCTCCTGAGAGGGCCGAGGCTGAAACCGAATGTTCTGTTTATCTGCAGAGCGAACGAGCGAGCGCCCACAGAGCCGGCGAATGTTTTGATTTAAACTGAAACCAAGGAGAAACATAGAGCTGGGGGTGGCAGTGGGTTTTTTTTTCTCTGAAGGTGTAGGGTTTTGTGTTTTCTTTACGTACTGCCTGTTGTGATGTCAGGCTTACCTCAGCAGGAGCCTGCAGATATATGCCATGGGAAGTTCACACCAGAGTTCCTGTTTCTGTGTCATTAGTGTTTGTAAAGGAAGGGGGGGGATCAGCAGGTGGGTCAGCAGTGTTAATGGACTTAACTGAGTGACCTGTGTAGGATCGGGTAGATTATTAACAAAGCGCAGAAGAACACAGATTTTTATGATCCTTCCCTGTGTTGACTTTAGACCTTTGACCTAAATATCTTCATAACCCAACAGGAAGTGTGTGTGTGCCTGTGTGTCCTTGTCTGTGTTGCCTGCATGATCCGAAAGCAGAAAAATAGTCTGTAATGCATTCATACCGTGTCCTGTGCCGTTTAAGGTCAAAGCAGATACCGGAGCAGCTTGTGTGTAAATTCATAGCTCACTTTCAGGCAGCGTGAACTGTGGCCTGGTGATGATGTTGTCGGAGGAGCAGTGAGAAATATTGACTAGTCATTATGAGTGTGATGGTCCACAGAAACAAAGGGCTTCGTTTTTAGCTCACCAGCTACCATTTTCTCTGTCATTTCAGGTATTTAATTCTCAAAACCCCTCTTTCAAACCTGAATCTGTTGTACTATTAAAGTATTTAACAAATGGATAAGAGCCAAATCTAGTAAATAACAATTAAAACAGCGCCTTTCAGTGGTTTTGTCCTCAGAGAGTGGCTGTAATATAATGTTAGAATATAGAAGTAATTATGTGGGTAGGAAAGCTCTGTAGTAAATGTTGAAATGAGGAAGTCTCTTGCCTCAAAAAGCTTGTCTCATGGTAAAGAAATGTCAACCCGACAGCTGGGCAGTGGCCTGACTGAAGGTACAGTCAGTCCTTCAGCAGCTCTGCTCTTTGATTGTGATGTTTTATGTCGCTCTTTGGTCATAAAATTACACACCGAGGCAATAAAAGCCTTTCATTTTGATAACTAGTATGAATGTGTCTGGATTAAAGCAGCAGTTTTACCAGAGGAAGACTTCATGCTTTGATGTTGGACAGAATTAATCTGATTTATCATCAATCAGTTTTAAAAGATCAATCTTTTATTTTTCTAATTTAATTTTTAGCCCACAAGATACAAGTCCTTTTAATATTGAGCTTCTCTCGACTGAATCGCATCCAGTATTTTTTTTTATTATTCTGGAGTCACTCAATTATTTATCAACTAAAAGTAAATGATCCATGATATTACATGAAACGTGCGTCCCTACTCTTAGTTATTCCGGTGATATTTGATAGTATTTAGTCATTTCCTTTAATGAAAGTGAAAGGACCCCTCGGAAGTTGTGGGTGCTTTCCGCAGTCAGAAACTGAAAAGTATGTTGAATCACACTTATTTGTTTTGTAGCAACGAAAGAAGGAAGCTAAAATCATTTAAATATCCATTAAATTATTATTATAATGATATTTTGGTACATTGACGCATTGTCCTTGTGAATGTGACTAAGTATTTATCATGTGTTTTATGTAAACACATAATATAAATGCCGTATGACAGATGAGGGAAAAGGCTGCTTTAATTACAGGCTCCTGAATGGAGATTGATTTATAGTCAGGATTTAACCCTTTGTGGCAAAACTACTTTTCATATGTCTCATTATATTCTGATTTTAAAAGCTCTGGTTGTTACCGAGTACTCTGAGAAGTCTCTAAAGTCTGATTATTACAAACTACCTGTAGTTTTTAAAGACATCTGAAGGTCTCCGCTGGCATTTTATTCAGGTTCAACAGCAGAGACGAGGCAGATGCCTCAACACAAAGCTAACGCGACCCCAACCTTCAAGATAGTCATCGCCGCTTTTTTATGCTTTTATTTTCCGACGTCCTCAAACGCCCAGGCGAAATCACAAGAAGCCAGCTCGTCTCTTTCTCGCCTGCTTCGTAAATCTGCAGTAAATCTCCTGTTATGTGGCCGACATGACACATCTTGTTCCCGCTTTACCATGTAAACCTCCCAGCTGCCGAACATTGTGAGGGTGTTTTTAAAAAAATTTACTGTGGAGCAACTGTGACTTCTTGCAACCTTAGTCACCGCTGTTAACAAGAAACCGTGAATGTCTCCGTGAATGTATGGACTTGTGCTTTCTTCTGTCAGGGGAACAATAGTAAATATTACAGGGCTGAACTGCGAATGGTGGTGAACATAAAACCATCAACGCAGATAAATAGGTACCTTTTTATAAATCTGGTTGAACAAGTTAAGAGTATGTTCATGAAAACGGCGCTCAGTAGACTCATTAAGTGAAATAAATACAAAAGTTTTCACGTTTTTTTTTTGGACTTTAAGTTTAGTTTGTCTTATTTAAATGTTCTGGGAAGACTATAGTTCATATGAAGACACTAAATTAAACTAAAGTGTGGCTGATTGGAGAACAAATCTGGATTAATCAGTCAGTTAATCAGTCAGTCTTCATATGGGGTCCATATGTTGTATATAAAGAGACAGTGTGACAGACCCACCCCCAGCGCCCCCTGGTGGTTGGCTGCAGTACAGCTCATAAGCCCCGCCTAGTCTATGTTAGCAGATGGAGCAAGCTTATTATAAAACAAATATCAAATAAATGTTTTTGGGTCATCTTGAGTCGCTCTTTTCACACTGATCTTTGTGTTAAGTGTTAATTCTTCTGCTCAGTTTGACTTTAATTTGTGATTTGATGCTATAAAAACATGAAACGTCATAATTGACAGCTGAGGAAGTTGTGGAGGCGTCTACAGAAGCTTTTCCAGGAAGTGAGCGTAGAGTAGAAACATCAACAGGATGTTTATCTCTATATTCAGCAGGTGATTGTTTGCTAACAGTCCCTAGTTATTGATTACTGATGGAGCTGGAAGGGACCTTGATATCGTGCTTCCTTCCTCAATCACAACTGCGCAGATTCTGGCTTTAAATAACGTCACCAGGTCAAGATGGCTGCGCCCATAGCGGAGATATTTTGGCTTCAGTTTTTGTTTTTCATTTAGAGGAAGTGTGCACTCGTCATCCATCTTTACATACAGTCAGTGATGCTGACACCCATAACAGCCTGACAGCAAATAATGACACGCCGCCTTTCCCTGATCGTTGTGTTAACCAAACCACACGTCGTTTTTCAGTCATAAAAATAACCCAGACCTGAGTGCACTCGACAAACGCTTCAGCCGTGTTTTGTAAGAGCACAGGAGTTCAGTGGAGCCACGTTAACTCGCTACACGATCGTGAAAATGATGCCGTTTGAGGGAAACAAAGGGGGCGAAGGCAGCCAGGTTGGTTTGCTCAGATGTTCTTGAATAAACCACGTGTGAAAGCCTTTGTGCCGCTGTCACAGGAGCACCTGTCACCCGCGCGTTTGCAAATGTTTACCAAGCGGCAGCGCACGTAAGCCTAATAATGCTCTGCACACCGGAGGGAGAGCCGCCCTGGACGTCCATCTGTAACGTCTTTACCACCGCGTCCGTCTGATGCACGTCGCATAATCGTCCGTCCCACAACCAGCGAAGAACTGGTTCTCAGCTCCCAACCCTGCAGAGGAGAAAACCTCATTGTGAACCTTCCCTGAAAAAAAGGGTGTGTGTGTGCCACATTTTCACAACTGACATTTTGCCTCAGTTACCAATTAATGGCTTACAGCTCTCACAGCAGTCAACACTACAGACAATGTAATGTCTTCTTCGGGCAGCAGCACCTCAATTATTTAACGTCAGCTGAGTTTACAGCAGCGTTGGAAAATAACCTATTTGGGCTGCTTGTTTGGAGGCGGCGTGTTGCTTACGACTAATCCTGTCATCCCTGTCTATGCTGTAGACGTGGTTTCCCGTATCTCCGAGGATTGGGGGCCTGCCAACATCTGCTGCTTATGCTGCAGGCCTTTTCTGCTCGAGTGTCTGCGACTGCGACGTCCGTAACGGCCTCAGCCGGGGTGTGGGTGCTTTAGAAACGCCTGCTTTTACTTTTAAAGGGACAGTTCCTACAAACACAAACACCTTGAGTTTTTTTATGTACAAATATAATCGCAGAAAGTCTGTTCTTTTTAGGCACCGGGTGGTTCAATCTTAAGAAGCGAGTGGGCACAGGTTTCTCGTTTCTGAGGCAACAATAACGCTCATCAGGAAATCTCAGAGCTTACATAATGGCTCATAGAGAGAACAATGAAAACGTCTGAAATTTTTATCTGACCGGCAACAAAATGCACCCAGGTTTGCAGCTCTGACACCAGATAAGACGTCGAGGCCCGGGTGATCCAGAGTGCGCGTCTCTGTGTCTGCGTGTGTGATTTTCATGCAGGAAGACAGTTGAAATGCCTGTCTGCCTGCTGCTCGTGAACTAGGGTAGCTGGCTGAGACGACAGCGTGCCTTTCATGCTTATGGCTCAGCATTACTCTGCAGTCTGAGCTTAGCCCTGTTTTTTTCCCCCGTTTTCATTCCTCGGCGTGTGTGTGTGTGTGTGTGTATTTTTATGTATGTGTGCGAGCGTCCGTATAGGTTTCCGTCCCGTTCGACACATCTGGATGTGTTTTAGCTCGGCCTGAGTTCCTCAACACGAACCCACAGGCGTTACATAACCCCCCCCGCCCCGTCCACCTCCCCCCCCCCCTCTTTTATGTAATGACTGCTGCTGCTGCAGCTCTCCGGCTGAATTTGCCCTCTCTAGTTTTTCCTGCCCCACACCCTGTCGGCCCCGGCCTCGTTGCTCACAATCCCGGCGTCTTTTTTTTTTTTTTTCTTTTAACCAGCTGTCCTGTGAAAACTGCAGTCCGGCTTTCCCGGCACGTCGGAACAAAAATAAAGCTATTTTTCAGTCTCCATAAATGTTTCAGTGTTTTTTGGGGGGTAATTTTCAGCTCTTTTTAATGTGCTTTGAAAATCCTTGACTCTGGAGAACAAAGATATTAAAATGACAGCTGCTGCTTTGATTTCCCTTGTTCTCGTTACCGAGCGGTGAGAGACGACTGAGCGGTTTGTGAAGCGCTGTCGCAAAGTGGCCTTTTATTACGTTTCATATGGAAAAGACGGGAGAAGCGTCTGCAGGTCTTTTGTTTTGCTTTACCTCTCGTCACAACCTGTTCCTCCTGCAGATTTGTGCACAGAAAACTTGAAAGAAAATGTGAATAAAGCGGTGATAAAGTGGGGAGTTGTGGAGGCACCTAATGCAGGTTAAAGACTAAAGTATCTGTAGTTTCTGTGAGGCCTAGCTCTGCAGTTGTATGTAGCTACACTGCACCCTTAGCCCAAATTAGAAATGCAAATCTAGCTTAGATTAGATAAGTTTGTCATTTTGAAACTGCTTCAGTGGCTTTGTGTAATCCTGTTGTTTGAAAGGTCTGCAGAGGAAGTTTTGAGGTGTTTGAATTATTCCCGCTGGAAGGTTTTTAGAGATCTTTGCCTTTCCCCGCTCTTCCTCTTCCTCTTCTTCGTAAAGTTATGGACGGTTTAAAAACCCTGTTTTCAGTCAACAGCGGCGCTTTTAAGAGTTGCGGCACGTCAGCAAAGCCTCGCCGAAACGAGGAAATGAATCTGAGTGAAGATAAGGGACAGATGCGAGCTGTCTGAATTATATTTTTGTGTGTGAAAGTGTCAGCGCAGCACAGGTTGGACGGCTTTCTCCTGGTTTTTGATTAGTTCACTTCCTCCTTTACGTTCATTGATCTTTATTGTGGTTTGTCTACGCCGCTTTGTTCTAAAATAATATTTTATCACCGCTATAATAGATTTGGCAAGTTTTTTGCTCCTTTTTTTTTGATAACATGAAATTCTTGCTTATAAAAGCGTCAGTGAACAAATAGCTGCAGATAGATAATGATTATGGATAATGGAGAGCCACTTGTGCGTCCATATGGAAAGGAAGTGCTCACCCCCCTTCACCCTCCCTCCTTCCCTCCCCACCACCACCTCCACTTTTTACAAGCACACACTGTGGAGGAGAGGCGATTAAATGAATTTAACTCAAAGACGATGGGAAAAAAAGCGCTTTGTTTCGCAGGTAAACGCTCATATATACGCGAAAACGTCCGTCTGAACCGCTGAAACGGCGAGGGGGGTGTCTGGCGAGGGTGAATTTTCAGCGGGGGCCTGTTGGGCTTTTTTGGCGAGGAGCTTTGTTGAGCGGCCGTGTTGGTTTTGGAGGGGACGGCGGAGCGTTTCGGGGGGCACCGTGCAACATACGTGCTGCATCCAGAGAAGCACCACAATGGAGAATGTGCTGACTGCCAGGAAAACGGCGGCCGTAGTGATCGCCGCTGGTGCTTTGTGTGTGTGTGTGTGTGTGTGTGTGTGTGTGTGTGGAGGGGGGGAGGAGGAAAATATGTCCTGGTTAGAAGGGGGGGTGGAGCTCCTGTGGTTGGGAGGAGGGGGGCTTTTCTCAGTGCTGCTGACCGACCCATCCTCCGCCGTCACTCTGACGATTAAGGTCATTGGACTCTGTGTGTTTGTATTTTGATAAACGTAGCTCTTCCTGTATCGCTCCCACTGGAGCCCACGCCGTTTTAATCACTTTAATCATTTTAAATCACCTTCAACGCAGGTAAATTATTTATAAATGACTTTTATTTGCCGAGCGTGTCACCATGTCCCGATAGTAGAACATGAGACAGATAATCTGTGATAAAAATCAGACTCCTCCTGCTGCCTCTAAGGCTGTTTGACAAGAACCCGTCAATGAATAAAAACAACCAATCAGAGCAGAGTATCTGACGGAGGATAAACGACAGCAGAACAACGGGTAAACAGCAGTTTACATGAAAGCTGAGTAAACAGGAAGAGAGATGAAGAAAAAAGGGAATTAGAAAGATCCTGCACTACAGAGAGAGAGGAAGGAAGCTGGGACATATACTTGTTTTAATTTTCAAAATAAGAGCACTTGCTGTCTGTAAGATTAGGAGGAATCTGATTTCTTTGTCACGTAATAAAACGTGCTCCTAGGCGGCGGCACAATGAGACGTTTAATTAAATCTGACATTTTATTTTGGCATCTACTTGACACTCAATTACACCTTTACACCAACATTAGCTTCTTTCCAGTTTATGTTCACAAAGTTGAACCTTTTGAGATCATTTAGTTGATTTTGTTCGAAAACTGGAAGTATACACTCTCCATTTTTCAAAATAATAGCACTTTAATTCCCCTTTTTCCTCAGTCTGGTCTCAGTTTCAGGCTCTGCTTCCCTGTTTTTGAGCTCGACAGTGTATTACCAGTCGTCTCTGTCGCTGAGAACATGAATCTCCTTGAGATCATTTTCCAGCTCGCCCTCGGGGACGTCACACCGGGCCTTTTTTCCTTTTGCTGGATCAGGTATCCATCCAACACCTTGTGCATTATGACGCTCTGGGCTCGGAGCAAATATCGCCGCCGCAGATTTGCCGCCGAGCGAAGACGCCGACTCTCCTTCCTGCTCGGCTCCACAATAAGACAGGACGCCTGGTTGGATTATTGGTTATCCCGGTGTCTGCAGCACTGTTCGCTGACCCAGCCCCACCCCCCCACCTCCTCCTTCGCCTCCTCATCATTCAGCACCCTGCGGCCTGTAGATTTGCTTTTTAAAGCCCGTCTGTCCCTCCCAAGAACAACCAAATCTTTTCCCCGCTCACCCCCCTCGAGTCCTCTGAAAATTGAAAACAGGGAGGAGGAAGGAGAAGAAGAAAGCGCAGCAGAGGAGTGCAAGGTCTATCTTTGTCTGCCATCTGAGTCTCTTTTCTTTTTTCCCTTCCTCCCCTCATTGTTCAGCCTCGGTCACTGCAGATGAAACGGCGCCCTCTGTGGCGGCTGCCGCGCGGTGCACGAGCAGACATTTTCCTCTCATGTCTGCCTTTGAAATGCCCATTCTGTGTGTCATACTGGTAAAATGGAGTACTCTGCTCTCAGCTGGCACGCGCGCTTTGCCATTAAATAAATCAGTGAAATGAAAACCCGCTTTTTTTTTTTTTTTAATTCCTTGCCTGTGTTTGGGGCTCACGCCTGATGAGGTTGTGTGTTTTTTATTAGAAAGCTTTTCCAGTTGGTGCCTGCAGTTGCTGGGAGGTTTTGTTTAATGCTGATTCACTGACCTCTGCAGTCTGACGGGGGAAATGCTCGGAGGCTCGGCAGATAATCACTTTTACTGTTTTATTAAGGTTTCAGTACATCGTGTTTGGCAGGATAACGCTGATTAATAATTATTACATTTGAGGAAATAAACTTAGGCTGCAACTCACAGCTGTTTTTGTGATTAATTAATGTAAAGACTTTCTTTTTTTGAGTGATTGTTTTGTTAAAAATGTCTTCAAATGTCTTCTCACAGCAGAAAATCTTTAATTTATGTCTTTTCTCTTGTACGTGTAGATATGTATTTACAGTACAGGTGTAATTTTGTCAATATCTACACTTGTACATAATAGTTAATGATCATTGTTACCTTGTTAAGCTCTTGTTTTGTATTTCTGTCTTCCTGGGTAGAAAAAAAAACACGTTCTCATACCTGGCCATCAAAGATAAATCAGATTAAAACAACCATTATCAAGTAATTTTAGCGTCAAACCACCAGAACTGATCATTTCCTCAACTCATTTCCTAGGTTAATTGGCCTAAAACTTCACATCTGCATGTTTGCATTTAAAATTCGTGTTAAATCTTAACTCACACTTTGTTTTCTTTTAATCTCTTTGCAGATGGAAGCGAGCAGAGAGCCGCTACACGGTGGAGCGAGCCGCCATCATCAGCCACTGGAACTGGCTGCAGGCTCACATCTCGGACCTGGAGTACCGCATCCGACAGCAGACCGACATCTACCGACAGATCCGCGCCAGCAAGGTCGGCCCCGTCCGGTCGCATTTTTTGGGAAAAATAGTATATGGTCTTTTTTTTCCTATACTCATCGAGGTGGAGGTGTAACGCTTGGGTTTTTGGTTCTGCAGGGCTCAGTAGAGTTGGGAGGCGTCGCCCCGAGCGCCGTGTCTGCAGGCGGGACAGAAATAAAGACGGAGCCTGTAAATGCTCAGGTAAGCCAGCTGGCAGCATTTAAATTTGTCACATCTGCGGCCTATTATTGCTCTTAAATCTTGTGCTTGTGCTTTATTTGTGCATTTTGTGTTCTCGTCAGTGAGTCTCACCAGGATTTGTCGCGTTTATTGGGGCAAAAAACACTTATTAAAAGAGCTGCAGGTGTAATTAACGACATTAATCAAATAACTTGCCGCAATTTAGGTAATATGTTTTATAACGAAGCAGCAAAACACAGATTAATATCAAACATGTCAGCCCTTTAAATTTAAGCCTCTATTAAATTGTGGAATTATTAGTATCACTTGTGACAAAGTAAATCTGTTTTCAGCACATAAAAGTGTGAAGATGAGAGCAGATATTTGATTAAACCTGCGAGTATTCAGCACTTTAATTTTCCGAGCTCTGTGTGTTTTATTGGAAGGTGAATGTGAGCTGTTCCCCGTCTTTATTCATCGCCGCCTCGCCATCAGTGAAACATTCGACTTGTTTGTTTTTGTCGAAGCATCTCGAGGAAATGAAATATTAAATGTTGGCAGGAAATTGTTTTTCTTTCCTCTCTCTATCAGGTCTGAAAAGAATTTGTGTAATAAGCTCCTTCAACGTTTATATCCAAATGATTGCCAAATAATTGATCACTCTCCTTCGAGTTGTTTATACAAACGTTGTGTAAGCTGCAGGCGTGGCCTCTAATCTTGGCCGTTTACATTCGGGACTGCTGGATTTTGATTAGTCACACTGTGATCCGTGTGTCCTTTCCTTTAAAACATGAAGTCTTGATGTCAGAGCAGAAGAGGTTTTTATTTTTTGGGAGAGCCCGTCCCTTTCTCACAAATCTGGCCTGAATAATTAAAGACAACTGGGTTTGCTGAAGCTTCCTTAAATATCGTCTCTTCGTGCCAGTTAACCAGAGGTGGAGTCTCACTGGTTTTTTTATCGTCTTATCTGTCGATGCAGGATGTCGGTTCAGAACGGCTGGAGCTCGCAGGCGCCGCCCACATCGCCCACACGACGGAGGCCGGCCCGTGGAAAGGTCAAAACACGCAGCCGGTTAACGGCGTCCTCAGCAGGTACGGCTGATAATGGTGACCTCATTTCCAGTTCCCGGAAACCGCCCTCTCAGAAACACCAGTCCTTGATAAAAATTGATCCCAGCAACATAATTATCAGCTGCTGATCATCATTTTGGTTATTTTTCAGGCAGTGGTGCTACTTTTATCTACTAGTTTCCCTCTCAGATGTGAAGATTTAATGCTCCTCTTTGTCATTTATAATGATATAAACAGTGTTTCTTTTGTAGAGCTGTTCCTTCAATCAATCAAGAAAAGTCTTTTTAGAATCAGAATCAAGATTATCACGGGAGCTGGTGCAAAAATATAAACATAGCACGTATAAAAAGTAGAAAATATGAAGGTGAAGGAAGCACAGTACAAATGAAATATCAAACATAAAACTACAAACTGTTGTATGTCAAATGTGCAGGATAAAGTCTGAATATAATACACATGATAATCATTCATTCCAACAGTGTTACGCCCGATACTGCATCTTTGAACTGAGGTTACTTTATGAGGATTTAACTCTTTAAATATTTGAATCTAGAGATGAGAGATCTGCTCAGTTTGTTCCAGCCTGAACTCGTGTTGATGCTTTTGTAACGCCGCTAACATCTTTGCTAACTTCTCCGTTTGTCGTCCTTGTTGCAGGATGTCAGAGAGCGCGGACGCCAAGCCGCCGTCGGCTCACGACAGCACGTGCGTGGCGGCGCGTACGCGGCCGCTCGTCAGCTGCCGGCGACGGAGGCTCATTCAGCCGAACTCGGTGCCCAACCTGAACGGGAAGGTGAGTGTCACCGTCGGCGTCTCTGAATCCGTGCGACGGAGAGGAAGCGTCTGTGTAAACGGACCTGCGAGGAAGTGCTGTGAAAACACGAACTTTTATTCTTAGACAACATCTGCACTCGCTGATTAGCTTTTTTGGTTTGTAACCAAACAGCTCAGTGAAAAAGAGGAAAAGTAGGGCAAACGACAAAGAAGAGTGATCGCCCGTGTGAAGGAGATAAAATCTGACTGGTGGTCGATGTTTCTCCCCTCACAGATGTAAAGTTTTAAAATGAATGCTTACCTTCTTCCTTTGACATTAACAGACAGACTGACTGACTGA
>JAOXYL010000030.1:2881681-2894387 GCA_028564955.1 Terapon puta
ATAAAAGGATTGGTTCATCGGTCATCCTGTTTCATTATAAGTGAATTTTATATGTTACTTCAAAATACCATTTGTGACCATTTAGTGTGACCATTTATGCCAATCACACAGCTGCTGTTGTTTAGCCAGTTAGCTCCTGTTAGCGACGGTGATGATACAAATTATCATGGCAACTCATTGATAAATACAATAGCATACATATAATTACACTCTGCAATAAAATGGCTTTAAAAGTTGACAATTTGATTGAATTGAGCACCTTTTTCTGTCTATGCTTTGAATTTTATGGGTGCCAGAAAGGCCCAAAATGAAATACCTGTGATGATTTATTCTAACCTATTGTGATCATTCTCTTTCCTTAGGACAACCTGCAGCAGCAGCGTCTGAGCTCCACGACCACCGCAGCAGGAGACGACGCTCTTCCTCAGGTTCGGTGCCTCTCGGCCGCTCCCAGTCCTGCCAGCGGGTTCCCCTCTTTGTCGACTTTGAGGAGATCGGCTGGTCTGGCTGGATCATCTCTCCCCGGGGGTACAACGCCTACCACTGCAAAGGCTCCTGCCCGTTCCCGCTGGGGGGAAACCTCCGAGCGACCAACCACGCCACGGTGCGCTCCATCATGCACGCCCTCAGGCTCTCCAGCGACGAAGTGGGAGCGCCCTGCTGTGTCCCCGACAGACTCCAGTCCATCAGTTTGTTGTACTTCGATGACGAGGAGAACGTGGTTTTGAAGCAGTACGACGACATGGTGGCATTAAGCTGCGGCTGTCACTGACAGGCTGTGCATCTCCTGCACTCTTTAACACTGGGACAATGAGGGATGGGGAGATAAAGGTTTGCTTGAGTTGAATACTGTGTTTTCGTGCATATGTTTAAATATTGTATTATTTTGAGAAATAAAACTACTATTCCTCAACTACAATCTTCGTGTGTCTAGTTTTAGTGCTGGGATTTCAAACTCTTTCATGAGATTTGAAAACATGTTTTAGTTGAGATTAGTTTTTGTTCTTAGTAATGATCAGAAATGTAAAAATTGCTGCAGGTTGGTAGGTGGAAGTATTCAAGTTTTAACTGAAGTTTACATATTTCTATGCATATTTTACTGGTGTTAGGTGTGTAATGCTGCTGCTGCCTCCTCAGTTTTTAACTTGCAAGGATGTTTGTGGTTGTATTTGATTACATCTAAATGACCATGTTTAGGATCTGGATTGGGTAATCCAGTCCTTGATCAAATTACAATTCAGTTTCTAAGATTTTAAAGCACAAAGACACAGATTAGCAAAAAAAGATGGTGAAAGGCAACATTTCCAGTACACATGACTTTGTTTAGACACATATGTGAGATGAAAGACATGCAGTGAAATTATTAACACTAGTCCAATAAAAGTCTGTAACAACAGTTGTTTTTATTGGAATGGATCACAGACACAATACAGCCCTGCATTATTCTAGTTTAGAAAAAAATCCAATGCAACAAACTTGCAAATTCAATTCTCCTTCATATCCTCTACATGATAAAAAACATTGACTGCAATAATGCCAGGTCAAGCTTTTAGACAATATAAGTGAAATTTGTGTTGTATCAAACACACTCAATGGTGTAACTGCAATTTCAACATTAGCATGCAAATGTTTTTAAAATTCAGTTTTTTAACATGATCAGTTGAAATCAATAAGAATGAAATTTATTTGATTGAATTATAATTGTTTCAAGTATCTTTAATGATAACTTAAGTGACTTCAAACAGTCTGGTGAAAAATAAATCTCAAGGCAACAAACCTTGCAGGTAATAAAACAAAAAGCCACAATACATGAAAAGTAGTGGAGACCCCAATACTGCTATAGTTGTATATAACAAACTCTCAGCATTTACAATAAATATTCCACATTTACATTCAAGGCTTAACCTCTCTGTTTAAACTTAAATACATATTGTACATGGATTATCCATGTCCATTTTCTTTCTTATAAATTGCACATTATCTTACATAAATCCGTCAACCCTCATTCAAACAACAGCTTCTCACAACAATCATACGTTCAAAAATTCATTACCTGCCAATCATTTTTTTCTCAAGTCAAACACCATCATTTTCTCAAAACTGATCAAGGCCTCAGTAGCATCACAAAGCCAGGACAGCTTCTGTGTCTCATGTAAGTTAAGGCAACCAAAGCAGTACTACAATCAGACACTCATCCTTAAAGGCAATACCCACCCTGAAAAATATTGACAAATTAAACAAGTTATGGCGATGTGCGTTGCATTTCTGGGTCTATTTTGTTGCTTATGGTGTATTTTTAGTGTTCTCTATGTAACACGAGTTTAATCAATTTCATGAATGAAATGTTTCTTGCTTAAAATCCTGAAAATGTAGGACATCACTAACTAATTAAGAGTAAAAGTAGACTGTGGAGTGTGTAAGTGGGAACAGCAAATAAAAACTTTACAATACTTGATGACAAAATAATCCCTGGAATGCAAAGAACACCACAATTTGATGATAAAAAAAACAGCATAAGCAGAGGAGGGTTGTGTTTCTTTTAAACCTCATGGCCTATCAGCTCGGACAGTCCAGCTCCTCAGTGCCTAAAAACTCCCCTAACACATGGTCGTGCTGACCATAGACGGGCTCTAAATATGGATGTCTCTCCTTACAGTGCCTCGGCCTGTCCAGATGTCTCTGCTCAAAATCCTCCGGCGCCACGTGAGGTGTTTGGAGGCTGGCTTTCTGAGCCATTGGAGACAGTGGCACTGGGACAAAGCCATGATAAACAACCATAGGTGGGGTCAAAACCTCAAGAGGGGACGCCTGAGGAACAGCACCCTCTGGTGGCTTGACTGGCAGCTGAACATAACTCCCCGTTTCAGGATCGAAGAAAGTTTTTGTCTTGACTTGTACGGGCATGTCGACAAAGAAGTACTGCCCGGAGTCTGGGTCCTGGAGCAGCTTGCGTTGGGTCATGGGAAAGGACTGTGTGACAATGGTGTGTTCGATGCTAGACTGGCGAGAAAGCTGGCTGGTGTGGCTGGTGTGGCTTGACTGACGCGACAGGTTCGAAGGGTGAGGTACCTCAGTGCTGTAAGCGTCAATACTGTGACTCCTTCTCAGCGGGTTGTCCCTGCTCGCCTTGTCTCTGGCCCGGCCTCTCTGCTGAAATTCTTCCATGATGGATTTCTCGATGCGCTGGTTCCTCGGATCAAGCTTCTCGTTGGCCGACACATCAGCACTGAGTCTTCGCTCTACTTTATCTCCTAAGTACCTGTCAAAGCTCTGTGATCGGTGGAAGGGTCTGTCCGACGTGGGTCTCTCGTCGACGTGAGCTTTGTACACAGGCACATTACTGATGACCCGATCGCTGCTGTAGTGTCTTTGCTGTGGCTTATCTCGAATGTGTCTGTTGCTGCTGCGACCTTGCCTTTCTGTCACAACACTGGATAGAGCTTCATTGTACTGGTTATTGCTTTCCACCGAATCATGGCTCTGTCTCCGAGTCTTGTGGCCGTCCTGATGGCTGTTGTGGCTTCTTTCATGGAGTGGTTGCTCAGTTTGATCTTTGTCATTTTTACCAGGGTGATTTTCATTTTGACGATGACCATCTTCTGTTTTTTCTCTGTGTTTTTTCTCACTGCCCTTGCTATTTCGACTGCTGCTGCTGCTCTTGTGCTCAGATCTGTCGCTCTTGTGTCTGTCTGATCTGTGTCTGCTGCTGCTTTGAGACGACTTGTGGGAGGTCTTCTGGGCCTCCTCCTTCTTCATCCTTCTGTTTGCCAGCTTCATGGCTTTGAGAACAGCCTTTTCAGATTTGGGTAAGACAGCTGGTGGTTTTGGCAGACCTGTTTGGCTTTCATTACCACTGCAAGTGGACCCAGATCTCTCACTGGGAACTTTTGACACTTCACGCTCTAGTACTCCAGTGTTCATCCCCATCTCATCAGCTGTGTCAGCGGCACTGGTCGTTAAACTCTCCACGCCTTCAGATGATGGACTCACACCAGAAAATCTGTCGTCCTCCAGTGGGACAGTGAGGAACCCACCAACTTGTGGTTTCTTTGCATTTTCATCTGGCAGATTTAAAGGAGGCAGCAGGTGAGGAGGTGAAGTGTTTGATGAAACCTCTACAGGTTTGAACATGTCATCTGAGATTGGCGTGTTTCTACCGGTGGCGGGTTCATTAATCAGAGGGAGCTCTGGATGTTCCTTTACTTGATGTGGCTCTTCCTCTCCCTTCTCTGAACCATTCAGACCCCCTCTTGGTGACCACGGTTGTATGGTTCTCTTCAGCTTATTGCTGAAAGTGTTGTCCTTGACTTTAAATAAGGCAGGGATCCCCAAAGTTGGTGAGAAAGTGTTGGAGGGTGACATTGGTGTCTGATCATTTTCATCATGCATTACACTTTGATCTGCAGCAGTAATTTGTCTCTCTTTGTTGTCCTTCTTTGGTGCTTCTGGCTCTTTTAGAGGAGATTTTATTGATCGCTTTGCAACCTCTGGTTCGCTTTCATGATCACTCAAGGAATAATATTCCACTTCTGTCCTGTCTGAATCCTGTTTTGTGTTTTGTGAAATAGTCCGTGTTGTGTCATCAACTTCCTCCACTTCTCCAATCAAGTTCTCCAGAGAGTTGTAAACATTTGACTCAGTCTCAGTATTTCTGTGCAGCGCACTCTCCACAGAGAAGTAAGAGGATTTTGAGGACAAGCTGGCTTGATCAGGCGGGCTCTGATTGATGCTGATTCCATTTACCAGTAGCAAAGGTGATGTAATACTCCTGGGGATTTCACAGAAAGCCTCTTCTTCAACATTGATTTCTTCACAACCTGTTTTTATTTTGTCAGTTTCTTCTGAAACTAAATTGCTAGCTCCATTTTCCTCTGGTATATTTAAATGGTCTGGTCTTAAAGGAGCCTTCCGCTTTACCTTGTGCACTTCATGTTTCCTGGCAATGCTGTTTTCCAGTGTGACTTCCCTTGTGGGGCTCATGTCTGCTTGCAAGGTACTTGGTCTATTTTCATTTCCACTATACTCTGGTGATAGGCACAATCTATTTTCAGATTCTGGGTCTTTTAAAAGTAAACTAGGCTCACATATAACTGTGTCCGTTACGGTAATGGATTTCAAATTTGCATGATTTCTCACATCCCACCTCTCTTTATCTGAAATGGTTTCACTATCACCGGACACAGTGACTTTTACACGCAGGTCACCATCTGTTTCTTGTTTTCCTGACCTTGTACTCATGTCTTTTAAGTGTACCTCACCATTTTCATATTCTACACGTTTGTTAAAGATAGCATCCTCCGCCTCATCTTTCAAGCTATCTGTCTCCCCAGTAACACTTCCACTACCTCGTCTACTCCCTCCCTTTTTGCTCCTTGGAGGAACAGGAGGAGCATCTCCCTTTTTGCCTTCATCTTGGTTCATCAGATTTTCTCCACTCTCCTCACATATTTGTCCCATGAAATGTCTCATATTTACTTCTTCTGATTCACGGCTCAGTTTATCAGCTAGTTTATCATTGATGTGCTTAGCTTTAGTTTTTTGAAACATGTTAAGCTCATTGCCAATCTTACCCATGCCAGGTAGCATCATCCTACCACCTGATATTTGAGTCTCCTCCAGTCGAGGTTCAGTTTGCGAGAGGATCTGTCTCATGTGGTTATGGTCTCTCAGATCACCTAACCTCTCTTTTAAATCTTTCTCTTTAAATTTAATACTGTGGCCAATTTGTTTATCATTGTCCTCTGTTATAGAATTTTTTATAGAGTTTTTACGTTGCTGAATATTAGCTACATAACTTTCATCAATAGGGTTTTCAACCAGCTCTGTAAATTGATTCTTTTTCTTCTGCCTTTCTGAGATGATCTCTTCAAGGGCCATTTTGGCTCTGTCATAATTGTCATTTATAAGTGCTTTATTTATGATGACATTACTGTCTATCTTTGTGAAAGCCTCAGGTTTGTTTGCCTCCCTCTCTTTATTTGCAAATAGTTCTCTTTTAGCTGATGTGTTCCCTCTCATGGATAGCATACCTTTCTTAATATTCCTTAGCTCTCTAGAGATCAAATCATTCTTAGCCCTTGTTTCTTCGTCAATGTCAAGAACACCTAACTTGTTCTTTGTGTTATCGAGAACACGATCACCAAGTCTTGCTCTCTCCAGCTCTTTCAATGCATGCAAATCATTAATTATATGCTCACTATCTTTGATTTCTCTGGGGGACGTCATCTCAACATCCGACTCCTTCCTTGTGTTCACTTTCAGATCACCTTCCTCAAACTCTTCTCCTTGTTCATCGTCCATCACTGCATATCTCTGAAATTTGATATAATTGTTCTGTCTCGCTGAGAATATATGTTTAAGTTTGCCTTGTTTCTGGGTATTCTGTGGTAAATCTATTTTTGTATCCTCTATTTTTGTATCCCCAGAATCACCATTAGTGAGTTTATCGACATTCTGCGTTTTTTCTTGTTTGTCAATGGAGTGTTGAATATCAGATTTTGCAAAATTTCTCTTTGGAACTGGCGGGGGCTCCTTCTTAACACTATCTTTTTTGCCAACCAGTGCTGCACCAGTTGTTTCATTTCTACTTTGAGATGAAAGGTTTTCTGGTACTGATTTCTCTTTGTTGCTGCTAAACGTTTCTTTTGAATTGACAACCTTTTTGTCTGTTTCTTTTACCCTTACTTCCTCTGTTTCTGAAGTGGGCTTATTGATGGTATCTGACTGAGCTGCAGATAGAGCTTTATTTTTGGCCGCAGTAATTGCTTCCCTCGCTGCTCTGATCACATCCATTGTACTTAAGGGTTGGACACTCGTATCTTTTTCCTTTAAACTAACAGGCTGCGCCCCAGAGTATTTTTCCTTTGTGTCTATTACAGGTTGTTTTACTTTATCTGGTGCATTTGGTAGTCTTTTCCCTACTGATGCATTTGATGACAACCCCTCTTTCTCAAGTGCATGGGGTGAAATTATGGGTGAACGATCTTTGTTGACATTTAAAGTATTTGGTGAAAGCCCTGTGTTTGTTGGCAGTGCTTTTGGAGAGAGTTCTTTGTTTAGCATGAGTGGTGAAAGTTCATTTGTCTCAGTTGGTTGGTCTGTATGTGCAGGAGCACCGGTGCTCGGAGGGATTTGAAGATATTTCATATTACTGTCAACAGGGCTGGCTTTCTTGTACAGATTCAGAGATGGATAGTTTTGCTTTTTAGCCATTGGACTCTTGGTCTTTTTGGAGTGTACTGAGGGGGAGATGGGATTCTCCTCCCCAAGATTACCAGACAGTTCCCTTTTGGATTGC
The DNA here is from genome assembly GCA_028564955.1 of Terapon puta. Lineage (NCBI taxonomy): Eukaryota > Metazoa > Chordata > Actinopteri > Centrarchiformes > Terapontidae > Terapon > Terapon puta. Next base: position 2,888,979 of record JAOXYL010000030.1, read on the forward strand.
AGTAGATTTGATAACAAATAATCATCTGACAGAGGTCTGTCAGCATCATGCTGAATAAGACCAGCTGTTGGGGTGCTGTTAGATTCCAAAACAGGACTGCAAACTGTCTGTCCATCTTTAAAAATGGCAGGAGTGCTCAAACCAGACGCGTTGCCCTCAGAGCCAGCCTGTGGATGTTTCTGACTATCCGATTGTGGAGACTGGGTGCCACCCTCGGGAACTTCCAAAGTTTTGAATTTAGGTGGGCTGTAACGACTTTTCACCCTTTTCCTGTTGTCTTTGAGGTTGAAGAGGATGCTAGAAGCGAGCGATTTGTAGCTGTCCCGCTTGACTGGAGGTTCAGGGGTCACTTTGGCCTCAGAGTGTGGTCTCAGTGGAAGGTCAAGGGCAGAGGGCGAAAAGACACCTTGGAGGATTTCTGATGTTTCTGTCGGTTGTCTGGAAGGAATGAGGGGAGTCATCAACTGGCAGATGCTGAATGGAGTAGATGCCAAAGAGCTGACCTCCTCAACTGCTTTCACCTCCACAGATCTGGCTTCCTTTTTGACCAAGAAAAGGCTTTCGTCCAGTGTTTTTGAGCTATTTTCCTGAGTTGGTATTCCAGGCTGATTGAGTGGAATTGCACTTTTTGCTCTGGACCTGTTGCGCCTCCAGGGGGCAGCATTCCCATCCCCTGTGTCTGATGAGCACCTCTTCTCAGCCGGAGTAGCTGAGGGCTTGGGCAGGACCTTTGGCGGGGGAGGGGGAGGGATGGGTTTAGGAGCAATGGGAGGAGGCGGCTCAACTGCAGCTTTCTGGCATGACTGCACCTCCTCTGTATGCAGAGTCTCTTTTCTGTGTGCCTCTGTCAGCTCTTTGTAAAAAGGCAAGTCGTACCATTTAGGGATGTTATCTGTGGGGAGAACTGTGTCCTCTTGTCCAAAGGGGAAACGGTTAAAATCCCTCCATGTCTGGAAAGGGCTAAATTCACTATGGAGGAAAAAGTTTTTGATGTTAAGTTTCCTTAGTTTGACAGTAGATTTCCCATTTTTGTTCTTTGAGGATTTCCCACCATCTTTGCCCATTTTGTTTGATGAACCATCACCAGAGTGATGTCGATGATGGTTCTTATAATGTCCATCTGTGAGATTGGTGTGATAATCCGTGGAGAATTCCGATAGCTCTCTTTGGATGCTGCGGAGTGCAGACTTATCCCATGACTCCCCCTTGGAGTCAGTCATACCTCCATTTTTGATTAACATCCCCTCACAGCTTTCCTCTGTGGCACTGAAAGCCTTGAGGAAAGACGACATGTTGGATATATTCTTCTGCTGCTGCTGTTTCCATGGCTGAGCATAATTTTTGTCGTTTTTGTTTTGCCCTTGCTTCTTAGATTCCTTTTGAGTCTTTTTATGTGGCTCCCCTGCCAATGGTTTGTGGCAGCTGAAAGGTGAGTATCCATACAAGAAGTCGTCATTGTAAACTGCGTCATCTCCAACGCAGAGACTTCGGAAGGCTCGATCGGTGAGAGTGCTGACCTCACGGTCAGTCTCGTCCATGAACAGGTCGGTGAAGCCGTTGGGGAAGCGATGGTGGAGCATGCTCCCAACCCGATGGCTCATGTGCCGCTTTTCCACACAGCTCATGATGTCAGCTTTCCCTCAGTCTCATGCATCACCTGTCTTGCCTCCAATACAGCTGCAGCAGCTCGGTAGATGCTTTTGTTTCCTTCCAGCTCAGATGCACATTGGGGATATGATGGGATATGTAAACCTCCTGAAAAATAAGACAGCAAAATCAGTGGCAGTTTTTGAAAGTTGTGGTTTTAAAGCAATCTACTTAGTCATATATTACAACTCAGCTTCATCACTTAAGTATTTGTGCAGTTCAGTAACTCACAAAAAGTTTTTTTGATGCCTATAAAAGGTTTTGAACTCTGTCTTTGCACTGATGACCTTTATGTACACGACATGTGCCACTTCGGCCATGCTGTCACTATGCAGGCAGCAGACAAACACTTCATACCATGCGCTTGGCTATTTTAAGCACTGTATGGTGCCTTAAGCAGTGAGCACTAAGCTTACTGTTGGTGGATATGAGATCAGCCCCCGGTCCCTTTATATGAACAGTTATTAGAAAAGATATATTTGCATTGTTCATGTTTGTGCATTTCAAAGTAAACACCCACATGTCCCATTTCCCCCTCCCTTTGAATCATATCTTTTTACCATTAGATTAATTTTGTTGGATTGGTAAATGGATATTTCTTCTTTAGAGCTGTAACAATCTTCGTGCCAGCAGGTTTACACCAGAGTGCAGGAAATGCAAGTAAATCATCACATCAGTCACAGCGTGCCTCCGCAGCAGCTGCTCTACTGTAGCTTACTTTAGGTATCTGGGTGAGGTCTTAGAATAGCTCATTAACCCATTTATATGTCCTGACCCAGGAGCATAGCCAGTGGCAGATAACTCAACTCTACAACTATCCGCAAAACCATGACTGTCCTTATAAGCAGATGAGGTGGATTGAGACAAATATAAACACAGGCATCCAATGTTTTATTAATGTGTTTGATTGTATTTGTACATTAAAAGTGTATAGTTTGAAGGCAAGCTCAAGTTCTGAAGAACATTCATGTTTACAGTCACTGATAGTTTGAAGAAATGGAGCCAGTGAGACAAATGATTAATAATAATAATTAGCAATGTTGTTGATAATGTTAGAACCGAACAACTCAGCTAAAATGACTAGAACTAGATGACTTTACTGTATATCCAGTCTGACTTACAGAATGTTTTGGCTTTCCAGGAGATGTTGGACGCCAACGTCTTCTAGCTCTCATAACCAGAGATCAGTTAGCAACTGCGGTACTTTCCCAGCATCTGCTCATGTATTTATACCCGAGGAATGAAGTACCCCAGTTAACTGTACTGTATAAAGACCCAACCATTGGAAGATAATTTTTTAGCATGTCTAAATATTAGTCCCAATAATATGATAGTATGTATGTTTATGATTTTCTAACAATAAAATTCAGACACGCTGAAGGGCCTTTGTACTTGAGGTATTTTTTCACATAAATGTTCAGCCTTAATGTAGAAATTAAGCAATCATATATCTTTGTAAACATGCATATAATCACGCTGCTCTCTCACCTTGGTGATGGGTCTTTCATGTTGACTGTAACCATCCAATCTAGACTGTGATATCAAATCCTCAGTGTAGAATCCCGGGTCCACCTGCTTTATTACCTGCTGGGGATAATTTCTAGTTAGCATTTGTGATTCACAATCAAATAAACAATTTCTCTCATGGCAGAACAAGCTAAGAAAACTCACCAAAGTGAGTCAAGCCCTCAGATCCATGTTCAAATGCACTGGTGTGGCCGGGGTCCTGATAGCAAGCTCAGAAGATACCAAAATAGACGCAGAAGTCGGTGTGGCCAAACTGAGCAGCAACACAGGACGCAGCGCAAGCTCACATTGGAATAACCATTGGGTGTCAAGTAGCAGGGCAAGACAGGCCAGCAGGATGAAATGGACACGGTCATTGGTTATTTTTGTAACTAAGCAGTAAAGGCTGATAGGCTCCCAGAGGGACCCTCTCTTTACTGTTAGACACCTTTGAGAAGATGACAGGGCCTTCGTGTCGATGAAGATCAAGCATCAATAATTTGAGCCAGACCGCTGTGGTGTAGTCACCTGGTTTCCAACACCATTGGCTAACTTTTTCCCTGTGACTCATTTTCCCTCTGTCGCCCAGGGAAACAAGCCTTCTGATATAGTCCATTGCATCACACAGCTCCAATTCAGCGCTCAGTCTCTGAAGTGGAGATTGGTAGCTGGAGACAGATGTCTGCTGACTGATGGGGTTATCGCAGGCCTGGGCTAATTCTTGTTGTTCGAGCTCTGTTTACAAGTCTGAGTTGTGGATGTGAAGGTGTGTGACTGGCCGGGCCAGTTTTAGGACGAATGCAGCTGTTGTTGCTGTGAGATTAAGCTGAAATGGTGGGGGCTTTTTGTTGACTTATTACCCTTCATGACTCACAGGAAGAGGGGGATGAGGTCACCTGTTAGGATTGACCCTGTGCATTCCCTAAATGGAGAAAGTGGTTTGTTTGAGAAATACTGTGTGGCTCAACTTAGTTTTATATGTCACAAGAGAACAATGTGCATAGCAGACCGGCTTAACAGTTGGTGTTTGCTCTTCTGCTGCTATGTGCTACCTTCTTATGTCCATTTTTTGATTGCCACCAGCATCACCATCATCTGTTGCATCTGTTTTGGTGGAGTATGTGCCAGAAAATGCCATTCTCTGATGAGTCCCACCAACAGCTCCATGACATCGGAAAGGCTGCGCTCCATCAAGGTGCCATATTCAAGCCCGTCTATTTCTGTCGTGTTGTATTTCATAAGGTAACAGCCTGCCACTCTGCTGACTGCACCTTTCAAACGCCAACCAAGCACATGTTGGTTGGCTGTTAGGCAGTAACACATGCTCTTAAATTATCTTTACATTCGACAAATACATCATAGTATCTCAGCTGAAAGTGCAAAAATCTGGTTAAAAGCGTCACTTCAACTGCTCTCCCTCGATACAGAGTAGATATAAACATTTAAAAATAACATAAATCATATTTCATTCTTTTTCTGTACACAGAAGCATATCATTTTTGCAGATATTGTGCAATGCGCTGTGTTCATTTTTAACCGGGAAAAGTCCCTACATTGTTTTGGGAAGATAGGCTTACTCGCTGAGCAGTGTGGGAATATCATGTTTGTGAGCAGAGACACTGTATGTGGGTGCGTTTCCCCTTTACTGTCTGCACCCATGTCTTGCCCAGAATAAGGCCTCACATGGCCATGCTCACGCCAGACCTCCTCCTCGAGCCTATTCTCACCTTTCTCTGTTTGCCTCCCACCCTCCTGCAGCAAATTACACCCACTGCTTTTGCCAGACACTTAGTTATTCCACCTGTCCTTGCCAAAAAGATAACCCGTGCTATAATGGGAGTCAGAGTTAAATTCAGTCCAAAATCTGACTGAAAGTTGGAGACAAGTGCTCTTTCTGTTTCTTGTTAGCTCGACAGTGACCTATGAAATGTTGAGTTGAAGTTCAGTAAAAGTTCTACCTTTTTATTCATCTGTTTAATCACCCTATGAAGAGTGCTTGGCTTGCATGCTAACGGACACACCACCAGACACCCAAGAATGAGATTCGTCTCCGGGGTCCAGCAGGGTCAGGATTCAGTCTTTGTTTGTGCCTTTGTGACTGACACCCGCATGTGTACTGGTTGGCTTTGAAACCGCAGGGAGCCGGCAAGCAGCCCGGCTCATGCTCCGTCACGCCCGCCGAGATCTGGAACAGACAGGCAGAGTAACCAGCCTTCAGGACTGACAGGCTGGTAAACCTGCAGCAGCTGAGGCAGA
>JAOXYL010000030.1:3019040-3030407 GCA_028564955.1 Terapon puta
TGTTTACATTCAGCGCTAAAGTCCAGGGACAGGAAGCAGTTTGTCCTACAGATGCTCTTTGCAGACGAGACTTCGTGTCCCACCGCTGCATTGTGTCACTTTTCCGGAAAAAAATGCAGCTGCAATCCCATAATGTCTTGCATCGTCAGAGTTTTTACTTCCTTTTTACTGTTCAGCTCTCTTTAGCTTGCATTGCACATGTAAGTCATCCAGAAAAAGCAACCAGTGGCGATGACGATGCTTAGATGACGGTCTAAAGACAGTAAGAAAGTAAATTACGGGTCAGGGCCGCACATCAGAAGCTGGTCAGACCGGGGGTCAGTTTTCCCACCGAGAACATTTATTTCAAAAGCCCTTCGTGCGCGAGTCCTCGTATTAATAACGAAGTGGAGACAGAAGCTGGGTGGATGCGAGGCAGACTCGGCGGTCGCCTCTGAGCGCCGAGCCGTGCGTTTGTGCCCCGTTTGTGTTTTCAGGGCAGGACCATTAACCGGCCCCTCGCAGAGAAACTCAGCGGGGCTCAGATGTGTTTTGTCTCGCTGTTGATTCAAGCTGCGTTACTCGGAGGCGGCGCGATCGTCATGGGTGGCCGCGCAAAAGCTCAAACACACATATGCTCCCGTAGCGTGCTCATGCCTCGCACACACACACACACACACACACACACGCACACACACACACACACGCACGCTTTTCTCGCGTCTTCCAGCGTCTCTCAAACAAACATGCGTGGAAAAAAAAATGCACAAAAACGAGAGAAAAATGCGCTTAATGCATGTTTATGTAACCTCGGCGCAAATTCAAAGGGACGTACACGCTCACACCCCCCCGCCGGGCCGTAAAAACAAACTGCTCAAAATATGGCGTTTGTCTTCTGATTAAACACTCGCATTCCTGCAGAGCGTGCTCGGCCTGCCCGGGCAACGGCCGTCATACTGACAGTCGGACGTGCGGTTCGTCCGGGCGATCCCTCATGAAGGGAAGCTTTATGGCACAGCCAGCTCCATATAATCAGCTTTAAATGGCCCAAATGCTAACGAGAGCGGCGGCACCCTCCCTCCCTTCACACACAGTCAGGGAGGCGGCGGCTTCAGGGGCCGCGCGGAAACGAGGAATGTTCAAGGATCCGAAAAAAAAGTCACATTTATCGATGCACCGTTGTGATAAAACTTTTAGAAAATCCGCAAACGTCCGTCTGGAAATTGTTAAACTGGTATGATGATTGGCTCTCGCGTGCTAAGTTCCTGCAGCTTCGCGTATGGGAGGGGACAGTAAAATTAGCAGCCAAAATATTTGAGGCTGCTTCCAGTTAGCTTGACCAAAAAAAAATCAACCATGTTAATTTATAAGCTGACAGCGACGGGTCATTTATTTCAGGAAATGTTTATACTGCTGTAATAAATCTCTTCCTTATTTCCATACAAACTGTACAACCAGGAACAAAATATTGGTAACCCAGAAGATTGTGGGGGCCAAAGGAACTACAATAGTACTTCACCTGTCTTTGAGCAAAAATGTTCTCGGCGTTTTCACAAACTCTTTTGTCCCTTAGTGGTGATGAATGAAACTACAGCGAAGACCTGCAATGAAAAAATGCAATTAATTGCTCATAATATATTACTAATAAAAACTACTGTTACTTGTGACCTTACTCTGATTACTCAGCATCACCGAAGATGTTTTTAAAAGTCTCCACGTTCACGTCACAGACCTGTAGAGGCAGAAAACAAAACATTTACAATGATAGATTTAAAAAAACGATTTTTATTTGCATTAAGATACAGAACAAGATTTAGTGGTACTCTCATTAATAAGACATTTTCATGTATTTATAATACACTCTATGCCCATTAATGTACTCCATACATAATAAATGGCACATTCTTACAGATAGAGAGACATTTCCATTTATATATAGTGTTTTTCCATTTTTTTTCCCTCTCGGAGACGGTCGTATTCACTTATTGCTGCACGAAGGCTCCACTGTCTGACTTTGAGCGGCAGGTTTTATCTATTAAACGATGCAGACAGGATGCCTTTGCCGTCGTGCGGCGGCTCCGACTCAACGACGTCTGAGACGGAGGGCAAAGAAAGGAAACCCCCCCCCCCCCCCCCCCCGAGGTCCGCTGACCTTCGTTTGTTGGGAGGAGATAAGATGTATATTTGTCTGTTTGGCCGCCTTGTTTGCATCTCGTTGTTGCAGACTGAGTATTTGCTTTTCATGTCTCAGATAAAATCCTCGTATTTAACCCTGCAGCTACGAAAGACAAAGCTTTAGAAAGATGCAAGAACCACCTCAATCCTCCTGAATCGTCGTAAACTTGCAGAAAAAACTTTGACTCGCCAACGGTGCCTCACCTTTAGTTGCCCGGGCTTTATTTTGAAATGTGCAAAAGACATTTAGCAAAAAAAAAATGGAGTGTTTTCAGGAAGAAGACGCGGGCTGCAGGAGATGTGTAGCGGTTAACCGTCTCCGGTGAATTTACCGCGCACGGTTGCGGGGAGCTTCCTGAGTTGTTGACTTCATGTTCAGCCGCGCAAATCTTATTAAACGAGCCGAGCTACAATGGGACAAGTGGGCCGCGGTTAACAAGGCAGAGAGCATCTGGTAAAAGTAAATCTTTACAAGCCCCAGACACACAGGCGGAGGAACGCGGCGAGAAAGACGCATTATGCAAAGATAGGAAGAGGGTGGCTTTACGGGACAGCTGTGCAACCCAAGAGAGGAGGAGGAAGTGTTAAAGGACGCTACCGAGGTGCCTCCTATCAGCTTCTCTGGACTTCTGCTGTAAACAAAGCACATAATACGACTTCAAACGAGTTTTAAATACAAACAGATACTACCTGCATGGTTTAAATACCTCACATGAATCACTCATAGTTCCTCGAGCAACCTGTGCAGGTGTGCTGCAAAGGTTTTGATCAAGAAATGGAAAAGAAAAGGTTCATCTTTATTGTCAGACAATGTGGAAATGAAGTTGTATCACTATGGAGAGAGGTTGGAGCCAGCAAGAAATATTGCAAACATCTAAATGCATAATGAGATTTAATAGAAAATGTAGAAACATGGAGAAAAATGGATGTTTTTTAGATAAACAGGCAAAATCTAACGTAACTTTGGATTTAGTTTGTGGCAGATTTGTGCTTCTTCAGGCAATCAAAAGGGGGAAAATGTGTTAAAATGGAGCATTTTGTGTCTAAAGTTTGATTTCCGGAGATAAAATCAGTGTTTTTATCACAAAACTGGTGAATTAACGCTTCATGCAGGTCCAGTTTTTCTTTTCTGAAACAAACTTTGCTCCGGTCACTCTCAAACTTGCAATATTTCTCATCATCATCATTCTCATCGTTTTTCTCCCCGTGTGCTCTGCTGCTTGTAAAAACCTCGCCGCTGCTTTTGTGACTGCAGTCGAGCGGCCGTAAAAGCTGCGTGCGTCCGTCTCCGCGTGTGTGAATGCGCTCGTGATGAAGCCGGCATGAGTCGCTGCCTGCCCACGCCAACGCGAAAAAAACTCCACAAATCTGCAGGATACGTCTTCGCACAGCCGACATAATTGACACCATTAAAGTGTTTGTCATCCTGGAGGAGGGAAAGTCACTAATTTGAAGCATTTTAATTACTGTAATTATAAATAAGCTTGCTCGTTTACTGAGAACATAAAAACTGAGTCTGTTTAAACTGCTCGGGATATGAATATTTCACATTTCTGCTTGTTTACTGGAGGTTTCAACACATGCAGTTTTACTGGTGTTTGAATTCTGTTTAAAGGAGCGAACTCTTTGTTTTGCATGTTTTCAATCAGTTGCATATTACTGCTGATCATCTTTTTTTTTCAAATAATAACAGTGTTGAATTTTCGTTTCCATCCGTCGACACACAAAATGGAAATCAAGTCGCTCGGACTCCGTGTAAACGCGGCGCAGACTTTTCAAATCAATCTTCGCTGCAACCGCTTCGCCGCGCGAAAAATAATGACGATAAAAGACACGTTGCTCAAATCGGGCCTGTCTGTATATTGGTTTTCATAAATAAATGGAAACTGGAAAGACTTGGTTTGAAAGCCTGGCCGTCGTCAAAGGAGCCATTATAAACTGCAGCGAGCTGGTTTTAATGCCGCTGGCGTCGCGTTTTACGTGTTCGCTGCTGTGATACCAACACTTCTCCGCGGAACAGCTGACGGATTCAAACACGCCGCGTGAGCAAACACAGTGAACGAGATGAATAAAAATGTAGAGCCTCTGCCCGGGGGAAGTCAAATAAAAGAAACACGCTTGCTGTACTTTGCATTTTTGGCGATTCTGCCCAACTTTTAACTTCGCCGCCGTCTCAGAAACATCACTATAGGCTACGTCGATGCTTTATGACTATGTGGCGACACTTTGGGCTCTTTCTAACTCAAATTCGAACGTTCCCCGCCGTGGAAAAGCCTGCAGGTCTCGGCGGCTGTGCAGTTGGGGAACGCCGGGTGCAGCTCACCTCCGCGAGTGTTTTCTCAACTGGACTCGGGCACTAAAGCGCTATCCCAGATGTACGCTACGCATCGAGCCTTTTTGACCGCCGTCCACGGGACGCGGCGCCCAAATGGCCGTGGATCCGATGGCGTTCCAGTGGCTTTATGACTTGAGATCTTAATAAAGTGTCTGAATGACTTTCCAGTGCTTTCATTCGCCCCTTATTCTCTTCACCGGGGGAAAGCGAGCCCTCTCCGAGCGCTGCGAGGATCTGCCTTGAAGAGCTTTGCAGGTTTTTTGCCTTTGAAGGATCCGTGCAGCAGGGATTTTCCCAGTACAATTCATCACTGTCTGTCTTTTCTTGCATGTGTGTGTGCATTAGAGTGTGTGTGTGTGTGTGTTAGAGTGTGTGTTTGCCACGGGCCCTTGCCGTCATTAGCGGGGATTTTGCTCTCTCTTTGAGGTGGCGATCTGTTTCGTTTAAATAAGTGAGAACCTGGATTAGTCCTGAATCTCCTCCACACGTCGGAGGATTCGCTTTCCCGCCGGGCGCGGCAGCTCATCATGCAGCGGACCACCTTTTTTTTTTTTCCTCCCAGGATGTGCGGTGGGTCTGCGCGGGTGCTTTTAAAGGCGATGAGATCACGGCGGTGGGAACTCGGAGGTCGGAGTTTGATTAGCTGGTTAATTTAGCGGAAGATTCAGCACAGAAAGAGACAAATATTTTCTTTGGGGGTTGCGGGGAGGAGACCAAAACGGAGCAAAAAGGAGACTGAACACAAACTTACGGTCATTGGGTGGCGAGAAACATGACGCCAAATAATTGGATTACATTAATAACATCATTTTCTGAACTATCCCCTTCTTGCGATACTCTACTCGAACAATCGCTTCACCGCATAGAAGATGCAAAAGAAAAAAAAAAGATTATATCCAATTTACTTTACAACCCAAGTTCAGATGTTGGTTTGTAAAAATGAATAAATGTGTCTGTGCATATCAGGAAAACAGTTTGACATTCCTCAAACGCTAAGTCTCGTCTTTATTTCAAAGTGGGGCTTTTCTCCAGACCCCGCTGACAATTTACAGCCTCGGGTCCTGTGCGTCCCGCCTCACACACATACCTGCTTGGAGAGCCTCTCCGCCAAAACGTTTACCTCAGACGCTTTCACGTGCTTAACTCACGTCGATCACATTAGACTTAATTGGTGTGTGCGAACGCAAAGGAGCAACAAACACATCCTGAGTGCTCGGCTCAGCCCCGGGGGAGGAGAATATGAACGTCAAAGAGGTGTGACGGGGGAGGAGGTGAGCGGACGGATTAAACGAACACAAAAATGCCAAAAGTTGTTATTCTTTTAGTGCACGGCATAATCATCTGTGTCCACACGTCAGCTTATGTGAACAAGAAGACAAACAATGGTACTTTCCACCATCTTGCTTGTTTCACTTCCGCCCGTCCTCGTCCTGTTTTATGACGATGAGACAGTTTCCTTAAAGTTCAGCTGTAAACAGAGATGCATAAAGTACTGGAGTAGTGGAGTAGTGGAGCAGAAGTACAAGTGCTATATCAAAAAAAACTGACTTGAGTAAAAGTTGAAGAGTTTTTTAAAATCATACTTGAGTGAAAGTACTGAAGTATCCAAGTTTTTGTACTGCAAGTATTGCAAGTGGAAGTATGTAAAAAATTACTGCTCAAGTATTAAAAGTAAAAGTAGAAGTAAAATTACAAGTAGAAGTAACTAAAAATTACTACTCAAGTACTGAGAGTAAAAGTAGAAGTAAAATTACAAGTAGAAATAACAAAGAAATTACTACTTTCTGAAAGTAAAAGTAAAATTTAAAGTACTTTGTATACTAAAAGAAAAGTTTTCTTCTAGCCGCGCTAATGATGGCTCCTGCAATGAGGCGAGAGTTAGCTGACTTAGATGCTAAGTACACAAAGATTACAAGTCGGAATTGCCAAACTATAAAATATAGTATAGTACATTTATAGAATAACTGTAAAAAAGAAGTTGAATGAAAATGTAATACGTACAGATACTGCATTTTAGTACTGAAGTAGTTCCACTTCGTTACTATACATCTCTGGCCTCTTGGTCGCTGGCAGGCTTCAATCTAAATTAGTTACGGTCTTCAGACGTTCCAACCTTTCCGGCCGCCGCAGTGTGTACCGAACAGGCAAACACCAATCAGGGCCGGCGAGGGTGTTAAAAGGTTGCAAACAAACAAAAGAGAGAAAAATGAGCAAAAATCTCCACATCAATATTTTGTTTGCGACCGTCACAAAAACATGGCTTCGGTTCCCAGGAAAGGAAAAGGCAGATTTTTTTTCTTTAGTTTGAGAGGAAAGAGAAATCTGCGAAGAAATATGTTGTATCATGAATTTAACTTATTGAACAGATGCAAAAGAGAATAAAAAACATATTGAGTGTGTTTTTGGTTTGTCCATTAGTTGGTCCACAACTTCCTGCTTAATCAATCCTGATTTAATCTGCCGCATAAAACATTTAATTTGTCCCATTTCTGACATTTCCAGAAGCCTCAGCTGCACTTTAGTCGACCAAAATGCACTTTAATGCTAATGAGCAAAATAATACAGTGAACTTTACACAAACAAAACGCCGCCGCCACATCAAGACGTGAACCGAGAGAGAGAAAGTTCAGATGTTTTAATGCATCACAGACGAGCGCGTTGTTTCACCGTTCGGACAGAAACAAGACAGCGTGACGCGTTGGAGTTTACTTTAAGTGTTCGATTCGCACCGTATGCACACACACACACACACACACACACACACACACCTTTCCCACCATTCCTGGCGTCAGCTGAAGCTCTGCATGTGAGACACCCCTCATTAAGTTTGTGTGTGTGCGAATTTTGACTGGCCCCTCTCGTCGCCTATTAAACATTCAGAGGAGGCCGACGACTCTTGATGTATAAGTTCCTTCAGCTCTCGTGTGTGTGTGTGCGTGTGTGTGTGTTTTCTATGAGGCCTGCATCCTGCGGCGATCGCGCGGGGAGAGAACCGTTTCGCTCGGCTAACAAAGACCCACTGTTCGGGCGCGTCACCGTACGGAGCGGAGTAGAAAAGCAGTTGTCTCCGCTTCCTGCTGCAGAATATCCGAGGATATCTGTAAACCATTTTGAATGCAGCGACTCGCAGAAAACAGACAAAAAGAAAACCCGGTCTTACCATCTGTCAAAGGAAGGAAAAAAAAAGGCAGCTAATGTGCAATCATGGCACCCGTTTTAGTGCAGCGAGTATGTAATAACTTCAGGGTGATTTATTGCCTTCCAAACACTGTGACAATGAATATACTGTACGTCCATACTGATGACCTGCAGCTGTGCCCAGAATTGATTTAATTTTGATTTTTTTTCTAGTTTTTTTTTGGTCTGGTTTGAGGATTGGGGTGAAAAGTGACTAAACAGTAAGTGTGTGGTTTTTCAACTTGACCATTCAAAGTGACCACATGACCAATGGTATTATGCGCACAAACATCCAATGACAATGAGCGTTCAATCATGGTATGCATTTTCTCTGAATCACGCCACAAAAACAAAATGGAAAAAACAACAGAAAACAGGATAAATAGGAAACAGATTTTAAAGCAGTGGACGATTCCCGCACTTCATTTCCACCGGCGATTAAAATAAAGTCAAACTGAACGTTATCTCACGGTCACGTAACGCTTTCCGGCGGCTCGGAAAAGAGGTTTAATGTCGCGGTTCCTGTGTGGGGAAGCGCGTAAACGTCGAGCCGTGTGGTCGCGATGCGGTTTGTGAAAGTGGCGCTCGAGTTCGCAGTGTGCCGGTCTGATTGAGTGTGAGCTCGCGTCAGAGCCAAAGCACGTCCGCTGTGACCTCCACGTCCCCCCAAACACACAAAACAAGACGAGGCCAAATGTCTTTTTTTTTAAAACCTGGATCCAAACCAGAGTGTTTAAATTCAATTTAACAAGAGGGACCCAATCAGAGGGGGACAGTCAGACCTGATGAGCGGACCCAGGGATCGTTAAATCTGAAAGAAACACGAAAACAAGAAGAGGGCGAAGAAAATAATGCACTACATATTAAGAAGTTGCAAAAAAAAAAGTCATATATGCCATTTTTTCTTCTCTCTCTCACCTATAATTTATATCAATCATGAGCCTGCACACAGCTGAGTCCTGCAGCAGCACTGAGGGGCCTTAAATGACCCAATTAGACCCAATAATAATAATAATAATAATAGACCCGATCCGATGAGGGACCCTAATGTTTGCACCAAAAATACCTTTCAGCTTAAACAATCGCCGCAGGCCGAAGCTGAACTTTGAGAACAATTAAAAAAAGAGCCGTGAAGCAACTTAAAGAGGTGGGAAACTCTTAAAACTGTTGGCGCGCATACCTGCCGCTTGTTTAGCCGTTCTCTTTAATTTATTCACCCAAATAAGAAAAAAAAAAAAAGAAAAGCCTCGTTCTTACACCTCGTCTGCCTCGGCGGTCGTGCTCGAGCCAGCCGGGTTAGCGGGGTTGGATCTTTTTAAAATCCTCTCTCCGGGGAGCTAATCTTCCATTCCTCGCTTCGAGCCAAAAAAAGATTTTAGCCGCTGTAATTATTCAGCCTTCGCAACGCCTGCAGCCTCGCCTGCCTGCCTGCGTACCTGGCCGGGGTTATTTGCTCGGCTACCAGTTCCCTGTAAAAATAAAAAAAAAATAAATTGGAAAAAAAAAGCAGCTTCTGAAACAGAACAACTCATTACTTCTGCTAATCAAGTTCAGATTTGGTGTATTCATCAGATTTTTTTTTCCCTACAGCCTTATAAAAACCAGGCCCTTTCATTTTCCCCTGATTAACATGCTGATGGTGCTGAAATATTACAGCGTGAGGGACACAATGAGGAGTTCTTGGAATAACAGACGATAAAACACAGACTCGGACATCTTAACAAATTAGAGAAACCGTCAGCTTCACATTTCTGGAGGCAGATGCATAAACTGTGGTTAAAATCTGCGGAGTTTATTACCAACGTTTTGAATTTTCAACCTTTACGCCTCCACGCAGCTGCACAGGCGATTATTTCTCGAACAGATGAGATTAAACAAATTTAAAAAACACATCTGAGGCTCCGAACTCCGGCGCTGAGCGGAGTGGACGAGTTTCATTTCGACATTTATTAAAACAACACTGTCGCTTCCTGCAGGAGGAAAACCAACAAGGTCGGAGGTTAAACTTTAATCATCTCAGAGGAACAAACCGCAGCGTGTTTAAGATCAGTTTGAATTAGATTCTTATCCAACTTCACCGTCCGTTTTTCGAGTCTGTGGCAAATATTGTATTTTTGGAAAGAGTCCAATTGAAACTATTTTGGACTTTGACATCACTGGGATCTTTAAATGAAGAACGTTTCTGTTTTTCACCTCCTCAAATACTTTGATCTCTCCTGGTAAGCTAACACTTGTATGTGTTCCTAAGCTGGTTGTTAGAAAAGTCTCATTTTAACTCTGATCCAGTGACCTTCACCTACAGAAAAATACATTTACTGAGCTTTTAAACGTTCAACGGTGACGTTCAGCTCGTTGTTTGTTGGGTGGAAATGATGCAGATGAGAGTGAATGGAAACTTTAATGATGTTTGTTGGGTAAAACTTTTTAAAATGCCACATGGTCATTTAGTCCATTGGCGTCATAGTCACATATATAAATGCGAGGAAGTGCCTTTATCTCAACTTTTACAGACATTTCTCATCAAACGTGCCCGAGATTTCTCACACAGGTTGAACAAATCTGGCATCAATCCGTCTGAATCCCAACGTCTTTAAACGAAATCAGCACGTGAGGGTTTGGAAAAGTCTGGAATTTCACCGTTTAACCCAGAAAACCCCCTTAATGTCCCCTTTTTTCCCTCATCGTTGTCATTTTTCTCTCCTCCCCCGCCTCCCTCGTATGCAGTTCTGTTATCGCTTCAAAAGCACAAAGAGAGGTCAGCGAGGGAGCACGTCAGGCAGACAAGTTGTCGCACAAATGATGACAAATTGGCCGCCTCTCCGCTCGCCCCCCGACAATCAAGTCCAGACCGAGCTCGGTTCCCTGTAAATAGAGATCGATGGCGCTCAGGTGAAGCTCTCGGTCCCTCGGCTCGGCGGCACTCCGTCTCTGCCACGTCGCTACGAGCTGCTCAGGGTCAAACTTTATCGGCCCGAGCGCTCGTCGCTTCGCATTCGAGCAGATTTTTCGGCTCCGATTGGGCTCGTTTCCAGGGAGGCAAACAGCGCGTAACTCAACGCCGCCAGTCTTTGCAATAACATTGTCTTTATCGGCGGCGATGGGGTGGAATTTTTTCATTTCGCGTCCCGGGAAAGACGGGAGAATATGCAGGAATGCTTCTCTGGACGTGGGGGGGGGGAAAAAAAACACACGCTTTCTTTTGTGACATTTCCTGGACCTTTATTGCGTCGCTATCTTCGTTTCTATCGGGACGAGTCGCTCAGTCATCCGCCATGTTTGGTTTGCAACTTCACATCGAGCTGCAGCTTCCTGTGTTTCCTCTTCATTCTTTTATAAATATTAGATTTTCTCTTTGGTGTTGCATTGTGAATCGATCTGTTCCAGGTTAAAATATCTCGACAGCTTCCTTATTTATCTCCACGAAACCTGAGGATGATCGATGAACTTTGGAGACTTTTCATGCGTGAATTTGTCCGATACTTTATTGAAGCATCTTATGATTCGCTCTCACAGGCGGAAAAAGGCTTCCAGGATGAGGATACTGTCCTCAGGCTAATCACACGTCAGGGGAAACTTTCCCAGCAGGTCCGAGACAGATGATGCCGTTCGGAAAGTACATTCCCAAAACAGCTGTTGGAAAAGAGACGGCTGTCCATCTCATATCGACACGGTTCATTCTTGACCCTCACCTTCCTGGCCAC
>JAOXYL010000030.1:3046189-3065674 GCA_028564955.1 Terapon puta
GCAGCAGCTCTCGCTCTCCTTCGGACTCAAACATCTTCACCTCCATGCTCTGTCGGAGGTATGATTTAGTGAACTGGGGCACTTTTAAGTCTCGAGCACTGTTAGTTCCCCGGTAGCTGCAAGAACCTAGGTGTTAGACAAGAGCCTATTATCACACCCAGACACTGGCTGCACAGCGAAAAAAAAGCCTCAGAGGAGCTCTCTCTCTCCTATAAGCACTTCCATATGCCTGCGACAGACCTACTGGACCGATCCAGTGTTTGTCTTTCAGGCTGTGGTGGAAGTGTGGGAGACAAGGTTGAACTTCAAGAGTATAGCGAGGGGTTTTTTGGTCATGCGTGAGGCAGGCACTTAAGCGTGCCGGGCTTAATGTTTTCCATGCCGCTGTTTATGTCAGTCAGATGCGTTGAGCAACAATTTGCGGAAGATATATTGGACGCCGTTATTCACGTCAGTCAAACGTGCCAGAATGTGATGATAGAGGAGGAAAATGAAGAGAGGGGAGAAAGTTCAAGGCAGCAACTTGATCGCTTCAGTTGTCACTGTTGTTCATTTCAGAGCGAGCGATCCTGCTTCAGGGCTTTAGCATCTGTGTGACAAAACATCGGTATGGTTGAACCGGCAAACACGTCAGTTAGCGAATCCTTCTTTTAGAGCCAACACATGGGTTATAGAAAGCATGGAATGAAAACAAGGTTGTTTTTCTCTGTTTTCCCAGGAGTTGTTCTTTTTTTTTTAACTCAATCTTCTTCCAATTTCTTTTTTTGAATTCTCCAGGAGTCTTGCACGGCAAAGATGTCTTCCAGTTCAACCTGTCCTCCATCCAAGAGTCGGAGCTCATCCTCTCTGCCTCTTTCCATTTCCTCCACAAGCGGCCCCGCCACCACCAGCGACCGTGGCGTTTCCGAAGGCCTCGCCATTCATCCGGCAGCCTCCAGCATCCCTCCCCGCTGCTCCTCTTCCACGGATCGTCCCCCAACTCGGCTTTTGCAACACCGCTGGGGAACATAACTCTTGCTCCTTTCAAGAAAGGCTCTTGGCAAACGAGGGATGTAACGGCGGTGGTGAAACACGCCAGGGAAGTCAAAGAGCTTGTGGTCACGGTGGAGTTTGATATGGGGTTCGGGGCTGCTCGGGCGCCGCAGAAGAGCCCTCACGGCCAAGAGCGCCTCTCGCCAGCCAACCTGCCGTATATCTTGTTATACGCCGACGATCAAGCTATAGATGAGCCGAACAGCGTGGCCATGTCGCTCCAGCGGTACGGGTCCTTCCCAGTTGCGGAGGATGCGTCCCCCTTGACTTCAGCTTCAGCCTCAAGGATCCGGCGGGACCTTCACCTCCAGATCCAAACCAATGACATCCCAGAGGTCCAGTTCAACTCCCTGAAGAATCACGAACTGTGGCAGAACACGTACTTCCCAGCAAAAGCCAAAGCAGCGGTGAAACCGGGAAGGAGGCACGGCCAGGAGAGCAGCGAGGGCCTGAGTAAGCCCCAGGTGCTGAGCTTCGACGAGAGAACGATGAAGAAGGCCAGGAGGAGACAGTGGAGCGAGCCCAGGGTTTGCTCCAGGCGCTACCTCAGGGTGGACTTCGCCGACATCGGCTGGAGCGAGTGGGTTCTGGCTCCAAAGTCATTCGATGCCTTCTACTGTGCCGGGACCTGCGGATTTCCCATCCCTAAAGTAAATTTTTCAGTTTTCTTCTCTTTGAATCCAGATAATTACACACAGACTGCTGGAACTGCTGAAGACACAGTTGCATGTGTCGTAATATGTGATGCTTTGATGCTTTTTTAGATATTTTATTCTATTTTTAAAGTGTTTCTTTTGAACTGAGACTAACTGAAGTTTTGTAGATGTGACAGATTCAAAATTTACAAAAACACACTGACTGTAAATAAGGGCAGAAATGTGAACCACACATGTACTTTTGTGGTACTTTTCATCTGACCTAAAAGGTGTTAATTTTATAACTGTAAGTTTATCAGCATTTGTCTGTTTCTCTACCACTCATTTTCTTAGGTGGTGCGTCCTTCCAATCACGCCACCATCCAAAGTATCGTCAGAGCCGTGGGAATCGTGCCCGGCGTCCCTGAACCCTGCTGCGTCCCGGAGAAGATGAGCCCCCTCAGCGTTCTCTTCCTCGACCCAGACAGGAACATAGTGCTGAAGGTTTACCCCGGCATGTCAGTGGATACTTGTGCCTGTCGATAGGGCCGGAGCCGCCGGCGGTGCGATCAATGAACATAAAAACATTGTGGGAACGACCTACATGTTGACTCAGCGTGTGTCAGGAGGCATTTCCACATCGAAGAGGACAGCGGCGACGAGGACAGCTGAGGATAATCTACGAGTGGCGGGGCTCTAGATCTCGAGTCTCACTTTGAGAACTCTTTTCCGAGTCTTGGATGATTAGTGGCTGTCATCATCAGACATTTTTCCTGCTTTTACAACAGTTCCATCCAGACCACTTTTATTAATGTTTCTCTTTTCATCCAAAAGCAGTTTAAAGAAATGCACTTCATGCAAACATTTGCATTTAATGATCCTAAATATTCTAGGTATTCTGGGATGTTGTCAACTCCTGCAGGCAGATCTTCATTTCTGTTGATCCCTCATAAACCCTTTCAGTCCCTTTTCACTGCATTTCCACTTTTATAAAGTGATTTTGCCTGTTTTCATATTAGCCAAGGTAAGACTTGCTCTGGTCCCAGCCTGGACTCAGACCTGGACTCAGACCTGGTTTTTAAGGTCAACGTCTGGGTTTCAGCAGTTTCTGAAGCTTTCTGGCATCAGCATCCTCAACAGCTCTCCCCCGTCTTTGGGATTCAACTGAGTTTTGGACAAATTGATGAACAGCTCACTGACTCACAGACTCAGGAGGGTCTGAACGACGCAGAGGCTGCACGGCAGCATATTTACATCCAACCAATTTGATTAATCCTTATCGTGTACATACTGATATTACTAATGCAAACTAAACTCTACTTATTCTTAAGTGATGTGTCACACAGTCTCATTTTGTTGTTGAACACCTCCCATATATTAACAAGAAATGTTATTCATGCATGAGAGGTAGTATCTTCTTTGAACTATATTTCAGTAGTCATATGTTTATATCTTGTATATAATGAGTGTTTTTGACACCTACTGGGATCTGACATACTACAAATGTGTAGCTTGTCTCTGCTACGTTACAGCAAAAACAGTGTGTTGCTGCCACCTGCTGTGCATTTTGGGAAAGTTTAAGGGACTAAAACATTTTAAAGGAGAGAAAAGAAGCTTCCTGTGGTTAATCAGTGTTTCCCTTTAATACATAAGTGCTGTTTTTTTTCAAAGGTGACAGTTTGTACAGTTTGTAATAAAAGTAGATTTCAGTAAAAAGGTAAATATGATAAATGTATCAAACTTCATAACTGTATGGCTAAATGTGTATTTGAATAGTTATGTGACTTGTGCTTTAACAAATCATAGACATAATGTATGCCTGGTAAGGAAATAAACTGAATTGTACATATAGTTAAAGGTACTTGTTGACTTTGTCAGATATATAAAGTACAAGTATACAAAGCATAGAATTTGGGTACATTTAACATTTAACTCACATATATTATTGTATGTCAATACCATATATATACAATAGATAGATGGTATTACATGAAATGTCAGATATTGTATTTAAAGTTTGGCTGATTTCTTTATTTATTTAAGATGCTAATCCAGTCAACAAACCTGTAGTGAAACTTCACTGATGTCTGATGTTTGTTTAGTTCAGTTCGATGAGTGATGATAGTTCATTTTAATGACCTACATAATAATGATTAATCAATGTTGTGTTCATAGCTAGCCACCATGTAGCTTAAAAAATGATCCCTTTAAAGAGTTGTTTACAATAAAATTGTTAATTGGAACGTTTAAATGATACATGGTGGTCTAAATGTTGTTTCGAAACCTTTGGCATCCTGAAAGAGGAAATTACTTCTGAACTTACTGAATTTCTGGACTTGAAAACAGAGGAAACTTGGAAATTTGGTTTGAATAATGGGACCAGACATTCCCAGTATAATATTAACATCAGCCATCAAAAACCATGCTCTATTGGCTAGACTTTAATATAATTTGATAGGTTTTTACTGCATATTTTTCAACCCAGCAATTTGGCCAAATCTTTCTCAGTCCAATTTCCCCCGCTGTGTTTGTTCCCCGCTTGCATGCCTACATTATTTGCTGTATCCATGCCAGTAGATTTTGTCGTCGCCTTTCATCACTGATTGACTCCATAGAGAGGAACTCTTAACAGCTTGAAAGGGCCACAATGAAAGCATTTTTATGAAACCCGGCATGAACCAAGTACTGAGTGACTGCATGGGTGAAAGACAGAAATTCCAAGAAAGGCCGGTCTCAGGCCAACGTCCCCAGACACATTGGCTTGTGGTTCGGGCTCAAACCCCCCACAGGAACAAGGGCAGATCCCATCATCCACCGGGAACATATAGGATATAGTGGTGAGGGCCACCACCGTCACTTCTTTGTTCCAGTGGTGTGAATCAATCTCCAATAAGATCTCCAAACTATCAGATTTGACAGCTTCCCAGAATAAACCTGTATTAGTTCATGAACATTTTCCCATGTGTTGTTCCTAACAGTCTGGGTCCTGAAGTACAAAGGAACTGGACGAAGTGGGTTAGATGGAGATATTTACCACAGATGATGTGGAACAGACCACTAAAATAGATCTACAGGAAGTCAATGACAGTGCCAGTCTCGAAGCTTGACCAGCAGGGTGGTCTCACGGAAAGCATTTACAAAGAAACACAAACCAAAATGGAAAACATTCGGGCAGATTATCTGTAGGGGCACAGTCAAAATGTTTCCTGCCTCTAGTACACTTTTTAGTTTTTATCTCAACAAAATTCATACAATACTCAGAATAGAGTTGTCTAGCACATTTTCAACTCTCATTAACACCTAATCATGAATACTTTGAAAAGGTGAGGATCCCATTTTATCATTTTGGTAAATTAAAATTACAGTCAGAGTTTTTTTAAAAAAAAAGATACCTGCTAAACATTAGTGTTATCATTTGATGTCAGCAGCTGTTACTATTTAAGTCGCTATGTTACATCAAGCGCTTGCCGCCGCCTCTGTTGTTTTCAGTGTAAACATGCTGTAAGTCGTGCTCCTGAGCGAGAGGGCGGCTGCTGATCTCGTAAACGCACACAGCTGCGTGCAGAGTTTGTGTTGGTTCAACTTTTTCCAGCTTGCTGCCACAGCTTGTGATGCAGGAGCTGATTTTTTGACTCGTGTCTGAGTTTCCTGAACGGTTCAGCACCAACAGAGGTCAAACAGATCAATGAAAAGAAAAAGAGTGAAACAGCATGATATTCAAAGATAATCCACATGATTCAATAAACAATCCATGCCTCTTATTATATTCTTGTCACGTTACCTAGGTTGCATGCGTTGAAGTAGTAGTACAGCTTGGCACTGTATGTTTAGCTACCAAGTTATATGATGCTAACAGCAGATTGCTAAGGTTTGTGATCAACCTGATTTCTGCATCTGCATGCTGATATTTTGCAAAAAATTATCTATGTTTTTTTCTCGAGTCTCCATAAGAGGTAAAATTGTTACTGTGCACTTCCTGAAAAGTCATTAGTTTTCATCCGTTTTTCCAGTTCAAGCTGTGGTCAACAGCAATTAGACACACCCACAGAAGTCAGCGCAGCGTGGGTCAAAGTTAAACACATTTGAACTTTCTTACACTCCACTGAGTGCACCACTAACGACAGTACACAACTTGGAGAATAATTAAGGAGGCGCGTGTTAATGTTGTCTTTCTGTGATAATGTGACCACATATCAGGACATAAATGGAGTTCAATTTAAGGCCCTGGATTCAAATATCCATAATGAGAAATCAGATAAAACATATGATGTTGAATTTACTGCTCAGTGACACTGGTTTAAGTTGATTATCTGTCTTGAAAACTGCATATCTGTGTTGGCCAAACATATCACAGTGCATTTAATGGGATCAGAGTCATCAGTCTTGATCACATTTTGGAATCTGGTTCGTGATTACACAGGAAGTTACAAAACACTGACCTGTTCAGACCATGTTGCAACAATGGTGGCGAGGATTGCAACTTGCTGTTTCTGTTTCTCTTAAGTGTTTTGTTTCCACTGGCCTCATCAGTTTTACCCTCAAGCTGGGAAAAGGGATTTTATGAAAATGTCTGCTTGTCAGTAACCTCACAGTTTCCAGTGCCTCCCTCATTATCGCCGTCAAGTGTTTACAGTGTCTTCATTAGCAGCCAGCCCTCTAATGATAACAAAGCTTAAAAGAAGGCATCAATGGCAGTGATAAGCATGGCCAAGCTACTATTTTGGTTGACACACGTCCCCCTGTTTACTCTGGGAGCATGGGAGCGGACATCAGGACTGTGGTCGTTGCATTGGGGATCTCCATTTTCAAACCTTGTCACCGCAAAGCCTGTTTTCAAGCCGGGTAGAAGGTAAAGTTTGTGTCAGCTCAGTGTCTTAGAGAGAATTTCATTTCAAAATGCAGAGCTCCAGATCATTCCTGTTCCAGGTGTGCTTGAGTCTGGTGGTTTCTATCGGCTCCTGCACCTGTAAACCACTAAATAATGACATCGAGGGTGAGGACCCCGAGGGACTATACTCTCAGCTGTCAGAGGAGGACCTTCTGGAGGAGGAAGACACCAACTCCAGGATGGAGAACCTCCTGGGAACCATGAAGGAGGGCTTCCTGAGGAAACTCAACCTGTCGGACGTTCCTCAGGAGCACAACAAGATCTACCCTCCTCAGTTCATGATGGAGCTCTACAACAAGTACGCCTCGGACAGCTCGACGATCCCTCAGTCTGATGTCATTCGAAGCTTCACTGTGCAAGGTACATGAATACAATATAAGTTAGGACGTACAACGTAATGAGAAAAGGGCAATGAATAATAATCTCCTGTCTTGCTTGTCTGTCTTTTTGTGGATTCCACAAAGCCTTTGGCCTTTGATTCTTTTAAAAATAATTCATTGTCCAGTATGACCTCTCATTACTGTGATTAAAAGAGATTATTTCCTTTATTTTATTTTTAGAGGCCTAACGATTTAAAACATAATTCACTGGAAAAAATAGAAATAAAGTCAATAAAGTCATTTTTTTCTGTGGCAGAATTAAGCCTTTTTATCTTCCTCTAACAAACCATTTGTTGGTCCCCAAATGCTAGAAATGACCTATTCATTGATTCACTCTCAATTTATAGAAACTGAAATGAAATGGAAATTGAAATGAATTCTATGCACGTTGTGTATGTGGTATTTCAGCTATTGTGCATTAGTACAAAGTTAGAATTGATTTTAAAGCTTCAAGCCTCTGAAAGGATTTTTTAACCACCAGCTTTACTTAAAGACACACTTTCATTTTCATTGGGAAACTCCCGCCTGCAATGTGTCACCACCCTGTAGTCTTCAAACTCAGATAAAAGAATTTTCCCCAATTTTCAACAAGCCTACATAGTGTTGGCTACCAGTTCTTAACAAATTCACACACTTGTTTCTTTACAACATTCAACACATTTTTGCAATTCATTTGTATTTCACTAGCAAGGTAGGCAAATTAGCATAAATCTGGAAAATGAAAGCTAGTAAGCCAAGCTTGGCAGAAATTCCCACTGGACGATACTTCATCCTACATTATAGAGAGGGGGAGTAATTAGCTGTCTCTCCTTAATGAAATGAGCCCACAGTCCACACTGTGAAACTCACACCATTAAGTGACCTCAGGACCACTAATGAACTACAGTGATATAAACTAATTACACCCAATAAGAGCTTAAACTTTCTTTTCTTTGAGTTTCAGTCTCTGCAGCTGTTTCAAATAAACCCTCCGACCTCTTCTTTATCTCTCCAACAGATATCTCTCTCTCTGTGACTAATGGCACAAAGTCAAAGCACAGGCTGCAGTTCAACGTCAGCATCCCCAACCATGAAAAGATCACCACTGCCGAACTACAGCTCTTCTTCTTCCCAGATCCCAGGTCGGAGGTCACCTCCCACAGTTTCAAGGCCACCGTCAAAGTCTATGAAGTGGATTACCACAATTTGACATCCACGACCCAACTACTGGTTGGCAAAGAGGTGACAGGTCTGCAGAGCATGTGGGAGACTTTAGATGTGACCACAGCTATTCAGAGCTGGATCAAGTCAGGTCATGTGGCGACTGTTTTTGATGTAGTGGTGGATAGGAAGTGCTGTGGGGCTTCTAAAGATGGAGAACAAGAAGCAGGCTGTTTAAATATGAGCGTGTCCATTGGAGATAACACTTCGGCGGCTTTAATAGTCTTCTCAGATGACTTGGGTAGCAGGAGGGAGGAGAAAAAGAAGGAACTGAAAGAGATGATCCTCCACGAAGAAGAAACCATCTTGCACTCGGGTGCTGACTGGAACAGAGGAGATGAGCTTCCAAACCAGATCCCGGAGACTCCACGGAGAACGAAAAGAAAGGCTGAGAGAGAGTACTGCCGCCGGACCTCTCTCAAGGTCAACTTCAAGGACATCGGCTGGGACAGCTGGATCGTGGCGCCTCCAGAATATGACGCCTTCGAGTGTCGAGGCCTGTGTTACCACCCGCTGACGGACGAAATGACCCCGTCAAAGCACGCCCTCATCCAGACGCTGATCAACATCAGGGACCCCAAGAGAGCCAACATGGCATGCTGCGTTCCCATCAAACTGGACCCCATCACAGTCATGTATCAGGAGAACGGACGCCTGACTATAAGATACCTTTACGAAGAGATGAAGGTGGCTGAGTGTGGCTGCAGGTAGTCAGAGCGAATTAGTTTGCCCTGGTGTTAGCACAAATGATTATAATGATCATCACCTTGCATTTCATTCAAGCCAGTTCAAAGTCCATGCCCTCTGTTGGTCCAGCAGAAGAAAACAGTGTAAAAACATCTACAGCTATATGCTAGCAGCATAGCATGTAGCATATACTGTACGTACAGAATATATTTGACACCATAGCCATAAAATAATGCTATGTAGCATTTACCGTTTATGCAATTACTTTCAAAATTATTGCTAACAAAACCTTAAAAAGTACTCTAGGATGCATTGAAACCATCAATTAGCCAGCAACATATTTTTTGTTCTTTCACCATGCATGCTTATTCTGTAATGGATTCTAATGGATCTTGTGGCCTTTCCCAAAATATTTTTTGTTTTTTTATTTAAGCATTTAACACATTAACACCAACAAACAGAACAGAAAAAAGAACCAAAACCGATGTCTTTACTTTGTGTATTTAATACTGGTTTTATGTACATAAAAAGCTTTCAATTGCCTTTCAACAAAACTAATAGAGTTGTATTTTTAATCAGTAAATATTGTAAAACAAGTGTGTAAAAAGTAAAAGTAAAGTAAAAGAAAAAAAATGCACAACTCATTTTGTGGGTTAATAGACATCTTCACTATCTTTGCAGTCACTAATATAAGTTCTACAAATTACATTTTCATTTCTTGTGAAAATAGAAACCAAAACTCTCTGATCCATTATTCATGTAGCGTTGGTAAATTGAATAGAATGACATGTTGGCATGAATATGGTGACATTTAACCAAATCTGTTCATCTGCTAACTCTATGCTTCTTTAATGTAAATCTGTACATTACCACTGTAGCTCTAATTTGTTTATAATACATATTTAGTTGTAGACTGTAAATTACTGCCATACTGGCTTGTACAGAAGTTTCAGCTAATACATGAATGCTACATGTCACTAAAAAACTCCTACTGTGGACATCTATATGAGGCAGGTATTCTCTTAATAAAGATCATGCAGAATTTGATGGAAATACTGAAACAGTTTAATCCTGCAGTTTCAATCTGCCAAATTGAAAATAAAGCTGCTAATCATTTAAAAAAATAAAACTGTTTATCGTCCAGTGGAGAGATTTTGTTAACTATATGCGTTGAGGTGTCTGCATTTAGTTTGTTGGGAGTTTTCTTTCACAAATGTACTTGTTGAAAGCATCAAACTTAAATAAAGATGTTCAAAAAATGTTTACCATAACTGCACTGGTTGTTCACAATTATTCAGATTTTGATTCAGAATAAATATGGCCATTTAGCAAATCAGTATTATCATTAATGTTGTCTTGACAGAATTTACTAGACGTTCTAATGACAGCTTTTCATAAAGTCATGTGTATCACTTGAAAAGAAAAACTACTCTTTGCAATATCATCATCACATACACTCAGCACCAAAACTACTACACTAAAAGAAAAACAAGAATGACAAGGAAATGGTGTATGAACACTAAAATATACACCAAATTAAATTGCAGAGGACAAAGAGGATGCCATCGAGAGTCGAAGGAAGAAAACGAAAAGAACATTTAGTAAAGAAATGAATTGGTAAATTATGATGCATATGTATATTCATATGTAAATATTCATGTAGAGATACTAGTATTAATTTCCAAACCCAAGCATCTCTGTGATGTTTCACTTGTAAATATTCAATAGCAGTCAGGATCATTCAGTTCTCGCAGTTATAACATCTCACTGCTCATTAAATGAAAATGAAAACAGCTGTGGGTTATTGTATCTGTTGATGCACCTGTGTATAAGCCCTGCTTACTCAGTATATGAAATAAATACTTACTTAAATGCATGTGCCGGGTGAAATACTGAACATGACCTTTTGTATTGTAGCATTTAAAATGATATAATACCACAATGGGAAAATAATTAATGTTGTCCTTTTAACTTTATTTCATTTTTTCTATCAATCTTGTGGATTTATATTGTTATTTCAATGTGCATTTTGTAAAGAGTGAAAAATTATGAATACTGTCTGACTGTACAATGTGTTCATCCAAGGCACATAGCAAATACCGAATGACCTAATTTCTCGTTCTCTGTAAATTTGCTCACGTCACAAATGTATTGCCACAGTCAGACCAATCCAATATTTTAATCTTAATGCACAGCTTTAGAGTAAATATTTGAAGTCAGTGACACATGCTTATCAGAGCTGATAAGACCAGTGAGAGGGTAAGTCCATGCAGACCCTTGTATATACTTCCTGGCTAAACCAATTGTCTTAAAATAGCATCAATGACAAGAGGAGCCAAGAAAATAATTGGCTCAGTGGACTTTTGCCTCGTAAGATTTCCCCAGTCATCAACAGCATGCTACAACAAAGCCAGGTTTGATTGTATGTTGCCACTGATCTGCATTTAAAGACAGGGCCACAATCATAGTAATACTATCAGAGTTGCTGCCCCTCTTTTGTCCACTTAGTGGCAGTACCACAACTGTACACACAATTTATCACCATAAAAAGTTGATGTGGCTACTGTATAGCAAACAAAAATATGGCGGCGCTATCGCCACCTAGTTCATCTAGACATGATCTGAACCAAAGTTACAGGTGTAAAGCTATCAGTCTATTTCTATTCTATTTCAGTTTCTACCAACTCCTGAGGGAAATAGTAGAGTCTTTAGGACTAAATCCTCCATTAAACATACAAGTTAGTCGCTATTTTTACAAAACCTTTTGCTTTTTTAGGCCATTTACAATTTGGCGCTAGACAGGTTAGCATATGTTGATGAGAATAAATAAAGAAAAATACTTAAAAGATATGACAATGCTCTTTAGGACAACTCCCAGAATTGAAAAGGGGAAGGTTAATTAATTGGTCGACTCTTGTCAAGCATTCATTGATGAATTTACACAGTTGGAATCTCAGCAGGTTAACAAGCTTACTGAGATAGCTGCACTTGGGCCGTGCTTACTGCCATGTAAGTTATCCAATCAGATTATTTCAGTTGCAGACATAGCAGCCATGCAACATTTCAGACAGTATTTGTTAAGTTTAAATTCCACACTTGCTTAATTTAACAGCTCAGGAATTTAATTCTCAAAACTATTGCTGTAAGCTGTTCTTATATTTGACACAGGAGGGAAAAGTATGGCAGACTACAGTGTTTAAAGGTCTTGGTATGCAGAGGGGATTGTATTATGTAAGAGTTGGTGGCCCTGGTTAAGATGTGAAGATTAGGTAAGCTCTGTCTAGCATTTCAGAGGAGATAAAGTCTGGCTGCATAAATCTGAGCTGGGAAATTGTCTGGATCAGGGTCTTACCTGGTCCTGCCTTGAAGTTCTTACCAGTGCCAAGTTCAAGCTCAACAGTGAGAACTAGCTTCTCACCATGTGTATAGTTTAATTTAGATGAATCAAATCAATAAAATAACAGCATTTATTAAAAATTCACAAAAACTAGAAACAAGAAACAATACTGTGCAGAAGATTTGTTCTTATATCCAGAGCGTGTGTGTGTGTGCATTTTTTAACCCAATTCTGATACTGCATGTGGTTTAAGAAGGCTTTGCCACGTGTCCACAAACTGTGTAATCATGTCACCAGTGGAGTGACCCAGACACGACCCTTAAAGCTACCAAATGCACCACAATACGCAACCATAAGCTTTTATAACAGACAAGGGAGAGAGAGTGAGAGGAAGGGTGTTAAAGAGGCAGTGTGAGTGTTTCTGATCAGGATTTAAAACTAATCAGTCCAACCTGATCACAAGTAGGAACAGGCTGATGTGTCCCTTGAACTAGTTACGTGTCAACAAGAGAAGCTGAGGTTTCCGTTTAAAAATGATAATATGGTGACTCTGGAGAAAGATAAAGACTCAATGAGACTGTTATTGTAGAAGTAGAAAGTCAGTTGTGTCAAGTACATTAAAACCTTTGGACAAAGACAAGGCTACAGCATAAGACTTAAATAATATGAACCCAAACATGCATTGTATTGATGGGAAGAGATAAGAAACCGCACAGGCTCCCATTCACCACTTTCTACTGTCCGTTTTTGCCTGCTGGCTGAGGCACAACAGATAATGCGATTAAAGGTTTATTGAGGGCAAAAGCCTCTTATGTTGATGTTGTTGTTGTCCAAAAAACCAGACAATGATGAATGTTCCCTCCCTACAAAAACCACCATCTCTCTACACAGACAAATTGTCACAGCCCATCGAAAGAGAAGACAGAGCGATTCTCTTTCCAGCGGTGACGATGAAGACATTGAAAATGGCACAACACACACCACCTCTACTGTTGACATTTCTTTTATGTACTTTATCTGTTAACTCATCATTTCAGCCTGCCCTGGTGTTAGAAATGGCGAAGATCCTTTTGGAAAACTACTGCTTTCCTGAAAACCTGGTTGGGATGCAGGAGGCCATCCAGCAAGCCATCAGCAGCGGAGAAATCCTACAGATCTCAGACAGGAAGACGTTGGCAGCTGTGCTCACAGTTGGAGTTCAAGGGGCACTGAACGATCCGCGGTTGACCGTATCATACGAGCCCAATTTTGTTCCAGTGATGCCACCGACACTGCCGTCTCTCCCTGTGGAGCAGCTGATTTGGCTGGTGGGGAACTCTGTCAAGCTGGATATCCTGGAAAACAACATTGGATATCTGCGGATAGATCGGATCATCGGGGAGGAGACAGCGGCAAAGCTTGGCTCTCTTCTGAAGGACAACATCTGGGACCAAGTTGCTAAAACAACCTCACTGATCTTTGACCTGCGGTATAGTACGGCCGGAGAATTGTCTGGTGTTCCCTTTATAATCTCCTATTTCTCAGACCCTGAGCCCCTCATTCATATTGACACGGTGTATGACAGACCCTCGAATACAACGAGAGAACTGTGGACCATGCCATCAATAACAGGAGAAAAGTATGGTAAGAAAAAAGATGTGATTGTTTTGATCAGTAAGCGCACCATGGGGGCTGCTGAGGCAGTAGCTTATACTTTAAAAAACCTAAAGAGAGCCATTGTAATTGGAGAAAGGTCTGCCGGAGGGTCAGTAAAAGTCCAAAAGATTAAGATCGCTCAGTCTGAGTTCTACATCACAGTTCCTGTGGCAAGATCAGTCAGTCCAATTACAGGCCAGAGCTGGGAAGTCAGTGGCGTTTCCCCAACAGTTAATGTCATCGCCAAGGATGCTGTTGCAAAAGCCAAGTCCCTTTTGGTTATAAGAAGTGCCATTCCCAAAGTTGTGCAGAGTATTTCCAACATAATCGTGAGATTCTACGCTTTCACTGACAGAGTTCCACCTCTTCTTCAACATCTGCAATCTATAGACTTATTCTCCGTCGCATCTGAGGAAGACCTAGCAGCCCTAGTAAACCAGGACCTCCAGACTGTGTCTGAGGATCCACGGCTGATCATCAAATACATGCAAGACAATGCTGCCATTGTCGAGGACCCAGAGCTTTTCAGCGTTCCAGATGATATGAAACTATTAAAGAAAC
Source organism: Terapon puta (assembly GCA_028564955.1). NCBI lineage: Eukaryota > Metazoa > Chordata > Actinopteri > Centrarchiformes > Terapontidae > Terapon > Terapon puta. The sequence goes on from JAOXYL010000030.1 coordinate 3,060,545, forward strand.
TGGTTGATACGACATTCAAAGTGGAAATTTACCCGGATAATACTGGCTATCTTCGCTTTGACACATTTGTCGTGTACTCTGCAGGGACTAAACTAGAAGAACTCATGGCTAAAAAGATATGGGAGCCGCTCAAAGACACTGATAACCTGATAATTGATCTACGCTATAACACTGGCGGATCCTCGACTTCTCTAGCCCTTATACTGTCCTATTTGCAGGATGCTTCCCAGAAGAATAATTTTTTCACAATATATGACCGAATTCAGAACACAACAACGGAATATAATTCTCTACCTCAAATTACAGGCCCAGCCTACGGCTCTGAACGTGGCGTTTACGTGTTGACCAGCTACTACACAGCAAGCGTTGGTGAGGAGTTTGCTTACCTGATACAGTCCCTGCACTGTGGCACAGTAATTGGAGAAATTACGTCTGGCACATTGATGCACTCAAAGACATTTCAAATAGAGGGGACAAGTATTGCTGTCACTGTCCCCTTCATAAACTTTTTAGACAACAGTGGTGAATGCTGGCTGGGAGGTGGTGTGGTGCCTGATGCCATTGTGCTAGCCGATGAAGCTGTAGAGCATGTTCGTGAAATTGCAAATTTTCACCATGGGCTTAAAGCCCTAATAAAGGGAACTGGTGAACTATTAGAAAAACACTACGCAATCCATGAGGTCGCAGTAGAGGTCAGCAAGGTACTGCTGAGTAAATGGGCTGAGGGACTGTATCGGTCAGTTGTTGACTTTGAATCTTTGGCATCTCAGTTGACGACAGACCTCCAGGAGACTTCAGGTGATCACCGCCTCCATGTTTTCCACTGCGAGGTAGAGCCTGAGTCCCTTCGTGATGTTCCAAAGATCCCTACAGCTGAGGAAGTTGGATACATGATTGATGCTTTGTTTAAAATTGACCTTCTGCCAGGTAACATTGGCTATCTAAGGTTTGATATGATGGCAGATATAGAGGTGGTAAAAGCCATTGGGCCTCAGCTGATAAAATTAGTGTGGAGCAAGATAGTAAACACAGATTCCCTCATAATTGACATGAGGTACAATGCTGGTGGATATTCAACAGCAATTCCCCTTCTGTGCACCTATTTCTTTGATGCTGAACCTTTGCAGCATCTTTACACTGTCTTTGACCGCACCACAACCACCATGACGGAAATCATGACATTACCTCAAGTCAGGGGTCAAAGGTATGGATCCTCTAAGGATGTTGTCATCCTCACAAGTCATTTGACAGGTTCTGCAGCTGAAGTGTTCACCCGCGCAATGAAGGACCTGAATAGGGCCACCATCATTGGGGAGCCAACGATTGGAGGATCTCTGTCAAGTGGAACCTATCAGATCGGGGAAAGCGTCCTCTACGCCTCCATCCCCAATCAGGTTGTGTTGAGTGCAGTCACTGGGAAAGTGTGGAGCATCTCCGGGGTTGAGCCTCATATCATTACGCAGGCAAATGATGCTCTTCCTGTAGCGCAGAGGTTCATAGCAGCAAGGCTTCTGAAAAGGGACCAAGGAAAGTAGTGCATCATGTATTGTGTTTCCTTTAAATGGGATTAGTTAATTTATGTTGTTTATAACTACCACGTAATGTCAAAATCCAGGCTTTATGTGTGACATATGTGGCCTAGTTGCTGTTGCATGTGAATCAATCGTGTGGTCCACGGGAGAAAATGAAATTTTACGTTAAAATGATTTAGGCAGTGTTAACACCAAATGTTAATCCTTCCCAACATATGTCTGTTTGACAGTAAGCTTATCTCCCAGAAGCCCAGGCAGTTGCTGCTAGTAGGAAATGTTTATGTTTATATTTAAGCTTTAAGGCTGATGCCTTCATTAAGAGAGTGTGAATGAGTAAGGACTCAATTCTCAATATCTCATTACTAGAGGGAATTTACTGGCTGTGGAGAGGATCAAACTTCAAATCTGCTTACCTGCCCAAGCATTTAAAATAGTAAAAAGGATGTTACGTCTGATAACCTGTTGACATTAGTGTGAGCAGTGAGTAGGTATTATACAAAACCAAACTTATATATTTCTTCAAATATATATAATATTACACTGTTTTTATGTATATGATGACATTTTGCTTTTCCACGCCCTTGCATACTTTCATTTATATAATGAAAAGTTGCTTTCTTCTCCTCCGTTTTAATATTTTCTGTTATCCCTTGCATTGCATTTTAAATGCTAAATGTTATTACGTAATAGTTATGTTGACCCATATGAATGTATAAAAACTTATTTGATCATTATGTAAATTTATGTTGATGTATTTCATTATGTTAAATATAATCTATCATGTATTGGCAAAATTTCTCATTTGTTTGATTATTTTCCTTGCACTGTGTCTGTTCAGTATGTTGTAGTGATGTTTCAGCTGTTCTGTTCCTTAACTACAAAACTACCAGCAGAGGGAGCAAGTACCACACTAACTGAATCTCTGTTCAGCAGCCCTTCACAACTGCCACCTTCTGAACAACTGCCATTAAATGTGCACCATTTATGAAAAAATAAAAGAATTAAGAGGTTCTGAATGATTTTTTATTTACTTTTCAGACATCAACAGGAACATCTTCCCTGACAATGAAAAAAATAATTAGTAAGTCAAACATCTGTTTTAAGTATTACGCTGAACTGTGCTGCAGTTGTAAGTTTTAACTTGCTTTATTCCAACATAGTTTTGTGTTTTCATCTTCAAAAATAGCACAAGTCACGCACATGATGTCCAACTATAGACACAAGCACCAAGGGGCTTGATAAGTGATCACTGTCTTACCCCAGTAGGATGGATATTTTCACCTCCTTCAATTCCCTTCTAGACATTTGTCTTGGTCTTACCTTATTTGACAGAGGTAGCTTTAAATAGGTGTGCAAAATACCTTGGGTTAATTTAAGACTAACATCTCTCACAACACCTCCTTGTTACTACACCTACTTGGCTAGTTTGTTACTGGCTTACAGAAACACTCAGGATAATACGATTAGGGGTTTATTGTGGGGAAAATCCTCTTACGTGTGTGTTAACAGAAACCTTTCAGCCAAAACAGTGCCATTTGATAAAGAACCTCTAAGGAGACGGAGGCTCGGCTCAACAACCTCCATCGACCCATCGACTCAAATTTTATCTAACAAAACCTTACAAAATGGCAAAGGCCATTTTTCTGGTGGCATCTTTGCTCGCTTTAGGAAATGTGGTCCTTATCCATGCTGCATTTCCCCCCAGCGTCATCGTCGATATGGCAAAAATCGTCATGGACAATTATTGCTCACCAGAGAAGCTGGTGGGAATGAAAGAGGCTATCGAAGCAGCTGGCAGCAACACAGAGGTTCTCAACATCCCTGACGGCGAATCCTTGGCTAATGTCCTCAGTTCTGGAGTCCAGACCACCGTAAGTGACCCACGCTTGACAGTCACCTATGAGCCAAACTACGTCCCTGTGGTTCCTCCACAGATGCCTCCCTTGCCCCCTGAGCAACTGGTCGCCGTCCTTCAGACTTCAATCAAGCTCGACATCCTGGAAGGCAACATCGGCTACCTGAGGATCGATCACATTCTTGGGGAGGAGGTAGCAGACAAGGTTGGCCCTTTGCTCCTCGACCTGGTCTGGAATAAAATCCTGCCAACCTCAGCTCTCATCTTTGACTTGCGCTACACCAGCAGTGGAGACATCTCAGGGATCCCCTACATTGTGTCTTACTTCACCGCGGCCGAACCTCAGATTCATATTGACAGCGTGTATGACCGTCCCTCAAACACCACCACCAAGCTCCTTTCTATGTCCACACTGCTGGGTGAAAGATATGCCAACCCCCTCATTATCCTGACCAGCAAAAACACCAAAGGCATTGCAGAGGATGTTGCCTACTGCCTCCAGAACCTGAAGAGGGCCACCATCGTGGGCGAGAAGACGGCTGGGGGCTCTGTGAAAATCAACAAATTCAAAGTGGCCGACACTGACTTCTATGTTACCGTGCCAACTGCAAAGTCCATCAACCCCATCACCGGCACCACCTGGGAGGTTACAGGCGTGACCCCTGATGTGGAGGTCAATGCAGAGGATGCTCTCGCCACCGCCCTCAAGATTGCCAACCTCCGTGCCCAAGTTCCAGCCATCATTGAGGGATCAGCGACCCTGATTGCTGACAACTACGCCTTTGCAGATGTCGGGGCTAATGTTGCAGAAAAGCTGAAAGGGCTCCTGGCAAACGGCGATTATGGTTTGGTTGTCTCCAAGGAAAGACTGGAGGCGAAGCTGTCCGCTGACCTGAAGACCCTGTCTGGGGATAAGTGCCTGAAGACCACCAGCAACACCCCAGCCCTCCCACCAATGGTGAGATTAGTGTATTTTGGCTTGTGAATGTGTTTTTTACTGTGGTTTGTTTAAGTTAAAACACAGTTCTGATTAACTGAAAAACCTTTACCTTACATACCAAGACCAATTCCTTGTTTCTGAATTGTATTCTGATGCTGCTCAAAGTCCTCTCGTCTTCAAAACTCTTTTCTTTTCAAATTAACACAAATAAATGCCCAGTCTAAAGTTGTCAAAATTATGAATTTCGAAACAATTCTTATATTCAGCATTTCACATGTATTTAGAATGTGAAAAACATAAGTGAAAATATCTTTTATAAAATGTTATTGTCTTTCAGCAAAACACATAGGTTGTGTTTGTATTACAAATACAGAGTTTTTGCTTGGTCTTCTCCCACAGAATTATTCTCCAGAGATGTACATTGAGCTGATCAAAGTTTCCTTCCACACTGATGTGTTTGAGAACAACATTGGCTACCTGCGCTTCGACATGTTCGGAGACTTTGAGGAGGTCAAGGCCATTGCCCAGATTATTGTTGAGCACGTCTGGAACAAAGTTGTCAACACTGACGCTATGATCATTGACCTCAGGTGGGTAATCCTGCTCACAGAGCAAGTCACAGCTTCTGTTCAAAATGCAGTGTGTCCATTTTGGAAAACAAATCATCCGCTAAAGCTGCTAAAGCTCATCAGTCCATTTCTAAATATAAAGCACTTGGTTCACAAATGTTCAGCATTGTTGTCTGAGGATTTATCCATTTATTTAATCATAATCTGTTCATCAGTTTTACCAAGTGCATAACC
>JAOXYL010000030.1:3183941-3194366 GCA_028564955.1 Terapon puta
AAAGGCCGACGAGCTCATGATTCACCAGCTCTGGACTCAGTTGTTTGGTCTGGTGTGATTCAGCTCATCCAGTGCAAACGCTGCAGCACAGACATCACTAAGACCACAAGGAGAGACTCCACCTTTTTGCCCCCTTGATCTGGGAGTTTTTTTTTGCCCTGCCTAATCTTTTTTGCCCTCTCTGTGCATATTCGGCTCTCTCATCTCATGATAGTTTCCCACCCATCGATCTCCAGACACAGAAACTCTGACCTGGGTTGGGAAGAAAATATTTTATACAACCATATGTGGGGTTTTGTAAATACACCGGTGGCAAAAATCAACCATTTTATGTGCTGAAGCTTTAAAGAGCTGTGAGGGGCTGTTGTTATAGAGGCTGTACGGTGAGTGGAGGTGTGTGTGTGGGTGGAATATACGTAACCAGAGGCAATATGAGAGAAGTAGCCTACGTGTTAAGGCTTGTGCTGCCCCAAAGGCACTGGAGCAAGAGATTGTAGGAATCACTTTCTCTCCTTTACTATACACACACACACACACATATACATGCACATATTCACACACACAACAAAGAATGAGGCTTATCTTTACACAGTTTATTGCCATGGGCATCACAAGAATTTATGAGAGAATTATTGGTGAAACGAGTGCGATGAGAGTGAATCATTCATGAACTTGGAGATGATGTTTGTTTGTTTTGTGATGTCAATAATACCTCAGCATCATCTCCCTCTGCAAATCCTATTGTGAAAAAGAAAACAACAGAATAAACGTATGGGAAAAGAAAGGAAGCGACCTGTATATGGAAGGTAACTTAAATTTGCACATGTGATCGGGAAAAGTAATTTAATATTGAACAATTGAATGTGTGTATGCATAATTGTGCAATAAAAACCTAATTTTAACTACTTTGCAAATATGTCCTCTACAGCAATATATTCTTTTTGCAGCCTTTTTTAACGTGACTTTGGTGTTTTCCAGCCACCTAAGCATTTTCACTACCTCTAGTAGCAGATAAAAATGCATAAATTGGCTTTTTTTGGTCTATTTTCCCATAATTCTGAAGGAAAAAAAAGTAAAATGTGCAATCACTTTTCAAATAAAACTTTTTTTATTTTGCATGCATCTTTAACATGGTGGAGTTCCAGCCACCTGGAACAACACCAGGTTGCGTTTTCTTTTGTTGATTTTCCAGTGAATTTAGTCAAACAAAATCTCCTACATTTGAATGTAGAGTGGAGGAGAGTGTAAAATGTGCAAAATTTACTAAAAATAGGGAGTAATGGTCAAAATCTGCACAAAATGAAAATATAAACATTAAATACTCTTCAAAAAGCTATTTAAGTAATGTACGTGTTACTTGCACACAGTGTGTGGGAGTGCAAATCACCAGTGTAGCTGTTCAGCCGACTTCCTGGATTTTAGTAATCTGTAATCTGGTTTGAGTTTGTTTTCAGGATTGTTACTCCCTGAGTCATTTGAAAGAAAATCGTCAGTATTGTGGTGGCTATCAGTCAGTGGTGTACGTAGTTAGCATGGCACATGTTTACCATGAGAAAACTCACAGTGTATGTGACAAGAAACCATACGTCGGTTACCGCATATACAAACTATTTTTCTGCGTCTAACCAGAAAAAAAGGTTCTGGAGACTGACTGTTTTCATTTTTCCTCCAAAAGGTTTTGTTTCCGAAGCTGGAGTCGCAGCGCAGAGCGGAGCATAATGCAGCCAGCGGCTCGGCCTTAAGTGATTCCAGATGCTTAAAGAATTGAACTCATGTGCTGGGACAGAACAAAAAGATGTTCTCCTTTCGCTCATTTATCTGCTGCCGTGGTCCCACTTTTCCTTTCCTGCTGTTGTTAAAGAGATGTTGCTTGTGCTTTGAGTGGGCATTTGAGGATGAATATGTTCAAAGAAGGAGCCCAAAAGGAGCTGGGAGATCAGATTTCATGCAATACGGAGCAAAAGAAAAAAAAAAGTTTGGGACATTTGGAAAGCAATACGGATTCAAAGTGGGAGGAGTATCTGAAGGCCATAATCTTTTCTTAAAATGTTCCTGCTGCGAAAAAAAAAGAAAAACTCTGCATGTGACACAAAAGCTGAAACTGCACAAGGAAAGACGACCTCTTGAACTAATATGACACGACAAAAAAAAATCAATCCAGAGACAAGTCAGGGTGCTGGGTTTGCTCCTGTGGCAGGGGTGGGGCCGGGCTGGGTTTATCGGGTGGGGGGAGGCGGAGCCTGACACGCGGCCCGCACACCTACCTCGCGAACTCTCAGGGAGGACGCCCCGGGGTGGCTACTCGTCTAAATTTTAAATGGGTGAGGTGAGGTGGTGCTGGGAGGAGGTGGTAGAGAGGGGGGGGGGATCTGAAATAAAGAACTCCAGCAATGCGCAAGACAGGTAGGGACAGGACGAACGAATCAAAGGAGAGAGACAGGAAGAGGGCGAAAAAGTGCGAACAGAGCTGGAGTTTGAAGATGTGGCAGACGGAAAGAAACACGTGAAGCACAAACAAAGAAATCTTGAGCTACTTAATGTCTGTTTTTTTCTTTTCTGGGGAAAGGGGGGGCTAAATAAGTAGTTACGCTTCTACAGCTGCAAGGTGAGTGCAGAAAGACCTCGGCGTGTTACAGCGTTCGGCCGCCGCGTCCCGTTCGCCGGCCGAGCTCCAGGAAAACTGTTTTCCGGGGGAGGAATGCAGACGGCCGAGCGCCTCGACATGTTGAAGGAGAGGAGAGTTGGCCTGAGAGGAGGACGATCTCGGAGGGGAGGGGTGTGATGTTTGTGACCCCTGTGACCTCCTTGCCATCACGCACCTGTTTCATTCCTTTATTTCAGTATCAAATTAGTTTTTTTTCATTCGCCTATCCAGATGTTTTCCAATTTTTTTCAGAAAATATCATCTCAAAAGGCGCCTGTGAGAGTAAATTCTGTTGCTACACGTGACAATAACCCAGGTGGCCGTGCGGCTTAAGTGCCGTCATTAGACTCGGAGGGGTCTGAAGGGGCAGGAAGCTCTGGATCCTGTCCTAAATGTGGGTGGCAACTGTCATTATCAGGTTAAGTATAAGCATTAAACTTAATGAAAAGTCTGACCTCCGTGACTGATTGTCACACGCCGAAATTGGGAGGGATTGTCCGGCGACAAACGCACCTTCGCCCCGACGGCTGCTCGTTTTGGTGACATTAAATCACTTATTATATCGACATTTTGTCAATTGTTATATTATATCCCCTCACAGGATCCTCGGATTCTTTCCTGAGCTGCTTTAACGAAAACCATCTGTTTTAAATGAACTCAGAAATTTGGAGATGATTCACTCCGCCTCACAGAAAGTGTTTCCATCATCACAAAACACACAAAGAATCTATCGAAAAAAAGAAATGAAATACGCTCTGCTGCTTATTTCGGATTATTTATTTTCTTTCTTTACTTCCTGTGAAGCTCCGATCTTTACGTGGCAGCTTTACGTTGATAGTTCGGTGCAGTAAGAGAAGCAGCTAACGTACACTCAGACCGAACGGAGGTTAATGATGTCAGAGGGCACTGTGAGTGTACATTCATCCACCATCATCATCCAGACTCACTTTTGCCAGAATGATGCTCCTCCCTCCATCCCCATCACCCCCCCTCCCCCCATCTGTGGTCGATTCTTACTTTTTTTTTTTTTGGTCCCGACACTGTTTTTGTTCCTCCTCTTTGCACCTCGGCCAAGTATACTCCCTTTGTTGATGTGGCAGGCCTGGGAAATGAAAAGTTGATGCTTCATGTCAGGCAACGAAGAGCACCTCCTCTTCTTCTTCTTCTTCTTCTGTTTTTTTTTTTAAGTCTTTTGCTTGCAAACGTGGACAGAAAAGAAAAAAAAAAAGGATAATTTGGGAAACTAACCCAGTGACACAGGCTGTCAGTTTTAACAAATGTGGCCTCTGTTGGTTGTTTAACATCTTTTTGTTTGTACTAAAAAGAAATCTTTGAGGAAAGACAGAAAAAAAGAGAAGGATGAGTCTCGTGTCTCAGTTTAATAATGCTTAATTTCACGCTCATGTTCTTATTGTAATCAGAAAGCTTGCAGATGTTTTCTCTGTAACCTCTTCTTTCGCCTCTCTGGGGCTGCAAGGAAAAAACAGATACTTAAAGCGATGTCGGGTGAATGATTTGATTTCCATCTACAGCGATGGTGAAGCCAGGAAAAAGAACAAAACTTTCACGGCCCTAAGTTTTCCTCCGACATGTAAATCTGTCCGGGGTTAGAGACAGCTAATAAATGACAGAGCAAGGTGTGTTTCGGAGCCAGTGGAGCAGCTCTCAGTGAGTTTCCATGATGTGATGTGGAGAGAGAGAGAGCAACCAGACATCTTGCCTCTCATTCCAAAGCACAGCTGAACACAAACCAGGGAGGGACATGACACTGATCTAAATATGGGCAACAGGCCGGAGCCAACCGGAGCCCGAGCATCCATTACTCCCGCCCCCTCCCAGCTCACCCCAAACCCCTCTCGCCGGCGCTTATTGCAGTCAAACATGTGACGTGGAGACGTCTAAAGCTGCCGTTTTCCTCCACCGTCTCTAACCCGTTTGGCTCAGAGCGTCTGTGCTCATCTTTTCTGCAAATCGCCCCGTGGTATTTCCGTGTCTGCAGACGTCCACCTGAGCATCGTTAAAAAAAAAGAACAAATGTCATAAGTGCAGCATTTAAGATTTGTTAGAAGAAATCATTTCATTCTCCATTTGAACTGTGACGTGGACTCTTAACCCAGATTCTTCTTCTTCTTCCTTTCTTCTTCCTTTTTTTTTTTTTTACATGTGGGCCGGGCCTGAGGACATCTGGCCTTTAAGGTGTCGTCCACCCCTCCCCTCCCCCAAAAGCTGCCATTGTGTTTCTCCCGATCGCCAACAGAAGGCGTTTGGACGTTTTGCCGTCCGCAGTCAGAAAGTGTCTCGCACTGTACGGATGCAGTCACGTCAGCATCCCATAAAGCCTAATTGCCGGCTCGTATGAAACGGCGAGGCGGGGGGTCGGAGGGTTTACCCTGTTTAAAGCCGCGTATAAACCTGCAGCATCTCTGGTGCCCTTCGCCCCTTTAGCTACCGTATGCTACCCATTAGCTGAGGGGAAGCGGGCGGCTTTATGGAGCCCTGTCGCTGGGGAGCCCGATCCCGGCTTAGCTTAATCTGCTGCATAACCAGCAGAAGCCCAGTGGCAACAATCAGCACTTTTAGCTCAAAGGCCCTAAACGTTATTCTAGTTTAGGATAGTTAATGTTGGGATTTACTGCCAGAGGGTTCACATTCACTCCTGCTCCTTTTCTGAAACAAAAAAAATGGATGGGAGAAGTTTAATTAAATTAGCGATGCTAATTAAATGATTATTTGGTCAATTGAATATCATAAAGAAATCTGGTGACAAAAGGTGACGTTTATTTTTCCTGCCAATAGTCTAATAGTCCAATTTTATCAAATACTATTAATTGGCTTACGGTGCAATTGTATACTGCTATAATGCATTTTTATTATGTTTTTTTTTTTTTTAAAGTGACAAAGGGTCTTTTGTAGTTGCAAACTCAAAAAGAATCATAACATCTTTTTTGCTCAATATTTTGTTTTTTTTTGTCTGCAAATACTTAAAGCCTTCGTTTTCTAGTTAATAAACATGGTGGAGACTTAAAGGGCCAGATATTTCCTTCAGGAGCTGGTGGAGACCAAAACAGGGCTACGAGGAAGGTGAACGACACAAATATGACTGACTCACTTAAATGCTGACGGTGCTCGATGTGATAAGTAACAGTTTGCTTTCAGCTTTGCCAAATAACCCGAGTACCATGGCAACACCATGCTAATGTTTCTGTTAATCGCCTAGTTTTGTTGCAGGGAGCATCGTAGATACGGTGTAAGGATCGTTGCACAACAACCACACATTTCCTTATTAATTTTCCACAACCATAAAAAATTACAACACAGTCCTATTTAGCCATCAATGGGGCCCTTTGAGACCCCCGGCCCCCTACTGTACATTTTGCAAGAGCCCCAAACTGGTTTCTGGCTCCCAATTAGACGACCGAAGCACCTAGAGGTGTTGTAAAACACCCAGGGGTGCCGAAACACCTCGAATAAAGAGGCCTTGATCTTCTCCGTTAGCAAATAATGAGCGCAGCAAAAGAGCCCCCTTTAAACGAGGGCCTGTTTCTGTGAGGGCCCTCGCACAGGAGTCTCAACTTACTCTAATAAACACTCGCATAAAAGCGTCTTTTTTGCCTTCAAACAAACAGAGGCCGCTCTTTGATGTGGCGTTACGACGGCAGAGGTTCCCGAATACATTTTATTTTTAATGATAAAAGACGCTGCACAGGCTGAAAGCTGAAAAGATAAGTTTGCAAAACTGTGGACAGCGCCCAGCCAGCGTTTCACATCGGTCATTGCGGAGGATTTCCAGCGCGACTATCGATCACACCGCTGGCCGCTGCAGAGGGGATGTTCGCTCAGGTTGCAGCACCAGCGTCCAAAGCCATCTGGTTTTGTTGCCCTTGGACACATTCATGGTTGAGCCATTACACACGTCTTACTAGGATGCGACTGGAAAAGAAATTAGACAGACGACAGTGTAGAGGAGCAAAGGAATGTGGTGTTTGGAAAAGTTTCGGGAGGATTTCTCTACCTGTTAGAACAAATGTAGTCAGAGACAGAGCACGTGTCTGTTTATGTCAAGCACTTGAAATGAACATTTTTTTGCCGTTTTCCCAACCTGACAACGGGCCTCGAGTCTTGAAGATCAATCAAGACAAAGCTATTCTGCACAGCAACTCAAAGTTTCCGACTTTTCTTCTTCTGTAATTGTTATTCGAGAGGCTGATAGGGAAGCTCGGCGACATCGTGACTACCCGCTGGGCTGGTCGTTCAAGTGCCAGCCAGCGGGTAGCCCACCATCCACGAGTCAATCACAATTAGCTCTCCGATCCTCTTTTTATTTCCTCTGCTGTTTTAATCTGTTTACTCAAGTCCAGCGCCACATCGTAAGCTTCTCTAGTTCGATCAGTGATGGGAGGAAAGATTCACGCTGTTTATTCAAGAGGTATTTGTGCCATGAGTCATTTTTCCTAAATGTCTCCATGTCTAGTTTGCAGAGCAGTTTATACTCCAAAATGAATTTTTCATGCAATACAGGTCATAAATGATAAGACTCTCAGACTCTCTGTCCCCTCAGAGGTCAGTGTTGTCATGAAACTTCAAACTCTCAAACTCTTTGCTGGATTTACTTCTGTAAAATTTCCGTATTATCAGTCAGTATGAACACTTTGATTCCTGTTTTCTCTCTTAACACACACAAATACAGTTTTTTGTTCTTTACAGACGCTGAGTTTTTATAGAAACTTTTTAAATGCAACTGCAAATTGAAACTGGAGCTCCCACAAAATGGCTGCACTTGAGCACCTCCCAGGTTTTTTCTGACATTTCACATCTGTGTTTAAACACAAAGACGGGTTGGAGAGCGGCCGGTCTGTCCCCTCACCTCCACCCCTCCCCTGCCACCTCCTCTGTCTTTTTCCCTTTCCTCTTTGTCTGTCCATTTCTGTCCCACCTCCCACTTCCACCCTCTCTTTTCTCCTCCTCTCTTTCTTGACTCATCCAGGCCAAAGACCAGGAATAACGGGAGGCAGGAGAGAGAGAAAACTCCACGGCGGCTGAGTGCGTGGGGGCCAAGAACCAAGCCCAGTGGCCATTTTTTTCCTCCATCCTCCAACCCTCTAATTTAACATTTATTTTAGGATGCGAGTTTATTGAGCTCCAGTCTCAGTCCGCTGAAAAAGCCAGAGTCTCAGACACTGTGATATTCACTCACTGCCCTTTGTGCTCATCTGTGACTGACTCATCAGCGGATAATGAGTGTGAGCGCAGTTTATTTCAAGTCATCGTGGAGGATAAGAGAATCTGCTTTTTCGTGAAATCGAAATGAGGGTGCACATTCTCCCCTTTTTCATGACAACCAGTTAGAAAGTGTGATATAACATCTAATTACCCGGGTGCCAAAGGAGTTGCCGTTTTGTCTTTACGTGGCATTTTAACAGGCGCAGTTAAATGCAGGCGCTCGGGAGGCGACGCGACTTCTGTTAAAATTCCAGTTTCCGCCGACGGCGCGGCGAAAGCGGAGGGATCTCACCTGGTTTCAGCGCCATCCAGGTGTCCGCCGCGGCGTAAATGCATGTGCAGGTGCAGAAAACGGTGCAAAAAAAATTACAGTTGTGAGGCTTTAATGACAGCGCGGGGCTTCGGTGGGCATGGCCCGAGCCCTCACTGTCACTGGAGATGAATAATGGGAGGAAGCGTTGCGCGAGCTGTCAGTATTTACCTCGACGGGTGCTCAGACAGATGGTGGTTGCTGATTTTTTAAAATGGTTTTGAGAGACACTGAACATAATTAGTGCCTTGATTTGAGGAGCTACAACAATTCACCAACTATCACACTCAACTACCCAACTAAATCAATATTTTTCAGGGTTTTTAGCCACACTAGCGGCATAGCATAAGGATGGCAATGTCAGTGAACTTTATTGAAAACGATTACATGCGTTTACACACTCAAGGTCCCCAGAAGATGACTCCTAATGACTTTGATGGGCCCGTTCTCCTCCTCAAATGCCACAATCAGATCCATGTTGAGACATTTCTACTGGATGGACTGGCACTAAATATTGTGAGGACATTCACGGCACATCATAATGACTTTGCAGATCCTTTGACTTTTCCCTCAGAGCCATCTTAAGGTTGACGTTTATGATTTTGAGTGAAAGACAAACCGTAACCAACAGCGTCTTGACATCTATTTGGTACATTGTTCAGAGCATAACCTTTGTGATAACCTGACTTTTCCCTCCAGCATTATCGCAATTGTCTGTTAAAATGATGCCCCACTTAAAAGCATCATCCCTCTTCTCCCAAATCTCAAAAAGGGAGTCACTTGATGTTGCATCCACCACCTTTGCTCTTTGAAAATAGAATAGAATTTGCTGCCAGAATCACACAATGAAATCAATTTAGTCTCTGTTTCTTTAAAAAAACTGTGCAAATACAGATGATGACATGCGTAATAAAGGAAACGCTGAGTAGCTGAGTGACACATGCAGCTCTGTTGTGGTCTAAGGGGCAATTCTTCGCATGGTTTAGGAACTCCAAGGGAGCCAGATACACAAGCAAATACAGAAATGCCCCGAGTGACGTTTAAAGACCAAGTCGCCTCTTATCACCTGAATATTGATTGACTGTGAGCATAAAAGCAATCAAATTAAATCAGAATATTCTGCCAAATCAAAGTGAAATCAGTAAAGAAAAAATTATGTAGGCTAGCTCTCATGGTAATGAGAAAAGTCGGCACATTTTTGCATTATTGCAAAACACACGCGACCTTTGCCCTGCAGCCACTCCCAATGTTCCTCTAAAGTAAAGGACTAAAACTCAGAATGCCTTTATCAGGATCAATCAGTCGTGTAATTTGCACGGCACAATTCAAACACACCCCCCCACCACCACAGCTCCTCTCACATCTGAAAACTGTTAGTCCTGCATTTTCAGGGTGACACAGGAGGCGAGCGTAAATCTTTGCTCCTCCTCCGGCACCGGCAGCGGGTTGCTGAACATGTGGCTGGCACCAGGACACCACATCAGGCATGAAATTTTTTTTCTCCCGAGGCCTCAGAGGAAGAGTCTCGACATGGCAAACGACATTTCTCACAGAACTGGAAGCAGTGGTTGTCCAGCGATCGTGCAAAACATCGACCTGCTGCAGCGTAGCGAGGCGAAAAAGAAATATTTCGCTTTGACTCGGCCTGTCCTCTCCTGTTAATTTGTCGACGTTTGGTTTGCCTAAAAACACAAAACTGCAACGAGAGGCAGGCCAGGATGACTCCCGCTCCTGCCAGCAATCACACACAATCTATCAAAAAGGGGAAGACTAATCGGAGGGGGAAAGGAAGTAAAAGCTGCTATCAGCGTGTCAGATCAGAGTATGTTTGTACGACTGAAAGAAAGCCCCAAAGGTTCGGCTGAGAATGAAGCAAACAAAACTAGAGTATTGTGACATCTCTTTGCAAAGTGAGAACAATTGAGAAAGAGAGAGAGAGGATTTAACGTGGCAACCGAACTCGCAACCGAACTCGCAACCGAACTCGCATCCTCCCCGCGAAAAAAGAGGAGGTGGAAATAAGGGAGGAAGGAGAGCGAGGCGGAGAAGACGGCGGCTGTGGCTATTTAAATGGCTCACGTTCGTATACACTCCCTCTGCTAAACAGCGGGTTAAGAGAAGTCATTTTTGCCCATGCTGGATGTGAGGGGAGGGAGAAACAGACCACACTGCATTCTTCCGCACTGAGGTCACTTTTTTCTTCTCAGCCGTTCTGAAGCACTCAGCAAACTTCGGGCCGGACTGCGAGCTC
>JAOXYL010000030.1:3673889-3684321 GCA_028564955.1 Terapon puta
GGGCGGTTGGGGGGGGGGAGTCAGCGGGGGCTCACCGTGTTGGACAGAGATTGATTGATGTTCCTGTGGTCAGCGCACTCCGTCAGATCCCCTTTAATTAGCCCCACTCAGGAGAAATGATTAGATGGAGGAGTGGCAGGGAGACGGGGATGGAGGTGGAGGGAGGGGGGGGCGGCAAAACTATAATCCTTGATTGAAGGCGGCTGCGGTGCACTTTGCAGAGAGAGTCGCCTTCATAAAAATCACGCCTCCGCCCAAGGTTAGTGCCAATAACGTCGGACTTAGACTGCTGGTTATTGGGTGAGATTATCAACCCTCGATAATTATAAAATAATAACGATAATTACACCCGATAATAAGTCACGACACATCACAAAGCCGCTAACGACACCCGCTTCTTTTGTCCCTAGCATAAAAAAAAAAGTAAAAAAAAAAAGTCCTGTCATTGTAGTTTATGTAATTTCTCTACTAAAGACAGGCAAACAGTTTGAAACCTGATGTAAAAGTGTGCCTTTTGCAATCCTTCCCCGTCACGCAACAGTTACTTTACAACTGGTAATAAAAGCAGACGCGCGGCGAGGCGTGTCACGGCTCTCCTGTCATGATTTTTATTATTTTTTTATTTTTTCCACTCTCATCGCATTGTTTGCAGCTCATGAAAAGGTCATCGCCCTCCCTCTTGCAACTGTCTGATGTCTCTTTACTTTCGTTAATTAGTTCGCTCGCGGCGCACTCGGAAAAGACGACACGCGTTTCGGCGCCGCGCAAACAAAAGCAATAACTCATTACTTTTGAGGGCCTAATTAGATTTATTTTAGGCCTCGTGACGGATTGATGCGTGTCATTATTGTAATAGGATGATTACATGCCGCGCGTATCACGGCGTCGAATATCCATCACGGGAAACGGCGAGCGCGGTGAAAAGCTACGAACGCAAAACGCGCGAGCTCGGCGTCCGCGGATGCTGCTCCTCATCGCCCAAAGCGAATCGATAACGCGGCGTGTACTCCTGCAGAGACGGCCTGTGAAAGCGTATCGAATCATGTATTGAGATCTCGGAAACTCTCGGATGAGATTCTTCATTCTGATCTTGCCCCGTCCCCCTAATACCCACCACATACAACACATGACAGGTAATGGGACTTCTGGCTTAAGCTACTGGAAATCAATAGCGGGTAATTCGTCTACAGGCCCAGAGGGGCGGCCTCCGCGTGTCGGCTGTTTTCTGAGGGCGGAACAAATGGACACTCGTCTGATGGAGGCAATTTACACACAGCGTTGTCAACGTGTCACTACTTTTTATATGTCAATTTGTCTGCTTTGCCTTTTTCTTTTATGTTCTCCGGGTGATTTGCCGACCTGAGATTCCTCCGGTGACATATAATCCCTAACAATCCAGAACCCCTGATGGTTTGGTGCAGCATGAAGAAGTGGACAAAGACACTGAGGCATCACACGCATACGAAATGTCAAGGAAATGTCCCTCAACGACTTGTTGACTCATTGTATCGTCTGACTTTTTGTGATCTAAATCAGGAAGTTGAGAATCTTTGCTAAAATTGTTGAGTTTTTCATTTATTTATGGCAAAGTTGTTGTGCGGCTGCTTGTTTAATGCTGATGCACTGAGGTTTAGTGGGTTTTGTCGATGCATATACAGTACTACTTGGAAAATTAGAATATTATGTAAAAGTTGTTTTATTCAGGCAATTCAACGTAAAAGGTGAAACCAATACATTTTATAGACTTGTTACATGCAAAGTGAGATATCTCCAGCATTTCTTTGTTGTAATTTTGCTGATTATGATTTACAGCTTTTTTAAACCTAAAACCCCCAAACTCAGAAAATTAGAAGCTATTTTGGGCTCAAAGTGTCAAACACTGATCAGGTAAGTCATCCAAAACACCTGCAAAAGGGTCCTGAGCCTTTAAAAAGTCTGTGTCTAGTTTGGTTTAGAAGAATTCACAATCATGGGGAAGATCTGATCTGACAGAAAACCATCAGTGACTCCCTGCACACAGAAAGTGAGAGGAAAAGAAGCACATTAATGGACAGTTAAGTGGAAGAAAACGGTTTACAGTTTTGCATCTGTGGGGCATTGCCGAGAGAAAGCCGAACAGGAAGAGACCAGCAGAACAGTGAATAAGAGCTCAAGGCTGCAATCGAAGCATGTTGGTCTTTGATAGCACCTGAGATCTGCACCAAGCTGGCAGCATCCACACCACACAGGATTAAAGCAGTCCTTCATGCAAAAGGGCCCCAACCAAGTACTAAGTACAGATGCAAGATTTCTGAAGCTAATCAGCTAATCAGTCCTAATCAGCAAAATTAAAACGAATAAAAGCTTGAAATATATTGATTCACATACTATTTTTCTATATAATGTGTATATTTCACCTTTGAAGTTGAGTTACAGAAATGCATGCACTTTTTTAGGATATTCTAATTTTCCGAGTAGTACTGTATATATTTTAACATCCTCAGACTGAGACTATTAGAAACCAGTTGATGAAATCAGCTGATGACTATTTTCTGGACTCATGTGACGAACAGCATATCACGAACGAGCGGCAGCTGCATTTCCTCCTTTTTCCCTTTTTCCTCTGGAAGACTGTGTGGGCCTGTTCGAACGGAGAGAGGAGCCCGCAGACACCGGCGCCCCTGCCAGCCCCCCCCCCCCCCTCCGAATGTAGGTCAGCGCTAAACGTTCGGGAACCTCACCGGCATGCCGCCACCGTCAAACCGCAGACGCAACGCTTCGCACAATCACACCACGCTGCGTACTTCGGAAAAGTACTTGAATGTGACAGAATAGCAGTCACATCGGCCGTTAGGAGAGCAGACAAAGCGTCCAAACTCGGCGAGGCACGTGCAAACACACACACAAACGCCGTAAACGGGCACAATAGCAACAAACGCCGTCGGTTTTCTCTCTCTCTCTCGCTCGCGCTTTCTGACTCACTGCGCTCAGGAAACAAGGCGTGAGCGAGCACAAGCAAAGGGGTTGAAGGAGAGAGGTGAAAAGAAAAAAAAATCTATTGTATCTGGAGGCTGTGAAGGAGAATGCCGGGGAGATGGAAAATTGATGTTTTTTTTTTTTTTTAAAGTTAAGAGAGGAATCCATTAAGGTCGTCCAGAGACAGACGCGGCGTCCGACACCGTGCGATTCAAACGCAGATGCAAGTTTCCTGTTTTCCGTAATTGGACTGCTCTCTCTCGTTAGCAACGACCCCGCCGATCGAGTGAGAGCGACAAAACGAACGAGTACGACGTCACGGCGATCGATCGGCGACGAGTTGTGTCGACCTATCTGTTTTCTCTTCAGGTAAATGATCCTACACGGCTGTACGTCGGCGCGCTTTTGTTCAAGGATGTTCCGCGTTCGCCCGGAGAAGTGGCTGTACATACTTCATTAATCGTTTTATTTACTTTTCATTTACCGCTTTTGTCCGCGGCGTAAGGGCTCTTCACTGCCTTCGCGGCGGGGGCCTTCGGGAGAAAACGAGCGAGCGGCATCGAGCGGAACGACGAGAACGTTATTTGTTCGAATTTAATTTGACTCGGCGAAGAAAAAAAAAAAAACATGGAGCGGGGAAGTGAGCAGGGAGATGTCAACAACATACAGGAAGGAAACGGACGTTTTATCCTACAACACGTCCAATTTAATCTCAACCCTCCTGATTTCCACGCGTACATGTCGGGCGTCCAGCTGGTCGCAACTGGCTAACAAGCAAACTTTTTCTTTTTTCAAATCTTGCGACTTTAAATTATTTACCGTGAACCAACAGAACGAAAAGCTATTTTAAGAATCTCTGGAATTGTTTGTGTGAGATTAACGTTCGAGTTGGGATGACAACAAAAGGCGTTTTTTTGCCTTTTAATGTTATTTGGTTTGCACACGAAAAGAAATATCATCAGACGAGGAACGGACAAACGGTACAAAAAAAAGAGAGCGTTTTATCTTTTGAATCAATGCTTTGAAACTTGCGCGTCGGCTCAATTTGCTCTCTCGTCCGACGGTTCCGCCGCTTCTTTGGCCCCCCCGCCTCTCCTTCATCTCCGTCTCGTTTGCAAGCTGAGCTCGTCATCCCAGACGCCGAATTATATTGCATTGAACTTGTGTTAATTTGTTCGGAGCCACCATGAAATTATACCTGTTAAAAAATAATAATAACAAGAAAAAAAAAAAAAAAAACGGTGGATGCTCGGTGTCAGTTCAGGTAAGAGAGGATTAAACTGAGGACACAGCAGAGGGATGAAAGAGAGACGAGCGTGGGCATTCGCTGGAAATACAGCGAGGTGGCTTCATCCACACATATGTATCTTGGCGATTTTATCAACACGAGTGTAATTACTGATCTATTTATGAACTCGTTGCCGCGTTCGGGTCCAGGCGTTACTAGAGAGACTGAGTTCGCCGAGATAGCGAGTGGCGTGATCGAAGTGGCGGATTTACACTCGACAAACGAGCGTGAACTCTCGACGCGGAGACCGCCGCGCCGCCATTTCCTCCGTGACCGACGGCTGATTAGATTATTTCTACTTTGTTTTATTTCTTTATTTCCCCCTCCTGAGTTCATTAACTCCTTTAAAACCCGCCTGCCCGCCTTATTGCAAAATGAAAACGGGGGAAAAGTTTCCGAGAGGCTGCACTCCGCCAACCCAAGCCAAGAACCAATTGACAAACAAAAGCGACTCTCGAGGTTTGATTAATAATTAACTCTCTTAATTAAGTTTCTGGGTTAATTGGCAGCGTAAAGACTGGTGGCCTGCCAGGTAGACGCCCCTGAGGTTTTGCTCACGTGACGGGGAAGCCGCGGCGGATTTACGAACCGATTGATCCGCGTTGCGCGGCGGGTAATTCGCCCGGCTGACAGGTTGAAAAATCCTTAATTGTATTGGATATAATCTTCAATCTTAATTAAGTCGAATTTTAATTTGGAGATAAATCTTCTGTATGATTATTTGGGAATATAGAAAGCAGGAATACGCGCGTGTGTGTGTGTGTGTGTGTGTGTGTGTGTGTGGCACTGTGGAGGTGATGTCGCTGTTATGTGACAGCAGTCGATGCAGAGCCTGCTCTCTCCCAGGTGTCGCACTTCCCACAGCAGATCACTAAAACTGTGTCTAAAGCTCTCTTACCTCTTCCAGCACTCCCTCCCTCTCTCTCTCCCTCCCTCTCTCTATCACTCACACCTACACGCTGAATAGTAATGCCCACGCGCGCACACACGCACACACACCTCGCGGTATTGATCGGTTGCCAGAGGACGCGAG
The DNA here is from genome assembly GCA_028564955.1 of Terapon puta. Lineage (NCBI taxonomy): Eukaryota > Metazoa > Chordata > Actinopteri > Centrarchiformes > Terapontidae > Terapon > Terapon puta. The sequence continues at coordinate 3,679,166 of JAOXYL010000030.1, forward strand.
GTCAAGTCGCGCGGTGTCAATATTTAAAGCAGCACTCAGCGCCGGGGACCTCTGCCGTCACCTCATTAATATGGGGGGTCTGCTCCGCTCAAATACTCTGCTGGCACAGAGAGGAGGCCGACTTGAAGGAACGGGGAGGAGAGCTTACCCGCACACAAACAACACACACATACACACACACACACGGACAAAATATCCTTTCACATCCAGAAAGCTGTCGGAATATGCACCGAAATGAAAAGATGGAGGCGTGAACGTTGCATCTTCTCGTCCTTTCTGTGACGCCTTTCCTGTTTTGGTGGGGGTCTGTGTTAACAATTCGCTTTATTCCGACAGCTTTGCCCAGATGAGGTAATATTAAAACTGTACGCAACAGCCGAAACACCTTCAAGATGGACAATATGTCCTTTTGGTTGCACCGTAAATAGGAGCTGCACAATCGTGGACTGTTTCATAAACGCCGAATAAAAGCGACTCTTCGGCTGCGTGCGTAATCGATACTCAATACGCTCAATTAGACGTCTAATTTTCTGAACCCTGCCACCTCCGCTGGACGTCAATTTAATGCGGCGGCCTCCTTTCACGCCCGAGCACCCCGGGGTGAAAACCGAGCGCGACCGCTGTTTGTTTCCGAGAAAATGTCACGTTTTCCCGCACTCGCTCACACACGGACGGTCGCTGCTTCTTTAATCGGCCGTTCTGTCGCTCGGTCGCTCACCCAATAAACACGACGGCGTTATTTCTCGAGTACAGTCCGTTCTGATCAATCGTTGAAGCATCGGCGCGTCGCTCGTGCCCTTCCCGCCCCGCCGTTCTCACTCTGGTCTTATCTGACTCCGGAGATCCCCCCCCCCACACCCGTGTTGTTTCCCGACTCTCACATACGAACGATTCAGCTGAGATCAGCAGTGTGTGTGTGTCAACAAGCTTCCTTTTCGATCCTCAAGTGCTTCGCTTCCGCCGTCCACACACACACACACTTACACACACGCGCTGCTCGCCGAGATAAGAGCGACGCTTGCGACACTACAGATCTCCCGGTTACCGTTAAAGGCGGTTTTATCTCCCGGCCCGACCCTCGTTCGCGCCTTTTCGCTGACTCTCTGGAGAGACCGACGGAGGTCAGAGAGCCACAAAAGCGAGGGGAGGGAGGCCGAAATGAGAAAAAACACAAAGAAACCAACGCAAACACAACTATTTATTTCAGTTTTGAGCCTTTACTTAACTTAATGTATCTTTTCAGGCAGGATATTGTGTCAAAAAGGCCTAAAAAATGACAAATATTCTGCTTTTGGACAATCAGAACAGAGACAAAATGCCCATTTAAACTAATAAACTGGTATAATTACTGATTTAATAATAATAATAAATTAAAATAGGTGAATTTAATGTATCTTGATGGTGTCAAATCATCAAATTTCCACCAGAGACGGGTGCTCGGGAGGCAGCGACGCTCCTGTTTGTTACCTTTCAGATTGGTTGAGCTTACTTTTAATTTATTCAAATTAACTGCCGCCTCATTTCCGTGGTCCTGAATTAACAATGTGAGATCATTATTAGCGAAGCGGCATTAGTATGGGAAACAGCTTCTGCAGAGAAGCGTGGGAAAACGCTGGCCACCTGGATCTGGTGGAAAAAAAGGAGAACTGGTATTGGTTTGAACTATTTTTTTATCGTGTATCCAGCGTATCTTTGTGTTTGTGAAGGTTCATCCCATTTACTGGAGCCCTCATTGTTTCTGTCATTCAGTCGGTATGCAGTGTAGCACAGGATTTTTGAAGTTTCTGAGCCTCTCTGTGATTTGAAAATGATTGTTACAAACATTTTTCATTCCCCCTCTGCTTCTTCAGAACCCTGCAAATTAGCAACCCAGCTCTCCGGTTCTCCTCGCTCCCCTCTTTTCATCAGCCATTCAGTGCATCCTCACTTGTACTCCAGCGAGAAGCGGGTCAGCTCCGTGGTGTTGTGGATCCATTTGAACTCCAGCGGCCAGCTTCCCTCGGCCATGCAGGTCAGCACCAGCCGGTTGCGCTCCAGGTGGAGCTGGCTCCGCACCGGCTCCGTCTTGAAGTAGGGAGGCACATCGTCTGCAAAGAAGAGAGCAAAGAGATTCGAATCAAAGTTTGTTTTTGTTTTTTTAAGACATCTTGCTGCTAAACCAGGCACAAAATGTAAAAGACATCGAGAGCGTCGGACTGAAGAACACCCGCTCTTTAATCCCACGCAGCATCCGTGAACCCGGAGGCACAAACGTGTACACGGAAACACAGACGAAAGAACGAAGCGCGAGCTTTAGGGATAAGAGCGAGAGGCGCTAATTCGCTTCGCGTGAACTTAACTTTCATCCCGACAAAAGAAAAGCACGGACGGGGAGCAAACACCGTCAAAAAACATTGGAGCGGAGCGCCTCGAGCCGACAGGCGACGGCAGCTGACGCTCACGTCTGTTTGACTGTAACAGATTGCCGACGGTCAGATGCACGGATCTCACGTAAGACGAAAGCAAACGCCGCCTTGTTTGGTTACCGCCGATGCAAACGCCGAGCTCCAGATGGAAAAGAACCTTTTCTTTGGAGCGAGCTGATCTCGTGTGAGTCACTGTCGGCGAATCGCGCCCGAAAACTTGCCCCGTGCATGTAAACTCATCGGCGCCACAGCGGGACGGATCAGAAATCCTTTCGCCATTCTCCGCTTTGTCTTTTCACGCTTTCAATGTGTCTTCGGCGCACTCTGTTGACCGTGAAAGGTTTTTTTTTTAGGGGTGGGCGAGATGCTTTCGGGGGCGCGCCGGTTTTCAGGCCTCGCGCACAAACTGTCAAGGTCCCCGGCGGCTCCAATATCTCACCCTTGATAGATGGCGCAAAAATGGAGAGCTTACTTGATGATCATTGTAAATATAGAACACATTAATTGGATGGTTGAATAATATAATTATCAAATTGACTGATAATCAGGCGTCGAAATTAAACTGTCAAAATGATCTATCGCGCTGATATTTTGTTCTTCAATTTCGGCTCGACGAATCCGCTGGAGGTAGAGTGATAAGGGGAGGAGCGGGGGAGGAAGAGCGAGGGGGGGATGAAAGTAAAACAGAGCGAAGATGATTTACAGGCTTTTCATATTCACTCACAGCTTCAGATTTACAACCGAGGCTTCAGCAGGTCCACCTAATTTGATGAGAAGGTATTATTTATAGCCGCCGGTGTAGTTTGAGTATCTGATCGCGGAGGCGCAGAAAATATTCTATATGCTGTCATATTACCGACGACGATATAAAACAACGTCGAAAACATCACGAATGTGGGAGTTATCGGACGGCATCGGCTTTCGGCGCGCGTACCTGTGAGATAATTAACATTTTGAAAGGTCTTCCAGAATAGCGCGCCTGAAATAGAGACGTTATTAAGTTATTTTGACAGACTTAAAAAGAAACGTGTCAAACTGACGAGCTGAAATTCAACACAAATCCAAGGCCGTAAAACAAAGACGGCAAAAAAAAAGGTATATACCGTGAAGCAGAAAAAAAAAAAAAAAAAGACAAATACATGCAGTTCAAAAGTGCATCACTTATCTCCATAAGTCAATAATGAATATTCCTAAAATCCGGCACCTTCGTGATGCATATTTATAAAACAGCACTTTGGTCTGACTTTTGAGAACCTGAGAGCGGCGCCAGCCCGTAGGCCGGGCCGCCGCGGATAAATATTTATAACAAATACTAAGAGACAGAGGAGACTGAATAAAGCAGCACGCGGTATTGATCTGCCAGACTCAGCTCACATCACTACCTCGCGCTTCCAAAGTTTGAAACCGCGGCCCCTTCGCCTGCCTGAAGGCGCCGCGTTCTGTTAAAATCTGATCCCTTAAGCTCGTCAAACACGGAGGAAAGCCTCGGCGCGGCGCAGGGAGAACGAGCGGCGGAGCCAGAAACACCGACACGGCTAATCAGAAAGCCACGCTGTGAAATGAAGTCTCCGTCGGCCGCGGGAGGGAGGATGCGCGATGACGGAGGGGGGGTGGGGGGGTGGGGAGAGGAAAAGTTGGGTTAAGCGACGCTACGGGAGAGGAAACGGGCGGCGGTGACACGGCGGCGGACGCGGAGAGGGGCTTAGCAGATGCAAAGAGGAGATAAAATGTAAAACCGACTCCGAGGCGCCTTCGAGAGATGGAGATGGCGTCTCCCAGAGCGGCGGGGGTTAATTCGGGGAGGGGGGAGGAGGGGTGGATACGCCGCAGAAACGATGGAGATTGAGATGTGCAGGCGCGATTCGAGATGGCCGAGACTAATTTTTCCCCGGCGACGTGCGCTTTCGCTTTTATCTACGATGGGGAGATAAAAGAGAATTGGGAGGGTGGTGGTTTGGAGTGGAAGAGGAGGGAGGGTGTTAGATGGAAGGAAGAAAGAAAGAGGAAGTTAAAGTGATGTTCGAGGGAAGAGAGGAGCAACGCGAACCGAGCCGTATCAGCCGTACGCAGGCGCTCGCCGGGCCCCCGCAGGAAGGTGCGAGGCCAGAGATTGATCGCTGATGAGTATCTCCACTAGTCGCTCTCATTAGGAAGTCCACGAGAGCTCATCAGCGATATCTAACTGCGGGATCAGCAAACGCGGCAGGAGGAAAAAACACACTCTTAAGCCCGCGACTGACGATCGCTTTCAGTAACGATTAACGCGTCGATTATTTTTGCATCAATCAACTAATTGTTTATTCTAACAGAACCGCAGAAGGTTGCTTCTGGTATCAGGGGTAGTCATAAGAACGCCCCAACAAGCATAACGGCGCAATTAAAGCTGCGCTATCCGACGTTTTCATATTAACAATGAATTCATTTCTTCATAAATTCAGGTTTATGGAGCGTTTTTGTGCCTGTCTGAGTTGACTGTTTCGGTTTTATGGCCCCTGACTTTTTCCGATTGGCTCTCATCAGCCAGCAGGAAGCTGTAAAAAAAGCTCCACGTTTCACTTTAACGACTAATACAAATAATCGCGTGGATGCTTTTTGTTAATTTAACAGCGTGAGAGTAAAGCCTGACTTCTTACTTTTCGAACCAAACATCCATTTAACCGCTTACTTCAGCTTTGTCTTTACCGGAGCAGGTAGGAAGTGACAGTCGCTTGCAACCTATTTAAAACTACATTGGTGTGCAGGTGTTAAAAC
>JAOXYL010000030.1:3709906-3721896 GCA_028564955.1 Terapon puta
ATAAAAGTGGATGGAGGCGAAGTGAGTTATCGGGGTGGACGGCGGCGGTTTTGTTGATAAAGCCGCGTCCAGGCGCCGCCGTTCGACGCCTCCCGTGTGATGTTTCCGCCGAATGTTGACAATTACGCCATTCGATTGAATACAAATGAGCGAAACGGCTCCGGGCCCCACCCTGCGGCGTCTTAATGTCTCCACTCGCATCGCTAACGTGTTTTCTGCTGCAGAGGAGGCACCTGAACGTTGCTTCTTCTCTCTAAATTGTCAACTTCAGTCCAGCAAAAATTTAAAAAATGCAATATTTCTGGCTCCTCTAGCGAGATCTTTTTACGATCAAATCAAAAATGCGAAATAAGAAACAGGAAGTGGCTGCATCTGTCTTACGCCTGAAGTTACTGCCTCTTTCCTGGAGTAATTTAAAGGCCGAACACCGGCGGTGGCTCGGTCAGGGTTGGGAGTCCGATCTCTCTCCTCAGAAGATCCTGCCCGGATAGAACTTTTTTTGACAAATAACGTCGCCCGAATGAGCCGAAAGATGGATGTCGCCTCTCCGAAACGCCGAATGACCCCTCTCGCTCTTGTTCCTCTCCCGCGTCCATTTGGGCTGAGACGGCCCTCGAAAATGCTCTCCCCCCCCCACCTCCCTCCGCTCTGTCAACTATATTCTCAAAAATGAGCCGAGAAAACGAGTGGGATGAGAGGGAGAGAGAGAGAGATGGAAAGGGGAGAGTTATTAATAGTGACAGGGCAGAGCTATTGAGGGCCCGACGACGATACCTCTGCCTCTCCGCGAAGGTGTGGGGACGAGGTAATGGGCTGGTGGTGACATCTGGAGATGGAGGGACGGCGGGACGAGCGGGAGGGAGGTAGATGAAGGGCTAATGCCTATAGATTGTGACCTCTGGGGAGCGAGACGCCATTATCCTGACAGGGTTGGGTTGAGAGGCCTCTAAAAGCCCCGGGTGCCTGGCGCGGATCTAACTAACCGTCAGTCCCCGGACTGAACCAGAAGGGGGTTTGTCTGGGTAAGCGGACCTGACAGCCCCCCGACAATGAGGTCTCCCCGCAGACCCGCTTCTCCGCCGGCGCGCCGTTTAGGGTGCGTCCGCGGGGATTTGTCTGTTTCCATTCGCTTCCCGCCGGTTCTCTGTCGCCGGGCGGTGTTTTTGTCCGACGGCCGCGCCATTTTCGGGCGAGTCGTCGAGAGTTAACGCTCTCTAACCCTTAAATCTCTGCCGATTCTTAGCATCAAGCTCCACATTTCCACTGAGGCACGCGGTTTGAACTTTTCGACTCCCCTCTCGAGCACAGATGCGAGGTTTAACACCACCTATTTATATAGAGTGTGTAAGTGTAAGTGTGTGGTCTGTCGCTTCCTCTTTTTCAAACCCTCAGCAGATGCTTTTTCCGTGCCTTCTTTCCTTTCTTTTCCCCCTCGATCTTGCAAGAATTAAAATAAATTAAAATAAAGTTTACGTATGTGAAGAAATACAGCCTGCGTGTGTGCTTTCGGTATCTAAAAATCTCTGCTTTCGTGTTGTGAAGATAGGATTTGATGTTTTCTTGTATCAAAAGCATGTGGCCACAAATGCAGGTAAGTGTGTACGTGTGTGTGTGTGTGTGAGACAAATTAGTTGCAGTGATACAGCACAGATACACACACTTCTCCTTCTCATTACATCAGGGGAAAAATAAAATGATGTAATAGACAAAACTTTACTTTGACAGCGCCCCCCCTGCAGCGCTGTGCACGGTCAACTGCGGAAAAGAAAAAATTAAGTTTCATCGCTGAGGCTCCTCTTCCTCGACGATATTTCACACCCGCCGCCGTTCTCCAGCCGTGCTCCTGTCACAGTGAGGAGAGGAGAAAAAAAAAAAGAAGCTGCAGATCTCCCCTTATCGTGCGTCTCTATCCATAATGGTGCTGTCATGTTTGAACAGAGTCAGACTAACAGAGATCTACGCGTGCAAGCCAAAAAGCTATTACTACAACAGACAGGCGGGGCGAGCATTACGCTAAAAGGGGCTATGTGCACACTTTGCACGGCGCACGAAAGCGAATGCAGCTGCGTAAAAATAAAAAAAAAAACAGCGGCGGCGGAGGTTTTGTTATTTGCATAATGGAGGAGACTGCGAGCTGTCACGGCGGAGAAAACACGTGGAGCTCCCCCCGGAAGGTCTTTTAATCCGTTCGTGCACCTTGATCACGTTTGTCGATGGAGAGACGCACCGATTGGCCGCGCAGATTTCACAAATCCGCCTTCAGAAGCAGGAGGCCTATTATCAGTTCCTCCCCCACGCCACTTTACTCATTACAAGTGCATTAGTGATACAATACGCTGCATCTTTGTTCATTTTTTTTTTTAATAACCGCCAGAAGAAATCACCTTGTTTACACTCAAAGTCATTATCGGCTTCGGCGGCGGTGTCGCACCAATTAGAAAACCTGCAACTTGTGGACCGAGAGTCGCCGGAGAAGAAATGCTGCTGGATAATCAGATTTTGAAGCTTCAATTGTGATATTTGAAAAAAAAAAAAAAAAATCTGGTTACTGCTGCAAGTTGCCAGCAACCTCAGATAAGTGCACGTTAAAACGCTGGCTGCCTTTTACCCGAAAGTTCAAAAACCTATTTCGCCTCCGTCTGCAGCTCCGCGGTCTCCTCACATTAGCCTCCGCGCTCTTCTCTCAGGAGGTCCGATGTGTTGCGGCGGGTGGGCCCGTAACTCGGCAATCAAACAGCGGCGAACCCCTCAACAACGACTAAAGGGCAGAATGTGATCGCTAATGAAATGCGAAGTGATGAAAAGACGGGAAAACGTATTAGGCCAAAGGCTTCTTTTTGCATCTGCTGCTCTCTCTCTCCCTTCTTCCCTTTTTTTTTCCTCTGCGCTCATCCAAAAGTGCCAGACGCCTCGCTCAGCTGGCACGGCTACAGAGCGGAGCGACGGGGAGAGAGACAATGAAAAGAGAGAGAGAGAGAGAGAGAGGGGGGGGGGGGGGGGGGGGGGGGTTCGCAGAGGGCCAAACGGCTCGCTGGCTCCGGGCGGCGCTTCGGCATCGGCATCGACTCTCCGGGAAGAGGGCGGCTTCAAGGAGAGCCTGACAACTTTAAGGTCACGATATCACACAGCCTAACGACGGGGGGGTTTGGGGGGGTCAGGGAACAAAGATCCAGGTTTTTGTGCGGTAGGTTTTTTTTGTCATTCGCCTTTTGGAAATGAAGGCTCCTCTCAAGGGACGTATATAAAAAAGGAGAATAGAGGGAGGGCCAGATACTCTGAAAATAAACTCAATCCTCTGTATTTATTATCAAAGGACAAGTGTGAAAATACCGTCGATATCCGTGTGTGTGTGTTTGTGTGTGTTTCATTGATTTATTCTCACGGAGGAGCGCTTTTAATATTTCAAAAAAAAAAAAAAATTCAGCGTTGCAGTTTCAGCGCGCCTAAAACTCGGTTGTCGTTCGATACGGAATAAATCAGGTGCATTTTCTCTCCGTCAAAAGGTGCAAGGAACATCTATGAAAACAATATATTTGTCTGCCTGCCGGGTGGTATAAACACAAGTCAGATTTTGAGAAGTCAGCCTCCGGTTGCCTGCGCGGCTCCCGGCCTTTGTTCCTGCATGAAACGCGTTAAAATAAATACTTTCTTCTTCTTCTTCTTCATCATCTGTGCGGGAAAAAAAAAAAAAAAAAACACACCTCCGACTCCGCGAAAAAAAAAAAAAAAAATGCAGCGCTGCCTGATTTGCAGGTGGGGGATTCGAAGTAGGTCAGAGCCGGGCCCCCGTTCGCGCGGGTCCCGGGATGATGCGAGTCAGCGTTTTTTCCCGCCTAATGCGTTCGTAGGATGTGAATGGGAACGAACGCACGCGGGTTTCGTCAAACTTCCAGCTAAAAATAAGACGTCTCTTTCTCTCTCTCTGAAGATTCCCACAGAATTTCCAACCCCGGCCTTAAAAAAAAACACACAAACGACAGAGCGGATTAAATCGTCTCCGATATGGCGACCAATATGGCGACGTCTGGCCGTCGACGGCGGTCGGATAACGAGGCGGTTGACGGGTTGAAGTTCAATCTCTGTTTGCACGGACGCCGTCTCCCTTTGTTTTCTCCTCCAAACAAACGTCGCCCCCTCCGGTCACGTCTTTCACTCCGGCTGACCTCCTCCTGGCCTCGCTCTCTTTTCCCGGCAATTATAAACCGAGAGGAGTCTCATTATCGCCGAGATGAGCGACGGGGCAAAACCGCAAAAAAAAAAAATAAATAAATAAAAATAAGAGTGGTCCACTTGAGTCGGAGAACCGCGAGAAAGTAACCTGGAAAAACTTTCCTGCCTGTCGGAGCGCCTCCATCTGTCTCTTTGAAAGAGAAAAAGAAAAGAAAACGAGGGATGAGACGGGTGAGAGCGCAGGACACCTCCTTCGGCTACGTCCCTTCTCCTCCCCCCTCCCTCCTCCTCCCTGCCTCTCGGCCGATCGATACGCCGCAGCGGGGAGAGCTGTGGAAGTTCGGATCAATCTAACTACTGCTGGGAGTAACTGTGGCAGCGAAGGAGGTGTTGGTGGGAAGGGAGAGGGAGGGGGGGGGACTGAGAAGATGGAGGATGGATGGGAAAAGAGACGCCGAGCGAGGGGAGGGGACGGACAGAAGACAAAGCAAGAGTGAGGGCTTCGAGTGGGACGTGAGGAGGAGGAAGGGGAAGGAGGAAAGAGGAGGGGTGGCGTCCGAAACGAGGCTCCTGAGACAAAAAGGCGAAAAAAGGGGGAGGAGCTTTACATTTTACAGTTGCAGGTCGGCCTTTTACTCACATTGCACCCCCCCCACAGTGATATAAATGACTGTTTGTTCATGCAACAAACCAATAGGTGTTCGTTATTAGCAGAATCTGAAAGAGAAGGCTGAATTAGCCTCCCACATGCAAGAATTAAGGGGCGTATTTACTTTAATGCGGGCAATCAGCGCCGCTTTTTTTTTTTTTAAAGGCCTCTAATAAGGCTTATCTTTAGTTTATGTCTTCTCAAGGTAGCTTATTAGCCGGCTGAGCGAGAGCATTTCTGCTCTGAATCCATCGTATCTTCCCCCCCTCGGAGGATCGGGAAGACGGATCTTCAACGGGGAGCTCGCCGGCGGGTGGGCGGGGGGCGGGAGTGGGAGGGCGCATCTGCAGACGTTCGTTTGACAAACGGTCCTTTTCGTTCGCAAAGGTTTACCCGACTTTCGCTCCACGACTCGGTCGCCCCGAGGCGGCACGTGTTTCCTGTTTCTGCACGCGTCGCTGTATTTAGACTCTCAGGCAGCGCCGCGAGATGCGCTCAAACTCAAAAGGGCAGATCAAGGCCAGGTGTAATTGGATTTTATCTCCCTTTTTTTTCTTTTCGTCTGGATTCGATACTCAAAAAAAAAAAAGAAAGAAAACTGTTACATTAAATTTCTCGCCACTTCTCAGGCCGGACGTAACAGGACCGACGCTCCGGGTTCGGGTCAGGGCCGTCGGGTCAGGGCCGTCGGTTCAGCGCGCGTTCGACTCCGAGCGCCGCGGACGACATCATCGATTCGCTCGCTGGAGTCGAGCGCTGCGGAAAAATTAAAGCGAACCTCCATTTAAAGTTTGGCAACAGCCACGGGCCTCGCACCCGAGCAGCGAAAGAGAGGAGAAAACACAGATGAGGCAAGAGAAGAGATTGAGACTTGTTGTTTTTTTTTTTACTCAAAGATACATAGCCGGAGGGAAAAGCTAAAAAAAAAAAAAAAGAAAAAAAAAAAAAACGTTACTGATCTTCAATTCAACTCCTCCTCAATTTCCTCCGACTCTGGTACTACCCCTTCCACCGGCGCCGTGACTAAAAGCATGCGCAGTCGAGGATAACGCGAATCAAACGCGGAATCCGCATCAGAGGCGCGAGAGTGAAAACGATAGCGCGGAGGAGAGGAGAGGAGAAGAATCGAGCCTCCGGAGACGCGGCACCCGCAGCTGCAGCGAAAAAACCAGACGGGCTGGATCTGTGCGCGAATTAAAACAAAAAGAAAAAAGAGGAGAAATCATCGAAAAGGACATGAAAGCATCCTCTCATCACTCTCTCTCTCTCTCTCTGTGTCTTTTTTTTTTTTCTCTCCCCTTCTGACAAAAGAGCCGAAGTCTGGCTTTGAGAGCTCTCATTTGAGTCCGCAGTGGGAACCGGAGAGGCTTCGCCGTGACGGGGGCCCGCAGTGAAACCGCGCGAGGTCATCCGAGGCGAGGGCTAAAAGAAGCAAAGAGGGAAGTTCGCCGCCCCTTCTAAAATTCGACTCAACATAAATGTCCAGTGGACGTTTGCTCGCGTTCGCTTTCGGCAAATTGGCTGCGTCTTAAGTTTTATGCGATCGCCCCGGCCGTCTGCGGCGAATTTAATTTCCGCGCTCGCTCTCTCGCAGATTTGATTTTCTTCCCGGAGCGGCCTCTCTGAGTTTACAACCTGGCATGTTCAAAGTGGACCAGAAGTTGATAAAAGATGCTTAACGGCTCGCTGACTCGATGTGCATCGTGTCGCGCGGTCCTCCGTGATGTAACACACGGGTGCATTTCTGATGAGACTTTTACTTTTTTTAAAGAATATATGAGTGCATATCGCCATTTTATTGATATTATTGATAATATTATAGTAAAATAGTATTCAAAAATCTGTGTTATCCTTTATAATTTGGTATTTTGCACTCTATGGCTATGGCAGGATTTGCATCATTAGCACTTTTTTTGCAGATTTCGACTCAATTATGTGTCATAATGAGATGTACTGTTGAAAAATGATTGCACAGTTACGTTCTGGACGCCCGTGTTAGATTAAACCTGAAAAACCGCCGTGTAATGTGAATATCTGGGAAAAAAAATGTAATTCGGTGCCGTGTACTATTTCATTTTTTCGCCCCTGTCCCTTAAATGGCCACTGGAGCAACATTTGGTGTGGATGGTTTAAAGCAGGTATGTGACTAAACACACACACACACGAGGGGCAAAAATCACTTTTTCCAGCTTGCTCTGGATTCCACGTTGGATTTAGACTGACATCTCTTTTTTTTTAGCTGCTTAGCTTTGTTCCAAAAAAGAGCATATTCACCCAAATAACCAAAAAATAAATGGAAACATCACACATTTAACCACCTTTTTTTTTTTTCAAGGAAGCGAGTGAGACTTCGATGATGCTCCTGCGCTTCCTTTTTCCATTCCCCTCTGTGTGTCTGCATGTTCCCGTTTCTCCCTGGCACCCCCCCCCTTTCTTTTTTTTTTTTTTTTTTCCCATCTTTCCTCTCTCTATCTGCCTCTTTTCTCTCTGGTTCTCGGGACATGCAGATGACACGGCGCTCGGGCCAGACAAAGTGATTCCACAGTGCCGAGGCCTGCCAGGGAGAGATAGCTCAGACACAGTGTCACCGCTGTTAGCTAGATGCAGGCTGCTTCGGGAGGAGGGTGGGGGGACGGAGGGAGGGAGGAAGGAAAAGACCCGAGCTGGAGAAAGGGAGAAGCAGGCGAGAGGTGGAAAAGACCTGGCACGACGTTGGATGGAACCAATGTTCAAACGCGAGCAGAGCTCCGGTATACGGCGCTCGCCTAATGAGACTCGGAGGAGAGGGTACTTTTTTTTTTTATTTTTTTTACGTACTTTGTTTTATCCCTTTCCTCGAGCACCTCTATTAAATCCTAGAAGAGGAAGTTTGCTGGCTCCGGCTGAATGAGCTGCACCCCCTCAAAGAAAATCTGCGCTGACCCACTTCCCTCGGTGTGTCGGTTATCTGGAGGAAGGCAACGCTCGCCTCCTCTGCTCTCCTCCTCCTCCACCACCACCACCACCACCACCTCCGAGGCCTTATACTTCAGCTAAAAATAGACGTGCACATCCAGGCTCGGTTCCCCGACGCTCTGCAGCTCTCGGATAACGACGGCTACACGCCGGCCCGGCATCGACCCGGAGAGGAGTCTTCCTCGTGTTTCATCTGTTTACACCTCCATTCATCTTTTCTTTTTTCTGTTTTTTTTGTCTTTTCTGCAGCGTGGAGTAATAAAGTTTCAGATGCCAGTTGCAGGAGACCCCCCCCCGCCCCCCCTCCCCTGGAAGGTGATGAAAAGGGGTGGACCGCAGAAAGTCCAGCTGTCACGCGCCCCGCCGTCCTATCTCCGCTGTGGAATGTGTGTGTGTGTGTGTGTGTGTGAGTGACAACCACTGACAGTCCCGCTCAGGTTGTGGCCCTCTGGGACCGCCCGGCCTCATAAAACAAGTGTGGAGAAGTGTCAGATGATTTTTTTTTTTTTTTTTTTTTTTTTTTTGACAATCATCTTCGGGGGGTTTCAAAACAAGCGATCTGAAGAAGTTTGGGACCTCCCGATGGGCATTTTTTTTCCCCACTGTTTCCCATCAGCCTGTGGACTTAAGGACTTAACTAACGAAGAACAGTGAAACAATGAAAATAATGATCGCACACAACCACAGTTCAGAGAGAGACATATCTGAGAAAAGTAGGGACGGCATGAAATTCGAACTCCGATGGCACACGCTTAAAGAAAAAAAAAAAAATATATATATATATATATATATATATATATGTGTCCCACTGGCACTAGTTTGCAAAAATTCAATATAGAAACCACCAAAAGCAGAACAGAGAGCCCCCATTCATCTGCCGCTCCTCGGGACGTGGGTGGCATTTATTCCGGATGGCTGTGGTGAGCTTATGAGACTTTGCAGCTCCCTCCTTAAAGATAGCGGGGGCTGCATCGGTAACAGGCACCAGGAGGGGGGGGGGGTTTCTATGGATTTTTACTACACCGGGAGACAGCTGCGTGTTACTACATGTGACAGAAAGAGACGACAGGGACGAGACAGAGAGAGAGAGAGAGGGAGGGAGGGAGTCGACACGGGGACTTGGAAATGGCACCGGTGCACAATGCCAACTGGCCCAGTCATCTCCGAGTCATTACCAGATGGATTCGCACAAACGCAGGCCACACACACACACACACACACACACGCGTACGTGCTAACACACACGCAGAACAAGCACCGGCATGGGTAGGTTTGGCTCGCTTTAAAGCCACGAGCGCCGCACCTGAAAGGCTTCCAGATTGCCGCGGCTGTAAAAATTAGCGCCGGGCCTGCGGAGCGTCCGGCGTGGACGTTCGCATTCCAGCACGGCGCCCGCGGCTCCAGGCGGGAAAATGCGTTTTTTTTTTTTTCCTCGGGGTGCTGCGCCTGCCGTTAAATCCCTCTCTACCTCCACCGCTGCAGTGGCACGCTGACCCCTGGCCCAGTTCTTCCGGCACTATTGATGAATGAGGGGGCAGCAGCGTGTGAGTCATGCGAGAGAGAGGCGGGGTGCGTTTGGGTTTGCACGTGCGTGTGTGTGTGTGTGTGTGCGTAGGTGGCTGAGCGAATGTGTGTTAGCGTAAGGGAAAGAAAGAATAAAAAAAAAAAGAGCAAAGAGTCACCAGCAGTCCACTCTTGCTGTTGTATTGATGGGATTTTTCTGCAGCGCTGCTTCCCGGGCAAGTCGAAAATTGACTCCAGGAGTAGTTGCGGAGGGTGATTTTCTTTAAACGCCGCCTGTTTAGCGCTCACCGGACTGTTTTCTTGTGCAAGGGAGCATCTTTGTATCTGAAATATAAAGCGGCACGGCAAATCCGATCGTCGCACCTGTTGGAGCGATCCTCGCTATTCCTTTACTTCCCTCACGCCATCCGTCCACTCGGCTCGACCTACATTTGTCGCAGTTTCCGCGACTTGCTCTCGGTTCACCTCTCAGCAGGGGGAGGCTCAATCAAGCGGCGAGCGGCTCTCCGCGGTGGCTTTTGTGTCGGGGGACGGGGCCCCTGATTTGAGACAGAAAGACGGTCCTGATTACAGGACGGGTCGCCGCCGCAGCTCTACGCTGTCCGCACGCGCAGCTGATTATTTTAAGGCCAAACGAGGGACAGCGAGGCAGACACGGGCAAAAATTTCAATCATTGGCCGTTGCTGTTTTGCTACCCCGGAGAAAAGTAAAAAAAAAAGAAAAAAAAAACACAACACAGAGTTCGCATATCGACACGTGGCCGTTTGTGTCACTTGACCTTGCAGTCGGCTCAGGTCGGCGGCGAACTGGAACTCTGAAATCGAAAAGCGGCCCCGGCTCTGGAAAAGCTAAATGCATCCAGGGCACGAAAAAGAGCCGCGGCGGAGGGCACGCAAGGCCCCGGACATCGATTCATTATTAGATTTATTGACTTCTTTAAAAAGCATGCAAGCGCCCCACGAAAAACATGAAAAAAAGAGCTATAAATGAGATGCACGCGGCAAAAAACAAACCTAAATGATGAACTTAATCTACAAACCGCTGCAAAACTTAACTTACCTGCAAATCTTAACGCATTACTTTAAATGATTTGCAGAACTGCTTCATTATTGTGTTTTTTATTATTATCTTTTTTGTTTAGCCATCATTAAACTCCCTCTAATCGTCACCGCATCTTGTATCTCGACTAAAAGTGGCACATTTTGTTTGATCACACAGAAGAGGACACGAGCACAGCACATCTTTGTTTTAGCTCTTTTTGGGTGTTGTGACATATCCGGAAACAACCCCCACTCACACGCTGACCGTCGGTGACTAAATCATGTTGGATCATTATACAGGGGGTCGCTTCCTCGACAGTTTCCAGAAACAGCGGATTGATTGTGAAGCAGCTCAGCTTCTGACGGGAAAACGTCACCGGAAGCGGACAGAGACCCTCTTTGTTTCGTTTCGACCGCACACAAACAGGAAGTGCGCGTAATCGCCGCCTGGGTTGGATTGGGAGCAACGCCGGACCCCCCCGGTTGAAATTCGAGCCACCCTGGCGCCACACAGCTCGCACGCCCGATGATTTAAGTGTGTCAACGCTCGACCCCGGCGCGGGGCATGTTCAGAGACGAGAGCCAGCGGCCTCGATCTGGCGGCGGCGGCCGGTTTGATGGTCGGCCCCGGACGGCCCGGCGACACGGGCATCTGGCCCCCGCAGACCCCCCGCCCTGGCGCGTATTGTCTGGCAGCGTGCGGGCTCGGCCGTGTGTTTGCAAAACGCCAGCAGCTGTTGTCCTCACACCAACCTCCCCCCCTCCCTCCCCCTCCACCACCACCACCACCTCACTCTCTCTCTCCCACGGACACACCTGTACAGAAATATGAAGTCCAAGCTGGAGCTGGCATCTGGCACATTAATACTTCCTCCTTTTTTTTTTTTTTTCTGTTTTTTTTTTTCTCGCTCTTTGCCCCAGTCAGCACAACCACTGCAGGCTGAGAAACATTTGTCTTCAAAGAGTCTTTAAACAACCGCCGCGCTAAACTTAATCAAAGACATCGCAGACAATAGAGGGGCAATAAAACAGCGGTCCTTTCAGGGCTCAACCGGGGCGTACATCCCAGTTGCCCGGAGGAGGGGGGGCGGGGGGTGGTGGTGTTACAGCACTCGGCCTCACAAGTCAGCGATTTCTCAAAGTAATATCTCCGCTTTGTGTCCCGCCTCCTCTTCCCGTCTGTCTTCGCCTATTGACTGCAGATAAAGGTGTGTGTGTGTGGGGGGATGGGGGTGGGGGTGGGGGGGGACCAGTCTCTGTTCATTCACGTCTCACGAGCTGGATCCCGTCACTCAGCGGCCGCTCCGGGAAAAAAAAAAGGACTCTTAATCGCTGCATAACGTTACAACAGGAAAATTATATGAAGATTTTTGACATTAGGCCTCGCTCACAAAGGCTAAATACTCGATTCCCTTTTGCTTTTCAGAGACCTATTTACCAAAAGTCCTCCACTGCCGTGCCCACACCTCTGAGTAATGTGCCTCCGAGCCAGACGGATTCATTATTCCGAATTGCTTTGAATATTTAGCAAACGGCGCTCGATTCGCCAGGCGTTTTATGCACCGTTACCGGGCGCCGCACCCGTGGGCGACCTCATCAGTCTAGACGGCGCGATCCGAACAAACAGCAGACGTTTCGAGCGCGATGTCTC
>JAOXYL010000030.1:3747346-3758515 GCA_028564955.1 Terapon puta
AGCCACACGTCCTACGAAATCCCCGAGGAACTGAAACTTGGATCGCCGCTGATCTTTTTTTTCCCCCCCCGCAGCACCTCCTGCTATTACTCTCCCACCTGCTGCCACCAAGCCAGGAACAAGAAATCCATCCCCCTTTTTCGCGTGAGGATCTGAGCGTGCGCTGCATTAAAAAGTGAAATGGAGAATTAGAAAAATGCTCCCTAGCAGCCGCAGAGTAAATAGACATATAATTAGCATAAAAAAAAAAAAAAAAGCTCGCGAGGAGGGGAGGGAAAGCACAGATTATGCACGTCTCTCGCGGAGAGAGAGAGAAAGCAACCCGGCTCGCTTTCGCACGACAAGCCACACTGGTGCGAGGGTGAGTTAAAAAGAAAAAAAAGCATAATTGAAGAAAAATTGGGGAAAAAAATGGCGAAATCTTCAGCTTTTCGTGCAGTTTCTTTTTTCGTTTTTTTAGCGATCGTGTCACACGCCGAGACGATGACAAGATCCTCGCTTTTAAACGCTCCCGGAAATCTACGGACGCAAAGTTTACCAAAACTTAAAGCTTTCCGGCCACGCTGCTCTCCTCTCTCTCTCTCTCTCTCTCCGCGGGAACCCCAGACTCGATTACGCCACCCACGACAACGGCAGCCTTGGCAAAAAAAACAAACAAAAAAAAAAAGTGTAAAACATAAACAAGTTATCGTCGCTCCACGAGAAAAAGTCGGTCTTCCGCGGTGCATAAAGGCCAAAGAGATGTATTATGTCCTTGGGTGAAATGTTTCAGTCCGGCTCAGTCCTAACCCGAGGTCTGGCATTACCTCGCTGATGCAATAACGCGTGGAGGAAAAACAACAAGGGGGCAAAGGGATTGTAATGCAATCCCACGAAGGCCGTGCATCTCGCTGGTGAAGTCAGAAAAAGCCTCCTCCTCCACCTTCGTTCTGCAAATATGCACACTCCACAATCCATCTCGCTCACTCCGCTCCCCCCCGAAGGATATAATCTCTGGTATATGGGAAAAGAACCTATACATAATAAACATCCACAGGAGCTTCTTTGTTTGCAGCCGGGGCCTTTGGACCTTCTGACAAAATGCTCCAGGAATATTGTGCATGGCGCGCTCTCTCTCCTGTGTTGCCGCGGCGATGAGATTTGTGGGAAGAAATGGAAAATGTGTGTGTGTGTGTGTT
Source organism: Terapon puta (assembly GCA_028564955.1). NCBI lineage: Eukaryota > Metazoa > Chordata > Actinopteri > Centrarchiformes > Terapontidae > Terapon > Terapon puta. The sequence continues at coordinate 3,748,525 of JAOXYL010000030.1, forward strand.
GGAGGCGAAGCGGTTCAATCGCAGAAGAAACACGACGAGGGGAGTGTTGACTAATTGCGAGCGGCGTGTACGAGGTTGAAGCCGCCTCGGGGTAGCTCCCGCCGCAGCGGCTTGGAGCGAGCGCGTGGAAGCTCGCCACCGCCGCAGAGCTAAGCCCGAATAAAGCAGAATTATAAATGTGTAAAAGAAGAAGAAGAGGCGCCACCCAATAAAAAAAAAACAAAAAAAAAAACCGTCCCGTTGCACAACTTGAAACAGTGCATCCTACGCAGCAGACTGGAAAATTAGAGCGCTCTATATCGGGCCCCTCAGCCCTAAAGTGGTAAATCGGATGCTGCCACATGCTGCCGGGTTTTTCTCCACATATCACCGTGCGTGTCATTGAAAGTGAAGGCAGGCCCTCGGCATGAAAGGAAGAATTACAGCACTTTGCCTTTAATAGACTCGGCTGGTGACTATGCTAACAGTCGCACCTCTGCGCTGCCCCGCCGCTGAGACGGCGGCCATGACAGGCATGAAATGTCACCGCCGGGGACAAACAAAGCCGGGGAGGCAAAGTCGGCGTGTGTGGGGGTTATGCGGCGATGTTTATGGTTGTATACGTCCCCCTTTCCCGTGTTCCCGATATTGCCCTCGCTGCAAACATGCCGTCCCGCAAAAATCGCAGACAAAAGCGACTCCCCATCGAACGCACGCGCCGACAGAACAACAAACAAAAAAAAAGGTTCAGGACCCTCAGCTGCAATCTGTGTTTTTTTCTTTAAGTTTCTTTCTTTTTTTTTTTCTCCTCCTACATTCTTTCTATCTCATCTGACCCCAGCAAACAGCAGGCAGGCTGAAAGGAACTGAAAATGGTGTGATGACTGAGGAAAGTGGACACAGCATGAAATCACAAAAAACCCTCGGAGTCACCAGAATTAACCACTGTGGGCACTCCGGAGCAGTATTGTCTGGGAGGCACTTTTCTCTTTTCAGATTTGCCCTGTCTTTTTTTTTTTTTTTGCATTACAAAGAAAAGGACAGTCAAGAAAAAAAAAAAAAGAAAAGAAAGGAGGGAGACGAAGACAAGGACTGAGCCGGGGAAAGTTGATGACAATGGACAATACGGCGCTTTTTCGACTTAATAAAAAGTTAAAGAGGGGGGAGTGAATTATACATGACTATATGGAAAGACATCAGGCTGCACATCCATAAAATTGTCAGCTGCGTATTAACGATTCCCTTTGTTGAACTCCTGTCCCGGCAGACGAGCACCCTCCGCCGCGATCATCCGCACGCTCTGCAGCACATCTTCAAACACACTCACGCACGAGGTTACGGCGCCCCCGCTCATTTATCATTCGCCCCAAAAATACGCTTCGACAAAAAGGACACCGCGAGGGCCGACGGAGACGGGAGCGCTCTTTAGCGAGCACTCCGCCGGCGCTACCAATCGCACGAAGTCAAATATTTATACAGCTCCTTCTGAGACGGGAGCTCTGTGCGTCGGCGAATTCGGCGTGAGAAAGCGCGGAACGGCGTTAATATTTACTCCGCATACATGACATCTTGCTCCAAGTTCTTTGGAGACAATACCGTGCGAGTGAAGATTTAAGAAGGAAAAAAAAAAAAACCTCACATCTCTTCTTTCTGCGTTTTCATGATGCAGCTTCCGTTTTCCAACTTGTTATTCGCGTTTAATCGCCGCCGCTCTACCGAATTAAATGTTCAAGGAGCTCCGAGGGTGCACGTGGAGGTCACAGGAGGACGACCAGCCGCTGGTGTGTGTGTGTGTGTGTGTGTGTGTGTGTGTGTGTGTAAGCGGCGTCCTGGTCTGCGAGGCTGACAGAGCCACAGAGGTAATTAGATACTTAGATGTCATGTTAAACATGCTCCCTCTCTCTCCCTCGTTTTTTTTTTTTCCTCCCCACTCGTACCCTCTCGTTCTGTCTCTGTCAGCTCCCCTCTTCTCTCTCTCTCTCCGACAGCCCACATTTTGGAAAGGACCAGAGTGGAAGAAAGAAGAAAAAGGAGACGAAGGTTTGGAGGTTAGATCTCCGTTCGGTGGAAATAACAGCCCAAATCAGTGACGTGATATTAGAATAACTCACCGTGCGCAGATGGAATCAGAGATTCAGAAATGAAAGCTGTGATTTTAACCTTTTAAGCAGCCGGCGGAGCCAGAACTCCAATCAAGCCGCGTTTGACGGGCGTTGTAAAAACCCACCGAGGGTCATTATAAATTCTGCCCCAGATCAAGTTCTAGTCAAACGTGTCAGGCTGAATTACGGGCGAGCGCGACTTGTGATGTTTTTCTTCATTCGGTTTTTCAGTCACGTACTCGCACACTCAGTTTTGGGGGAGCGGCTCATCGTTTTGCCGCGATGGGAGGTCGCTGGGTAACGGACCAACCAACCGGCTGGTAGAAATTCACCTTCTGAGCTACATTAACCCTTCAACCCTCTGCTCGACCGTCTGGTAGGACACATCTCGACCTGCTGTATCTGACCGAAAAAACATGTTGTGCTTAATTCCACCTGTCGTCTCTGCCACTCGGTTGAGGTTTTGTGAAGCAGTATGCGGAGCGAGACAGTCTCCTCGGGAGGAAGTCAGCGAGAACAAAATCCGTCCTGACACGAGGCCTCTGTTTGCTGTGATTGTGAAAAGGTGAGCTAATATTTTTTGACATCTTATGGTGTCTAAGGTCTTGCTGAACTTAATTGAAACATGAAAAGAAAGACTGAAAGGGAGGTATGAAGTCATAAAGCAACATATCAACTGTTTGGTAGAGACCAATATTTAAATAAATAAATAAATGAATGTCCTTTTTGTTTGTTTGTTTTTCTTTTTTTAATATATTTTTAATGCAAAGCTCAAGTAAACACTTTACTTGAGAAGTTCTTGCTCTTCGAAATGATATATTTTGGTGAATTCAGTAAGAGCAAATTAGTTAGCAAAAACTAAATAAAAGCAAAAATCTACTGCTCCCTCGATGTTTTAAGTGTTCATCCTTCTATTAAACAGGTATGATGGTGTGTTACGCGACGTCTGGACGACGGGGCCTGTCTCTGTTCTGATACATCGCCTCGGTCTGAGCAGCTGTGCCTCAAAAATCAGCTGAAAATGGAAACATTAACCAGACAATTGAACCTTTTTTTTCCATTTGTTTTCATTCGCTGTCGGAGAAATGGAGTGAACCGCACGCCGCGCTGTTGAGAAAGGTTAGAAGGATTTGTAGTCATTTGTATCGTCGGCGTAGAATTATCTTTTCTCTCTTGAAGTTCTGCTTTCACGCCGACGTTTCCCTTTCACGAGGAGATTTCTCGATGTAACGCTACACGATGCCGCTCCCCTCCGCGGCGATAGCTGACTGCTCCTAATTGCGAACGCAAAAAAAAAAAAAAAAAAAAACATATTCAGCCGATTGTGCTTGATTACGGCGCGCTATCATCCCCCCTCTCCAGTATCATCAATAACCATCACAATTTGCCGAATATATTTTTGCATCGCTGCATAGATATTTAATTCGTTATGTCCAATCAATTAACTTGTCAGATTGGACGTCTGGAAATGGGAAAAAATGAGGTTCTACTTCACTGTGGTGGATCTGAGCGCGCACAAATGATCAGCCTCTTTCTCTCTCGTACAGTCCTCTGCACAGACCGTGAGTCATTTTCCCAGCCTCGGGGAAGGGTGTAATTGAAGCCTGGTGAAAGATAATGTAATTTGGAATAGATCATAAATAATGAATTGTCAGGACCCAACTAAAGTATATGGGAGGAAATATTATCTGGTGTTTTAACTGTAGGCTGGGTAAGTGATAAAGTGGATCTATCTCCAGTTAATACTGCTGTCTAGCCAGTGGGCAAGAGGAATTAAAACAAGCAAAAGAGTGTATGGTATAAGCCCCCCCCCTCCTAACACTCCCTCCAAGCCAGGAGGAGAATAAAAGACCCAGACCTTCTGTCGTTGCCCTCTCTTCAAACATGACATTAAGGCGTTTAAAATGTCACCGAGGGGAAAACAAGCGCGCCTCGAGCAGACAAAACATCCACACCCACATTTTTTTCTTCTGACCCGAACGGCCAGATGCGACAACTCCATAAAACAAAAAAGGAAAAAAAAAGAAAAAACAAAGCAGGATTTAAAAAAAATGCATCTGACAGTTCGGACTTCCACCTCTCCCGCCACGTCAATCCCAGGCGCCGGCTCATACATCAAACCAGGCGCGGCAGTCCGTTAACCGCCGTCTCCATCACCTCCCCGAGGTCGAGCGCGGAGATGAGATCCTGGGATAACAACGGCTGCGGGGGGTGGGCCCGGGTCAGCAATGACTGACTGCTGGGTTTAGGCCTTCTGACGAGGTTAGGCCCTCCCGCCCGACCCCGCTGCCGCCGTCCCTCGCCATCCCGCGTTCCCCCGCTGCTTAGGCTGATGGATGTGGGATGCGGGGAGGAGGAGGAGGAGGAAGGGGTTGATATCTGCTGTTTTGACAGTGATCCCTGTTGGCCGTCACTCAGCAGAGAAACTCCCATCATCCCCTCCTCTCCCGGGCTCCCGTCGCCCTCGTAATCTGCTCCAGTTCCCCCCGCTCCCCCTCCGCCGGGCAGAGCTCTTTTTATTTTATCCCCTCTCGCTTTTCGGGGTCTGTGGATATGCAAAGCGCTCCGCCCGCAGCTGACATTCCTGGCAAAAAAACCTCTTCAGTCTCTTAACCTCAGTCCCCCGTCCCTCATTCGAGATGAACAAACAAAAAGGAGCGGGGACAGTCGGGTCCGCATGTATTTCTGGCAACGGGTAATTTTCTGTATTTCAAGCGCTGGAGTCGAACACTGCGGGGCCTTGTTCCAGACCACTGAAGAGCGCTAAAGAGGGGAAGAATTTAACCGAGGCATTCTTTTTCTTTTCTTTATTCCTTTTTTTTTTCTGTTCAGATCTCAACCCCGCATCGAGCACATCCTAAAATAAACGCCGAACTCGGTTAAAGGGCCGCCTGACCTTAACGCGATTCATCTCAATTCATTAGACGTACGAGGAAAAATAAGCTCGGCCCGAATGAGCTGCGCATTGCTTAAATGGTCCAGAAAGTAATTACAGGAGACTGAATAACGTTCCTTTGTGGCTTGGGATAAAAAAAAAAAAAAGCAAACAAAAAGGGCAAGAGTGTAAATCCCACTTTGGGGTTTGACAAGAGTGCAGAGCTCCTGCAATAAGGGCATCGGACGGGCGACGTATACTCCCTCCATACTGCTGCGGGCACAGGCTCGTGTCCTCTAAAACTCAACCAGCCCTGTTGTTGATAACGACGCCGCCTGGCACCCGGCCAGCTTTTACCCCACGAAATGCCGCCATTTGTCCTGAGTTGACAGATTCCAGACCCGGGGTGAAAACAAGTTTGAAAAAAAAAAAAAAAGAAAAAATACCCACGCCCCACTGGGCCGGCCCGCTGTAACATCCTCGACCTCCATCACACGGCGCTGACGACCATCTGTGGTTCGATCTTTGCATTCGGGGAGGGGTTTGGGGGGGGGGGGGGGGGGGGGGGGGGGGGGGGGGGGGGGGGGGGGGGGGGGGGGGGGTGCTGAAAGGGCTCAGTCATCCAGCAATGACAAGCAATGTTCCTCTGCTCTCATCCATCCTGCCTGGCATTGAATAAACTGGCACACACACACACACATCAACTGTATACACACACACAAACACACTGACTGACTGTCAGCATTATCATTGACCAGGCCGTTGCTTTGCTAACTGCAGTCATGCTCAGGTGACCAAAAACACACCGGACGCGGTTGAGACGCCCCAACCTGACAGTAATTAATGCCTATTGGCTGTGTGCATAGTTTGCATACGTTCCACCACACACTGTTTTTTTTTTTTATTTACTGACCTTATGGATCTGAATTATAAACAACATCTGTCTTAATTCATTTATTGGGTCCTTTCAACTGATCGTAACTGAAGAAGAAGAAGTTTGTTTGCACACAGCGCTGATGTAACGCTGTAAAAAAAACGACTTCACTCACCCCCGTGGTGAAAGACGTAACGTCGGCGATGGCTTGTTTACACGCCGATGTCAGATTTATGCCTTCCAATACAGAATCTAAATATAAATCGCCGGTTTGGGGGAGATAAGTTCTGTTCATTAACCCCCGAAAGCGTTGCTCAAAATCTGGCGGGGGGTTGCTAATTAAGGATAGAAATCATGCTCCTGCTCTCGCGAGGCGCAGGCCAGCGTAAGGATTGATGGCGGATAGAAGAAAATAATGTCAAGACTTCGCTTTCTCCTCTTCCCCACATTTCCCTAAACTCCCCAAAGGGCCGCCTGGTATCTGCAATCAGCAGCTACGCGTGAGCCACTTGGAAAACCAACTGTTTACTCTCCGTTTCTCTCCCTCACACATACAACCCCCCCACCCTCCCTCCCTCCTCTCATTCTTCCTTTTTCTTACGCAGATTTATTTACATTTCTCTCTCTTATGCGGCAGCTTGTTTACATCTGTTTCTCCTCACTTACTCGCTCTCGTTTCTTCCTCCGTCCTCCCTCTCTCACATATATATACAAGCTTATTTACTCGCCACTGTGTTCTCTCACTGATCCCCTTTTGAAAACCACTTAATTAGAAAAGCCTGCGAGGCTCGCATGCCCCCCCTCCCCTCCTCCTCCTCCTTTCCAACACCACCACCACTATCACCGCCGCCGCCATGCACACACACACACACATCCTGTCATCTTTTTTTTTTTTTTTTAACACCACCAACTCTTCAATCCTTTTTCGACTGCTTCACCCTTGTGTTTTTTCTCGCGGACTTATCTGGTGTCTCTCCGTGCTCTACCTGACTAATTACTCTCAGAGATTAGAGGCGGTGGCGTGGCCCGGTAAACAACACAACAGCTGTAAGGACATTAATATTCATCTTGGTGTTAATATTAGGAGTGCAGCACAGGTAGGGTGAATAGTTGGAGGAGGGGAGGGGGGGGGGGACTATTGAGTGCAGGACACCGGGGGACGGGTGTCTGGATGGGAAGGCGGCTGCGTCGGCGTACTCGGCGGCGCAACACGATTTTAATTAAGGGAGACAAATTTGGGGAAACGCGTGACACGCACACACTCGGAGACTCGGAGAGAGGACAGACACTCATTATCAACAGGTCCGCTCCGCATAGGTGCCCGTCGGAGGGCAGCCACAACGCTCGCGCACGTATTTCGCAGGCCGCCGTCGACTCGGGGACGCCGGCCCCCGACTTTCTCGGGGTCATCAAAGAGGCGACGGCGCTCGAGGCTATCCGTCTCCCTCAAAGTGCTTTGAAGTGCTCTGAAAGTTACTGAAAAAGAACTGTGGGGCGTATGTAATTTTTTTTTTTCTTTCTTTTAATAAAAGATGCAAGACACCAGGCTTGTTTTTCCCCCTGATTTACTGCGCGGATGAAATGAAGGAAACCTCCGAACCATAACAGATCTGAACCCAAACTTTACTCGTTCCGCTAAACTCTCTGAGCTCATGGAAAGGAACTTCTGGTTCGTGATTAAAACCACACGCCAGGCCTTCCCTTCTGTCTTTTGTCTCTCGTTGGTTGTGACCCGGAGTGTACCGTCGTTAAATCTTCTGTTGAGTCGCACGCCCAGCGCTGGTAGGGCGGGGAGGGGGGGATTGACTAGTGAGTGCATTCTCAGATGCACAACCCGACCTACTTACCCTGACAGCCGGGAGTGGTGTTGCATGCCCGGCCCGGAAAAGTGTGGCGGTATTGATATGCTATTTATAATTTCTTTTTTGCATAAATCACATTAGTCGAAACGGGAAAGGGAAGGGGAGAAATGGGAGAAGGGGGCAGAGGTAACCTAGTTGGCGCTGTGTGTCTTTGCAAGTCATTGGTTTTGTTGTGCTCTCTCTCACTTCTCATTAAGACCGGGGACCATAAAGTTGGGTTAATGAAGGTGAGCGGGACGCCCGCGCGCCCCTTTGTGAGCGCGCAGGTAATTTTTCATGTGCCGACAAAACCTCATCAACAACCCTCGCGGGGGGATGACAGGCTTTCGCCATTGGCGGCGAGAGAGCACTTACGCAACGCGATTAAACACTCACAGATCAAGTGTCCGTGTATTGACTCCAGCCAGGACTAATGACAGCGGGGAGAGTGAAACACTGCAGCCCACATGCTGCTAATTGGCTTAACGTCTGAAGTGGACACGCCTGATTGGGCGGCTAAAGGTGTACGCTCCGTGACACGGTGGCTTAGCCGGAGAGAGCACGTTGGAAAGTGTTAACAGCGACAAGAGCCATCAGTCAGTGAAAAACACAAATTGGCTGGAGCTTTTGAGCTTTGTGAAGGCCACATGTGCATCCCTATCTGTGCGCAGGCTGTTCAACGGGCATCATTTACCATGCGGAGATCAAATATTTTTCTTCTCCGCGTCATTTCATTTTCGCTCCAAGATGGCCTCCTCCCACCAACATGGCCCCCGCTGCAAATGACACTCACCCCCGGAGAGAAACAGCATATGAAGAGGTACGCATTAGTGATGTTGAAGCATGAAAGAGTCTTTGTAGGAAAGTGTTTCTGAAACTTAAGTGACCCTGTAGTCTGAGGTCCACTCCAGCCGAGGAAGATGAGATATAAAATCCAATGTCCTGAGTGTCGCTGAACGTCTAGAGTAAACTTCAGATCTCAGACCCAAAGTGTGTCGCATTACACTTCCCATACGGTGGAGGGAAGTTTTATTGATCATGCGTCCGTAGCTCGGACGGCGGACTTCCAACTTTGGCCCCCAAAACTTTTGATATCTTTAAAGTCCTGGCTCTACACTATTAAAAAAAAACCAGGCTGCAATGTTCGCTTTTCATCTCGACTCCAATTCTTCTTAAAACAGCACGGCGCCCCGGCCGCAAAAACACAGCCGCCCTCATGCCAGGGAACCAAAACAGAGCTCAGTAGCTTCCCCCGGCCTGAACCAGGAAACCAATTCACTTATATCAGCGCTCTCCATCAGCCACTGAATTACAGGAAACGTCTGCCAAATGCATCTAAAGCTTGATCACTCTCACTCCGCTCAACCTTCCAGCTTTGACTGCTACACACAGCCTGAAACGAATTGGCTCGGGAGGGAGAAAGAAAGAAAGAAAAAAAGAAAAAAAAAAAACAGTCGGCATCCATTTATAGTTGGTACGGGAAAGAGTGCTGATTACTGCAATAGGACGAAACATTTATTGGGATTCATTCTGCTGATTTATTCATGTCAGTTAAGCAGCTGATGGAGAGGAGTCAGATTGGAAGTGGCAGCCGGTGCAACTCTTTTTCTTCCAATTCCATCCCTTTATTTCCCCCCCCCCCATTCATTTAGCGAGCGACAGTCGAAAACACACGCCCGCTGATGGTCACCGTTGCCAGGTTCAATAAAGCAATCATCGCTGAAAAATGGCAAACTTTCATTTCATCCTGTACCTCTGCAATGCGATGCCACAGGGGCCATTTTCAAATGTGGGATTTAATCAAGGCAATGGCAAGGCAAATAGAAGTTTTATCCTAATCAGACTTGAGAGCGTTATTATATTCATGCTGTTTTTTGCCCTACACTTCGGTACGGTGCACCCCTCTCCATCATTTCACATCAAATGCCATCTCTTCCTCGGTAGCTTTTCGCAAGAGGACGGACTGGAGGGTTGGTAAAGAGCCCACCTTGGGGTCACCAATCATGTGGAGGACTTGTACATAACTCTGTCACTTCCTGACACCTCCCCCTTCAAATGGGAGAGGAATGGCAGGCATAAATCGCGGCCAGAGGCTGCCCAATCAATAGCCTGCCCAACTGACTGACGTGCCATTTGTCATAAGAGGCCGGTACCTCTTTCCTGTACCTGCTAAAGACGTGGCTATTTCCGGCATTTTATCCTTATTGCAGAGTCCTACTCTACCGAAGGAGTGGTACAGAAGTCTAAGTACCGCTGAGTTTAGAAGGTGAACATGCAAGGGCCCTCACCAATCACCTTGATTTTGTGTAATTTTAGCAAA